>CM046458.1:47894893-48494893 GCA_025506515.1 Flaveria trinervia
CATTCATAACATATAATCCAGACACGAAAAACCAACATCTAAAGCAAAACATAGCAAGCACGAAAGATCCAAGTACCCAACACAAAAAGCATAACTAAACTGTTTCGCAAACGCAAATTCAAAGCTAAACGCAAGCCAAAAGACATTTAGTCCATAAAAAGGTTGTTCATATCCTTAGGAATGATTGAACTGCCCCATCACCATAACTTTCGCCTGATTCCCTACATCTCGTCATCACTACGAGTTTCATGATCAACGTTCATTGCATCCACCACTTCTTCATCACTCTCAGGTAATGCATTCAGGTCAAATAGTAGACCCCTGGACTGTGAACCTGAAACATTGTTTAGGTTTTGATTGTCTTCAACTTCATTGTCACTCATGTTCATTTCGGCGTCTATGTTGGAACCTTCAGGCTCTTCTCGCACATCGTTAGAAGTTCCTACATGATCACTCGCGGATTGGATCGCTAAATTTTGCATGGTTCGCTAGCAGGATCAGGTGCCATGCAAACTTTGCACATACATATAGTTCGATGGCGGTGGTGCTTCTTGATCCATCTCAGTGGCTCCACTGATGGGACCACATTTTGTGTCTCTGTGACCTCAGTTTCGGATGGTTCGGATGGTTCGGGTTCAGGCTCCCTTATCACAATACCTGAGTTTCTTGGGGTTGATTTGGTCTTGCACTTTCGCATGGGCTTACTAGTACTTGTTCTTAGAGCGCCCTGCAGAAAAGAGTTGAGTTCGTTAAAACAAAACAAAAAAAAAAAAATCACTAGTAAAGTCGTCATTGTTTTAAAAAGTTTCTTTTATCCCAATAAGCATGTTTATTTATATTCATTTTGTAGGTAGCATGACCTTAGACAAATTATCAGCTGATTAATTAACTACAAACACTAGTGAGATAATGAACGACAAATTATAAAAAATATAAGAAAGATTTACATTTTTGATTCCATTGCCAATTATGATATTTTCTGTTGGACCAAAAGAACCAATGAGCCAAGATCAGAAAATCTCTAAGTCCCACATGATATCACAACAACTGCTGAAGGCTTCATCAGCAGTTCGACAAGTGCTGAAGACTTCATCAGCAGTTTGACAAGTGCTGAAGACTTCAACAGCTGAAGATCAAGTACTAAAGACTTCAACAGCTGAAGACTAAAGTGCTGAAGCTCAACAGCTGAAGAACACAAGTGCTGAAGCTGAAGACTAAAGTGCTGAAGCTCAACAGCTGAAGAACACAAGTGCTGAAGCTGAAGACTAAAGTACTGAATGTCAACAGCTGAAGAATACAAGTGCTGAAGCTGAAGACCAAAGTACTGAAGTTTAACAGCTGAAGAGTCCACAAGTGCTGAAGATCAACAACTGATGTACAAAGTCTGAAGACAAAGACTGAAGACATCAGCTGATGACATCTATTGAAGTCATCAGCTGATGAAACGTCTGAAGTTCAAGTCTGAAGACCAAGTGCTGAAGTTTCAGTAGTTTGTCACAACAGCTGAAGAGTACTTCTTCAGTAGTTGTGTTTATCAGTAGTTTTATGTTTTTACTTTCAGTAGTTTTGTAAAACGACTGAAGAGCTTGTTCTTCAGTCGTTGTAGTTTCAGTAGTTTCTTATCAGTAGTTTTGTAATAAGTAAACACTTAGCTTCTTGTAAGAAGATGTCAGCTCCTTGACATCTTCAGTAGTTTTAGTGTTTCAGTAGTTTGTTAAATAACGGTTAGATGTCACTATCAAGTGACATCAGCCTACGTCATCTTTCCTTATATAAGGAAGAATGACCTAAATTGTAATTTTGCGAAAGCCATGCCAAAGCGTGTGATTCAATGAAATATTCCTTTTGCAGAAACTTTCTCTCTCTATAACTAATTCTGTTCATTGCTATATCTTTGGTATTCTTGCTCGAATTGTGCTAGTTGGTACTCTATTCCGCTGCTGAAATCATTCGAATCGATCAAACTAGATGCTGAGATCCTATCAAATGGTATCAGAGCAGGTTAATCATTGATCGATCTAACAATTGATCATTGAAACTGCTCATTTGCTCTAAGTTTGATCGAACTAGCAAATTCACACGAATCTGTTATAGAGATTGAAGTTCTGTCGCTTTTGGCTATTTTAATTGAGGTTCTTAGTGGTTTTGAGCTAAATTTGTTTTGCTTATCTTGAATTTGTTTGAATTTTCGAAAATGACTACACCTTCTAATGATCCACACAATACTGGTTCCTCAACCAAGCCTCCGATGCTGGTTAGGAATGAGTATAACATTTGGCAACGAAGAATGCTCCATCACCTGTCTGTCAATAGTTCAGGTTGTTGGACATTAGTGGTACATGGACCACATAAGCCATTGGTGAATCATCTAGAAACAAATCAGTTGATTCCGAAGAAGAAGGAACAATACTCTGATGAGGACAAGAAGTTGTTTGAGATTGATGCTAAAGCCCATGGAATTCTGGCCATGGCACTGCCTAATGAAATCTATTCCGGGCTTATGCATCATGAAACTGCTCATCACCTTTGGAATGCACTGAAAGAACAATTTGGTGGCACTGATGAGGTCTTAGCAAACAACAGGGAAATCCTCGCCCAACAGTATGAGACTTTTGCTCATAGAAAGGGCGAGACTCTGACTCAGCAGTTTGAGCGGTTTTCATGTTTAATCTCTGAGTTGAAAATGGTTAAACATGAATATACCAAAAGCCAAATGAACCACAGATTCCTCAGATCACTGCCTGAGAGATGGGACACATATACAATTGTCCTACGCTCCAGTGCAAATCTGGATAGCCTATCTCTCACCCAACTTCATGGGAAACTGCTTACATTCGAAAGAGAGATAGAGCAGAAGAGGAAACTGGCTTCATCTGGTAAACTCACTGAAGACTTTGTACCAGGCAACACTGCCTTGGTTGGTCATGAGTCAGAATATGCTTCATCTGAATGCCAGTATGATGATCATATTGATTTCTCTTCAAACACTTCTGATTCTACATTTGTGAGTGTTGATAGTCAGTTTACTGGGTGTAATAATGACAATCTATGCTTCATCATGGATGATCTCAAGGGGATTGCTGATGATGACTTAGAAGAGATGGATATTTTGAGCCAAATGGTCTTGATAAATATCAGATCTCAGAAGTTCTACAAAAGAACTGGAAGAAAGTTCCCAGGACTCTCTGGCAAAACCAAAGTTGGTTTTGACAAGAGTAAGTTGAGGTGTCACAAATGCCATAGCTTGGACACTTTGCTAGAGAATGTAGATCATCTAGATCTAATTCTTCTGCACCTTTGTGACTTTCCCTGGCAATAGTCAACAACACAGAGGGCACATCCTGTCAATTCTGGTCATCATTCTCAACCACAATCTCCTGCATATTTTTTCCTCAGGATCCATGCCATATCCTTACCCTTGTTATTACATGCCACAACCCAGTCAGGTTCAAGCACCCATTGCTCAACAACCACATGCTCTTCCTGAGCCTCAACCATCTCAATCTCATCAACCTCCTCAACCTCACAACACAGCTTCTTCACCCTGGAGTTGTTGACTGGAGCAGTTTACCAGATGACATGTCTGGTCATGAACAACTGTTCACAGGTGCTGGTCAACATGGTGGTGACAGTCCTTTGGGAATCTGGCACTTATGGCTCTGGAGTTTGTAGATGGATCATCCTCAATGTCTCTTCATCACAGGTATCACAGGTATCCTCTGAGGCTAAGGCCAACTATGTTCTGAAACATGCATAGCAGCATTTGCCTCTATAGAGAGAAGTAATGTAGCTTTAATTATAAGAACATAGAGCTAGAAAAGATCATTTCCAAAAGAAAAGCTGAGTTTGAGTCTATGCTTAAAGAGAAAAATGATGAGATTTATAAACTTAAATGCCAAATCACTGATGATAAGGCTAGGGAAGAGGTACTTTTAGAAAAGTACAAAGACCTCAAAGAAACCCTTGCAGTCACCCAAGTAGAGTGTGATCAATGGGTACAATCATGCAAAGGTTTTGAAATGCTTCTTAGTAAGCAATCAGCTTCCAATATGAAGTTTGCATTGGTTATAATCACACTACTCCTACAGATTTTGCTTCAAGAGCAGAAGTGAAATCTGATGGAGAAAGCAATAACCAATCCACCTTATCATATGATTCACTTTCTGATAGAGCACCATCAGAAGTTGAGTTAGTATTATTCCCTCGTTGAACTTATCCTGATCTTGATGGTTCAAATACTGACACTCACATGATCAAAGAGTTGATCTACTCAGGAGTTATTTCTGGAAGTCCTGAAGGACTGGAGAGCAAGATTAACACCTGAAGTTCAAACTCCAACTACTGTCAGCACTGAAGAGAAGAAAACTGTCAGTAGAAAGGGTTTGAAGACTACTAAAGAGGAAGTCAAGAAAGCAAATAGTGCTTCCAAAGTGCTGAAGAACAAGTCTTCAGTAGTTCATTCTCTTTAGTTGATGATCAACATAAGATGAAGAAGAAACCATGTGAAATATGTGGTTCGTTCAATCATCTTACAGATGATTATTGGTACAAAAGAGGATCCAAACTCAAACATAAAGAGGAAATAAAGAGAAAATGGTTAAAATGAAAACTGAGTTTGAAGCCACATTTGTACCAGCAACATCAAATCCTGTAACCCTTAAGTCCAAAAAGGAAGGGGTTAACAGGTAACAGCTGAGATTGCTCAAAGAAGAAGGTGCAACATAGGAACTTATCAAACTCCAATGCCAATGTGTCTAGAGAGCTGAAAGCTTTATCACAAAATCAGACACAGCTGGTTATGATGGTTCAACATCTATTGGGAAGAGTTAACCAATTAGATGTTCCTATGTTGAAACCACAGAAAAGGAGGTCCAAGCCAAAGGATTCCTCTTCTTCACCATCTTCTTCCTCTCAGGCTATTGTTTCCAACAAACCTGTTAGTTTACCATCTGTTGATGAGAACAGGCCCAAAACCAAAAAGGTTTGGGTCTCAAAATCTAACTAATTTGTTATGTTTTGCAGGGTTCTTCAACATGCCACAAAGAGGCATCTGGTATGTAGATAGTGGAGATCCATGCATATGACAGGAAACAGATCACTTCTTAATGACTACTCTCAAGGAAGGAAGGGGTTTGTGTCATTTGACAATGATGCAAAGGGTTACATCATCGGCACAGGCTTTGTTTCCATAGGGAAATAAAGTTTGATGATGTTAACCATGTGGAAAATCTCAAGTACAACCTCTTGAGTGTCAGTCAAATGTGTGACAAAGGCCATGTTGCTCTTTTCACCAGTCAGAACTGTTGATTCTGTCATCCAAAGTTCTAAGTTTGATTGATAAGGTGTTGGATGAATACACACTCCTAAAAGCCAACAGGACAGGAAGAGTGTATGCCTTAGATCTTTCCAAGAAAATAGATCTCAAAGGCCATCCTTGCCTATTTTCCAAGGCTTCCACTCAAGAATCTACTCTATGGCATAGAAGGCTGGGTCATGTTAATCTCAAAAACATACAGCTGATAAACCATGGTTTAGTAAGGGGACTGCCTATGAAGGAGTTCAAATGTGAAGATAACTGCACTGCTTGTTTAAAAGGAAAACAACACAAAGCTTCATTTCCCTCCATAGAAAAACCTAAGTCCACTGCCTGCTTACAGCTTCTCACATGGATCTCTTTGGTCCTGTGAGAGTGATGAGTATGGCTAAGAAGAAATACTGTTGTGGTAATTGTGGATGATTACTCCAGATTTGTATGGACTTTCTTCTTGCATTCAAAGGATGAGGCAGCTCAGAAGATTATCAACTTTGTGTTGTATGTTGGAGCAGTATTCCCTCTCAGTCAAGTGTATTAGAAGTGATAATGGAACAAATTCAGAAACAATACACTTGATGAGTTCTATCTCTCAAAGAGAATCAAGAGGCAGTTAGCATTCCAAGAACTCCTGAACAAAATGGAGTAGTGGAGAGAAAGAACAGGACCCTTATTGAAGCTGCAAGGTCCATGTTGGCTGATTCTGGACTGCCAATGACTTTTGGGCTGAAGCTGTCAATACAGCTTGCTATGTACAGAATAGAGTTCTAGTAAATAGAGGTTGATGAAGACTCCATATGAAGTTCTTCATCATTTGGCCCCTCTAATTTCATTCTTCAGAGCTTTTGGTGTCCTTGTTTCATTCTCAACACACGGGATCAACTCCAAAAATTTGATCCTAAGGTGGATGCAGGGTACTTTGTTGTTATTCATCAACTTGCAAAGCATATAGAGTCTTCAACTGTAGAACAAAGATGGTTGAAGAGACTCTACATATTAAGTTTAATGAATCTCCAAAGGACAAGATTCCACAAAGCCCTGTGGAGCTATTTGATTGTACATACCAATATGTTCCTTATCAAACTCCTGCTGTTGCTCCTGTCAACAGTTCACCACCTGGTGGTACTCTGGTGCTGATGATGATGATGATAGCAGTACTCACCTCTTCAGGTTTAGTGACCAACTGCCTGTGTCCTCTAAACCTAATGCTCCTGTAGCTTCAGTAGCTTCATCCACAACAAGTGCTGATGAGATTTTTGCATCTTCAACTTCATTGAGTTGCCACCATCTACTACGTTTCAAAGTCTAAATCACACATCTGTTGCTGCTGAAGGTTCTACAAACACTTGCACTGATCTTATTGTTTACCAAAAGCTGAGAATCACCCAATGTCTCAAATCATTGGTGATATCAATGCTGGAGTTTCAACAAGAAGTCATTGTCCAATTTCTGCTTCTATGTCTCTCTTCATCATCAGCTAAAGCCAAAGAATTATCATGTTGCACTTAGAGACAATGGCTGGGTTGAAGCAATGCAGCTTGAGCTTCTTCAGTTCAAAAAGCAGCGAGTGTGGGAGCTTCTTTCCTCTTCCCCCAGGTAATGTGCAATAGGCACTAAATGGGTGTTGGAAAAAAAAAACAGATAGATGGGAATTATTGTTAAGACAAGGCCAGACTGGTTGTTCAGGGGTTTGCACAAGAAGAAGGTGATTGAGATGATGAAACCTTTTGCCCCTGTAGCCAGGAGGAGGGCAATTAGATTGTTCTTAGCCTATGCTGCACTCCACAATCTAAAGTTTTTCAAATGGATGTTAAAAGTGCATTTTTATATGGTAAAATAAAGAAAGAATTTATGTGTGTCAACCACCACAGGTTTGAGGATAATAAACACCCAGAATGGGTATACAAGCTTGATAAGGCTCTTTATTGGTTGAAACAAGCCTAGAGCCTGGTATGAGACATTATCTAACTTTCTTCTGCAAAATAATTTCACTAGAGGCTCCATAGATAAAACTTATTTATTAAGAAGGTGGATCAGCATAAGCTACTTGTTCAAATTTATGTTGATGATATTATATTTGCATCCTCTGATCCCCAGTTGTGTGATGATTTTACAAAATTAATGCAAAGGAAGTTTGAAATGAGTGCAATGGGAGAATTACAGTTCTTTCTACGCTTGCAAATCAAACAAAAAAGCTGATGGAATTTTCATTCATCAATCTAAATATACAAAGATCTTTTAAATAAGTTTGATTTACAAAAGGAAGCCCTGTTCTACTCCCATGTGCAACACCACACAATTGGATGTTGATCAGAAAGGTAAAGCTGTTGATGAAACGCTTTACAGATGTATGATTGGGTCCTTGATGTATTTAACAGCTTCTAGACCAGATATTATGTTTGCTACATGTGTTTGTGCTAGATTTCAGGCTGCACCTAAAGAGTCTCATCAGATTGCAGTCAAGAGGATCTTTAGATATTTGCAAGGTACACAATCTCTAGGTTTATGGTATTCCACTGGGCACTCTTGCAAATTAGTTGCTTTCTCTGATAGTGACTATGCAGGGTGTAAGTTAACCAGGAAATCAACTTCTGGTGGATGTCAATTCCTAGGCAAATGTTTGATTTCTTGGCAGAGTAAAAACAAACTCTGTTGCTACATCCACTGCTGAAGCCGAGTACATTGCTACTGCAAGTTGTACATCCCAAGTACTCTGGCTTCAGAATCAACTTTTGGATTATGGCATTACAAAGACTAAGACTCCGTTATTAATGGATAGTGCTTCAGCTCTTTGCATTGTCAAAAATCCAGTCCAGCACTCTAGGACCAAACATATAGAAATTAGACATCATTTTATAAGAGATTGTTTTGAAAAGGGTCTAATTAATCCTATGTTTGTGCCAAGTGCTGATGAGCTTGTAGACATTTTTACTAAGCCTTTGGATAGTTCAACTTTCCACAACCTGGTGTTAGGCTTGGTATGCTGTAGCTAGAATAAGTGACAACTACTGATGATCTCAGTAATAAGTACTGATGATCATTGGTAACCATGTCACATATAAGTACTGATGAGTTCTTTTACCCTCAGTAGTTTTTATAACTACTGAAGGCTAAATGCCTCACAAGTACTGAAGTACTTTATCTGTTCTAAACTACTGATGTAGTTACAACTACTGATGTGTGTTACAACTACTGAAATCAGTAAAAATAGATAAGTACTGACGTCCTATGAAACACCTGAAAAGCAGATGAAAAGTCTGATGAGTAAGTGTTGAGAACAGTATGAAACACTGAAAAGCTAAGAATTGACGAAAACAGCTGATGAGTAATTTCTCTTTAGTTGTTTCTACAACTGCTGTTTCTAAACACTGAAGCAAGACCACAGTCTTCATAGTTTCATAACTACTGATACTAATACCAAGTCTTCAGTTGTTTACAACACGATGGCAAAACCACTGTCTTCAGTAGTTTCACAACTACTATGACAAACACCAAGTCCTCAGTTGTTTACATCATATGAAGTCAAAACCACGACCTTCAGTAGTTTCATAAATACTGATGGTTAACACCAAGACTTCAGCTGTTTCATGGTTGATGGTCAAAACCAAGTCTTCAGTTGTTATAACACCTGATGACAACACCACCACTGTCAGTCGTTTTAAACCTCTGAAGGTTAATACCATGTCTCAGTAGTTTCAAACAGCTGATGACCACAACCAAAACCTTCAGTAGTTTTCTTTCCCTTTCCTATCCCAACCCTATAAATACCTGTCTTCTTCAAACGTTCCATTAGCCGTTCTTCTGACCTTCATACTTTCAAAAATGGCAACCATGAGTCTAAAACCCAGACATAATTGCGTCGCCTACCTCACGAAATCGGCCTTCTGGACAAAGTTTGATCACGCCATAGACCTAATGGCTGATTCTCAGTATAGTACTGCTCTGCTCTTAAACCCGACCATCTACCCAGAGTCACTAAGTCAGTTTTGGTCCAATGCCTACAATCACACTGATGTGCCTTCCGGCCAAATTTCTGTTCGGTCATTGGTCAACCAAAACAAGTAGAGGTTACACCTGATAGCATTCGTCGAGTGCTAAATTTACAAGATGCTACTGCTATGACTGAGTACCCGAAGGGCACAACTGATATGTCCTTCATCAACAATGGGTACGATGGAAATCTTCGAGCTGCTACCATACTGAAGAAGAAGTTCCCTGATGCTGAAAGACTGATATTTCATATGGTGAATGTTTGCTTAGCCTCGAAGACATCCTCATGGGATCAAATGTCTTCCCGGTGGCAATAGGTATTATATTCAATTCTAGAACACTAACCTTTAAATTTTTCACAAATTGTGTTTCTAGAAATCAAAGATCTGGCATAGAAACCTGTGGGAAACAGATGGCTATTATATCCCAGGTTTCTGATGGCCATAATTTTAAATGAATTACAACCTGATGGCCTTGTTGGCCTTGGAGTCCCTGCACCAGCTGTTCTAGCTGAGGTATACTCCAGGCATAACTCCGACCAATCTCTCAAAGAAGCTGCCCGTTTGCTCAAACCCAAGCAAAGGGAACCCACAGCTTCAACTGCCAGATCCAAAGTCCCCACCAAGCCAAAATCCAACCCCAAACAAGCTAATCAGGGAGATGAGTCCCCTGATGATGCTCCTTACCACCCAAACAGGATAAACCTACTGGTTCAAACCCTCCAGTAGTGTTAAAGACTCAACCAGCAACAGCCGCACAGGTATCCTCTCAAAAGGATCCTGTTGCAACCACTTCAGGGAAACCACATTACTGAGACCTCTCTCACTTGAGGAGGTTATCATTGAAGAGCATCCCTCTCCCCGGATGCAATTAGCTTCTATCCCCTCTCCACATGCAAATGCCCCTCAAAGCCCAACCATTATAATTGCCAATGTGCTAACTCAGCTGCATGCCTCTCCTCCTCCCCTACAACCACCAACAAAGGGGAGAACAACAATAATTGAGGAAGAGGATACACATGCTTCTGACAACCCCAGCACCGGGGTTTAAATGTTCTATCTCCTGGTGTGGATATGGAGATCAGAACATCTGGTGAGGCTGCCACCTCTTCTAAACTAGCATATGATCAGACTGAGGTTGGTAACATAACTAAGACCTCACCAGAGGCAACAGCTGATGAGGGACAAAGTCCTGAGGCTGGAAGTCCCCAGTTCCAAGACAAAGGGCACATGCTACATCTGGTCTACACCCAGTGCATGTACATCCTGCTACAAGCAGGAGGTCAGGTGATTCAGCATCTGCTGATGATGACCTGGGCTTCTTTTATGATGTTCTTGCCCAGAACATAATCCTAGAGGAGGAAGTCAGTAGGCTGCAAAAACTACTTGACCAACTCTCTCAGGAAGAAAGACCATCTGCCACCACATCAACCCAACAGATGGCACCTTCCTCTGAAGGTCACTTAAACACACAGCCACTCAAAGAATCTCAGCCACTTGCCTCTATTTCTGGCACCATTTCTCAGGACCAAAACCCCCCTGAGCAAATGGATGCTATCCCTCAAAATCCCCTATCTCTCATCACACCACAGATAACTGAACTTGTCATTAAAACTGTTGATGAGAGACTTTCTTCTGTCTTACAACCTATGGTGGAGGATGTACTGAGCCAAAAGCTTTCTGCTGATCAAACCCTTAAAACCATGCACCCAAAAGGGGGAGATTCCAGTAGTGAAAGCTAAAGAAAGAGGATGGAGAAGGAGAAAGAGAGAGAAAGAGAAAGAGAAGGACAAAGAAGTGGAAATAGAGAAGGACTGTGTGTATGAGACGAGAAAGAGAAGGAGAATGAGAATGAGAAGGGAGCTGAAAAGGAGAAAGTACATGAAAGTCAAAGGACTTTCATGTCACATATAAAAAAAGAAAAATGCTGAAAAAGAGAAAACTTGAATGAAATGGTTAAAGAGGCTGATGCTGAACACAGCAGATCAATGGACAATATCCTTGATCAGCTGTTTAGGCAAGGTTTCAATACTGAAAAGCTGGACTCTGAAATAAGAAGATTAGAGATCGAAGAGATTCAACAAAGATGGGCCAGCTACAGCACAATGGATAGAGAAAGACTTGAGATCATGATCAGATTTATCAGCAAATACCTTGGGAGATCATTGATCGAAATAAAATCATGGACCAGGGACAGCATCTTGGCATAACTCCAAGATCTGTTCGTCTGAGGCATATACTAAGGGATTAGTAATAGAAGCTTTGAATGAAGCAGGAGCAGGGCAGGACTGAGCTAGCCAAACACTCAAAAGCCACACTCACCTCCAAAATGCTAACTCAGCCTGTCAACATTCCCTCTCCAAAACAACCACAACCACAACCCACAAAACTAACTCCCTTACCCTCAAACCAACAGCCGATGATGCACCTAAGCAGAAGAAGAGAAGGTGTTGAGGCTGGAAGAAGAAGAAGATGATGATGAAGACAGGCTGCCGATCTCAGCTGTTCTGCAGTTGCCTAAGGCCAAAGATCTCTCTCCTTGCAATAACTCCTGAGCAACAAAGAGATGCAATCAAGTGAAATTGGAAGAAGAAGAACAACACAGATTGCACGATGAGAGTTATTGAGGAGAGTAGATAAAGCATATGCAGCCACTTCCTCCATCATTAATATGAAAAAACAAGCTCAGAGGATTTATACTCTTAGACATACTTTTCAGTATGTGAAAGAAAGAGTAAGAATTTGGCCTGATCCCAGGGTGGCTCATAGAATACAAAAGAAAAATATCTCTCAGAGATACAATGGGCAAGTGAAAAAGATTGTAGATGAAGTGATCTCCTTAGCCCTTGTAGTCTCACCCTGGGAATCCTGGAAGATTTCAAAAAGGCCTACACCTCAACATGCCCCCACAAAAGATGCTGGAGAACAGAATGATCAAAAAGGGCTGGTGTATAAGAGGCTGAATGAGATCAGAAAGGATGAGTTACCACTGCTGTTAGAAGGTCATCATCCTGATGAATTTGCTTACAGACAGATTACAACAGTGGTACTCAAAAATGGAAAACAGGTCAAATTCCTGTCTGAGTACTATGGCCAGAAGGATTCTTCGATGGTGAGGCAGAGGAGCTCACCATGGAGGAACAAATTGTATTTTTGGAGGCCTACACCAGGGAATCCTACAGGCTCATAGTTGGGAAGTGAGTCTCATGGATGGGGGAACAGCTCATGTCCAATTCCCCAATACAAAGCTCCCATCCATACATTGCCAACCAAATCATCAGAGACTCATTCCCAGGCCAGTGCTTATATGGGTCATCTTCTCAACTGATCAAGAAGGAAAAAGACCAACCATTCTGCCCAAATAAGTGGGAAAATAAATCAATTAGAGGTTTTGGCTGCATTGGTTCAGGGGAGTTTGTTGGACCAAAAGAACCAATGAGCCAAGATCAGAAAACCTCTAAGTCCCACATGATATCACAACAACTGCTGAAGGCTTCATCAACAGTTCGACAAGTGCTGAAGACTTCAACAGCTGAAGATCAAGTACTGAAGACTTCAACAGCTAAAGAATAAAGTGCTGAAGCTCACAGCTAAGAACACAAGTGCTGAAGCTGAAGACTAAAGTGCTGAAGCTCAACAGCTGAAGAACACAAGTGCTGAAGCTGAAGACTAAAGTGCTGAAGCTCAACAGCTGATGAACACAAGTGCTGAAGCTGAAGACCAAAGTACTGAAGGTCAACAGCTGAAGAATACAAGTGCTGAAGCTGAAGACCAAAGTACTGAAGTTCAACAGCTGAAGAGTCCACAAGTGTTGAAGATCAACAACTGATGTACAAAGTCTGAAGACAAAGACTGAAGACATCAGCTGATGACATCTACTGAAGTCATCAGCTGATGAAACGTCTGAAGTTCAAGTCTGAAGACCAAGTGCTGAAGTTTCAGTATTTGTCACAACAGCTGAAGAGTACTTCTTCAGTAGTTGTGTTTATCAGTAGTTTTATGTTTTACTTTCAGTAGTTTTGTAAAACTACTGAAGAGCTTGTTCTTCAGTCGTTGTAGTTTCAGTAGTTTCTTATCAGTAGTTTTGTAATAAGTAAACACTTAGCTTCTTGTAAGAAGATGTCAGCTGCTTGACATCTTCAGTAGTTTTAGTGTTTCAGTAGTTTGTTAAATAACGGTTAGATGTCACTATCAAGTGACATCAGCCTACATCATCTTTCCTTATATAAGGAAGAATGACCTAAATTGTAATTTTGCGAAAGCCTTGCCAAAGCGTGTGATTCAATGAAATATTACTTTTGCAGAAACTTTCTCTCTCTATAACTAATTCTGTTCATCGCTATATCTTTGGTATTCTTGCTCGAATTGTGCTAGTTAGTACTCTATTCCGCTGCTGAAATCATTCGAATCGATCAAACTAGATGCTGAGATCCTATCATTTTCATTGGTGATACTCAATTTAATTTCTACTAGTGTGAAGAATAGTTGCTCACTTTTACTGCTTTCAAGCTCATAGAGTTAAGTACCTTGCCAGGCCTTCTTTTAAACCCTTGTTCCGGTAGGTCAGAGGGAACATTACTATGACGAGGTGAGTCTAACTGTTGAGGAGCTCTTTCGACTGCTTCAAGCCTCTTTTTCTGCTTGTTGGCAATTTTTCTAGTCAAACCGACTTTAGAAGTCTTTCTCCTGGTCCCTACACGACCTTCGGCAATGACTATGCCAGGTTGAACCCTTGTCACAACATTTGATTTCCTTGACCTCTTGTCATTCGAAACATGTTTACTTGTAGATGTGGTATCATTGCCCTATATATAGATCAAAACAATCAACCGCGGAGAAGCTTATAATTACTGGTTCACAATTTGCTTGTTAAAAAACTCTTTGAATCTGCCCTTGGTTGACAAAGAAGTTGCATATGATTGATATATAAGAGCCAAATGAAACTTCTAATGACAATAGACGAGTGCTTTTTTTCTTTTCCCCAACAATGATAGTAGTAGAAAATTATTTACGAAAGAGGTGTTGTAAAAAAGTTTTTTTTATCTAAACTAGTGTTTTCGTTGTTTTATTATTTATCTAAAACATGTATGACAAATAAAAGACTTATGATAAAGCAAAACATTTTTATAATGAATTTTTTGAAATGAATGACTTTACAAATGACGTTAACAATGAACGTTGCGAAAAATACGTTTAAGAAATCGAGATATGTTTAGGAAAACGGACATAGAACTTTCAATTTAAGTAAACTAATACTTACAATGAAATCTAGAGAAAGCGAACAGTGTTTGAAAATGCAAAGGTCGTTAAAATATTATTTATGAAAAGGAACGATTTATAAAGTAATTTAAAAATAAAAACAATAATAGATTGCATAGTTACAAATGAAGAAATTAAAAAAAAAAACGTGCCTACTACATGTTTTTAGTAAATATTTTTCCCACCCACTTGGCAAATATTTTTGTCACCTACGTTCTTTTAGAAAAAAACTTTCAAAATATTAACGTTTTATTCTTTTGTAATAGACCAACCTTGTTAGAAGAGGATTGACCCTTCCGGTATCCAATTACTAGCTTCCCATCAGGAATTAATTTGCAGAAGGTAACTGAAAAAAACATAATAAATCAATGACGATATAAGCATAAAAATAAAGCGACAAACATAATATAATATATAGATATTATGATAAGACCATCCACGATGTTGAGTGGGGATGGGCGCCACATCAACTAGGGCCTATCTTGGGAGAGGTGGGTGATAGTGCAGGGACCGATTTGCTTAAAGGCTCGAATTTTCCAATTTACTTTTATATATTATACAAGAAAAATGTAAAATATAAAGTAGCTTTTGCCTGTGAATTGTAGGAACTAGAGTTGTGAAATTATACATAAGAAATATTATAGTTGAATTAAATTATCATATACATGTAAAATTCTTTTGCATGAATACTTTCTACATGTTAGTTCGATCATTGAATCCCATACATTTATAATTCCAATATTTACGTGATAATTTCATTCGAAATATTTCTTCTCGTAATAAAAAGTACTTAAATCTAGTAGATCATTAACAAACCCATACATGCGGGCTTCTCTTGGAAGTCCTCGCCACTGCAGCCCTTTCGAACGGCATTCACATGTTGGAGGACGACCCTCTGGCCACACATTTATTAAAATAAAAGCTAGGGTTTTGCGTTATTTTACAAAATTATATAGTTTGTTTTTAAAGATTTAACTTTTTTTATGCAAACTTATTAGGTTAAAATAGTTATATTCTTCCTATTAGAAGTCGTTATTTCATAAGTTTATACACCGATCAACATTTTTGTAAGTTAGTTAAATTATATGTAATCTATAATAAATTTTTAGTGTTTGATCTTCAGTCACATCCATAATTAACAACAATTATCATGGATCAAATTAACTGGAAGTAGTGAACAAAAGAATCATCCTATTTATCATCATCCATAAAAAAAGGGAACAAGTCCTCAAAGGCGGATGATTAGAAAAGGTAAGAAAAAACAATCAAAACTAGCACGTTGGGAAATTAGCACTTGACGTCTAGTGCCTGATGAATAACGATCAGCAAGCGACAAGTGATCGTGTTCTGATTGAAATAAGGAAACAAGAAGTCATTAAAATCTAAAACTAAGGATTAAAGCTTTGAAGAAAATCAAAGATATCATGTAATAGATAGCAACACTCAGTCCGATGCAATTATCGATCAGAAAAGGCACATGTTTTCAATTTAGTTAAAACTTAAACAAAATCAGTTTGATACTTGAGGATTGACAATCAACAATTTCTATAAACTAAAATGACAAGACAGGAACATCAATTGGCTGTTCTTGAAATAGTCAAGCAGTAAGAAATCAGAACTAGAAGAAGAAAGGTCTTAATTAGAAAAAAAACAATTAATATTCAAACAAGTGTTTTTGTTTACTACATAAAATTCTGATTATAGACATCAAGTTAGGAACCCCTAACAACTAAAAGAGAAAGTAGTAAGATCAAAACCTGTTTTTGTATGCTTACTATCAAGAGAGAGACAAAAATACCATAAAGAAATACTAAACGAGTAGCAATAGAGAACTATTGCAGTTTAAATAGCAAGCATATAGCAAGAATCAAGACCTGCATGGTGCCAGCAAGAAGCAAGACCTATATGATACAATCAAACTTGTGTGGTTCAATCGAAAAAGAAGCCAGTTAGCAAGATAAGCAAGTTAGCAAGAAGGAAGTAAGTAAGATTGTGACCTCTCGGTCTTATGGATGGAATATGTGAGTAAAAGGAACGAGTTAATAATCTAGAGGATCAAAAGCAAGATTATCTCATAAAATAATCATCTCTGAGCCGTAGCAGACCATTATGATGTAAAAATGATAGCCATAACGGTCCGCCAAAGAAAGGTGTAGATGTTAGGAGATAAGGGTTTCATAGCGGACCGCTATGAGTAAGAATAACGGTCCACTAATGGTATAGATGTAAAAATGATAGCCATAACGTCACCAAAGAAAGGAGCAGATATAAGGAGATGAGGGTTTCATAGCGAACCGCCAGGGGTAAGAATAATAGTCTGCTACTGGTATAGAAGACTGCCAAGAACGAGTATAATAGTCCATTTTAAAGAAGCGAATATTCCTTTTTGTATGTCGCTATTGAACTGCCAAGATTGGCTTGGTTGTCCGCCAAGGTGCCTAGTTAGGTGGTTTCGGTTTAAAAGCCTAAAAAACCCGAGTTCACTTCATTTCCCACTATAACTCTCAATTCTCCCTTTTCTATCTAAACAAATACCCTTTCTCTAGATTTCAACCTGATTGGAAGGTGTACTAAGGCTATATTTGGATTCTATATTGTTCTCTTGCTAAGAGATGTGCCTTAGAACTCTTAGATTCGTTGTGAGCTTTGTTGTATTTTGAATATGAATTAAGGCTATGATGAGCTACAATTTATGTGTGGAACTCCTTTAGGGTGTTGGACCATCAAAGATTGGTTTGTGCTTAGATCTTTTGTGACAAGGTTTTAAACCCTCATATTATACATCATTATGAATTATTAGGGTAAACTAGGGATTTGAAAAGAACCAGGTAACTGGTTTCTAGCATGCACACCATTAAAATGTTAGAGGAAAATATCCACACTCTAATAAATAAAATTTTCACGAGGTGAAATCCGATGATTACCAATGGTAAGGCTTGGCTCAAACCTCGTGGCATATATGCATTTAGTCGAATTTGTTCTATGTAGGGAAGCCACACTGTTTGGTTGGATACTCAATTGGAGGTTGTAATGGGGACCATGAATAGGACTGGACAAGTTCAAGGGCATAACAGACAATATGGATAGGACTAGGGATAATGATAATCTAACGCCATAGCGATGATCTATGAACGGTACTAGTGCTAGTTTGAGGCTACAATGGAGATTGTGGATAAGACTAAGCTGGACTGATGGCGTGAAATTCGATCGGCCATTATGCCTTTAACCTACCCTTAAGTTTTATTAATAAAAGATGAAGTGGCACATATGTGGACTCGTGCTCGTTGCGGTGACTCAAGTATATATTTGATTTATTATTATATACTTGCACACTTATTCATGTTGTCTAACTACTTTAAAATTATTGCTAATGACTCACCAAGAACATTGTTGTTGACACGCTTTAGCTTGTGATGCAGGTTCAGGAGATGCCAAAGGCACTAGCTAGGTTAAGAAGACTTAGTATTTAAGTTGAATAAAGTCTTCATGTAGAAGACGTTGATCGAGTTAAGTCTACCCGAGGTAGTGCATATTTATTATGCTTTGTAATTCGAATGCCATAAATGCATGGTTGTTGTAAGTATTGTTAAGTTTTAATTCAGTTTAGTTTTGTATAATATCATTGTTGTGATACATACATACATCATGTCAGGTCTAGTGGAACAATGTGACATAAGATAAGCAAGTTAGCAAGAAACAAGTAAGCAAGTTAGCAAAACAGCAAGAAAACAAGAAAGTGTAAGACGAAAATAAGAATGTAAACATAATGTGTGGGATAAAAGAAAGGAAGCACAAAAGAAAACATATTAGACGAAGAAAGCAAGAATGTAGAAACACATCAGCATCAATTATTGCGCAAGGGATGCACTACTTCAATGCCCTAAAGTTAACTAATTCAAACTAGATCACAAGGACACTGTTTCATGGAAACAATCTTAAAGACTATGGTTTTAGGAATAGTTGATGTTAAAGAAATAGTAGATGAAAAGAAAATACATATGACAAAAGCAATGATCTTTCAAAAATTACAAGAATTCATTATGATGCAAGTTGTAGAATACTCAAATACAAATGAAATATGAGATTAAATTAGAATTTGATACTTTGAACAAGATCTAGTTTAGAAAGCATATCTACAAACCTTAGGGGTTGAACGAGAGACTTTAGAGATGAAAAATAATGAAAGAGTAAGTGCCATTTGAAGTAGCATTAAAAAAAATAAAAGCATTTGAGGAATGTCCCAAAAATCAAGACGAACCAAAGAACAATATCAAAGTATGCTTTGACAAGTTAAATAATCATTTTATAAATGCGGTAATCAAAGACACGGTAGAGGCCATGCTAGAGACTTTAGCAAAGGAGAAAGAGGACGTGCAAAGTATGACTCAAGGATACAAAGATAAGCTAGAACGAATTGAAGTGCTACGAATATGATGAATTAGGTCACTTGCATACGAGTGCACTAAATTTAAAGAGGATGAGAAAGAAAAGTAGCAAGAATCTCATCTCGTGTATGTAGGATGAAGCAATGCTGTTGTAAAGGCAAATAAAAAGTCAAATGATTTTCAAGTTAGTTTAAATGGGAGGATGAAGGTCTAAAGTAAACATATTTTAGTCTGGGTAAAATAAATAAATATTAGAAAGTCTAGTTTTGTAATCAATAAGAAGTTTTATATCTTTGATCTATAATTGTATCCCTGATTAGATTGCGGTTTGTTGGAATTTTTAATTTACATTTTTAGTGAAGGGATAAAAATAAATGTTTTCTTGAAGACATTAGATTGTATTGTGATTGATCAAATACGTTAAAAGTGTCTTTGTTTTTATTTCTTAGTTGTAATAGAGTTGCACCGAGTGTTTATATGATTTCACAAATTAGTTTTTAGAGGTCATAAGGGGTAAAATTATTATCCATCAAATGACTTAAAGTTGTCTCCGTTTTTGTTTACTTAATTGCAATAAAGTTGCAGCAAATGCTTGGTTTCCTTAAACTATTATTTAAGTCATAAGGTGTAAAATTGAATCAATAAATTTCGAGTCACAGAAGTTTGATATACTTACGCATATGTGTATTTAATAAAAAGGATTTCGGGTTAATGAAGGAACAACCAAATATATGTCTTTTTACTAAGGGTTTATTTGATAAAATTAAGACTGCACTTTTTTCATAAGTTGAAATTATTATTATTTACTTACACATAGTTCTTGTTTATGATTAAATTAGTTACTATATAAGTACTTATATATGAAGGCTAGAATGGTTGAACCGAAAAGTTAGAGAATTGAAATGGTTGTAATGTGAAAGTTGATGTTATACTAATCAAGTCTAAAAGTTACGAGATGCATATTATTATAAGATTATTAATATTTTAGTCAGTTTTTATTAGACTAGAACTGCGTTTTATTATTTATCTGGTTATTTAATAGTGTTTGAGTTGTATTAAAGTTATTATAAGTGTATTATAAATAAAAGATTATGATCATTGTATTTGGTGTGAGTAACTCATAGTTAAGAAGGAAGGCATGAATCAAAGACTGTAGTGAAGATCAAGAATTCAATATTAAAGATGATTTTAAATTTTCAATGTGTTCTGTTGTTGATAACAATTATAGGCCAACAATGTATGACGTATCTGGTGTTTGACTAAATTTCTTTGCGTGGATTATTCATAAAACAAAAAATAAGTCAAACACTTGATATGCCCCGTATAATTTACTTGTATAAGTTTTTTCTTAATAATTTACATCTCAAAGTAGAGACTAGAGACCTAAGTGGAGGCTCAAAAACATTAAATAAGGGCCCTAAAATTTTATTTGTTTTGAGCCTAAATAATGATTGAACCGTCCCTCATCTAAGGTTGATCATAATAACATTTTTTTGTTTACTTACCTGTGTCACCTTCTACCAATTTCCTCGATCTAACATATGGGTCGAAGCCTTCCAGGACGTACATTTTGCTGTTATTGTTCGGCCACATTCTCAATCTGAACTTCCAATCTTTCCCTTCGAAATCTTGAATTTCAACATGTTGGCATTGAGAATCATCAACAGAAGGAAAGAATTCCTATATGATATCAATGCAAACATTAAAAAAAAACTCTAGTATTCATACAACAAAAACATGATTATTGCAATATTATAGTTTGTATGCATACTAACCTCTGCACATCTTTTAGGCAGCACAAGGCGCCCACTCTTTCCTGTGTCGCTAGCACTTAGTATTTTTTCAAACAAAGGGGTTACTTCCACATTTGAGCTGTCAAAGAATCAAGGGTGACAACGAATTATCGTTTAACATATATATGAGCTCTTAATTGTTTCAATCTATTCATGTTAAGTACTAATAATTTAAAAAATTGAAATGATACCCTTTAAAGATTTCTTCTAGTTCTTCATTTGTCATTCTTGGTGCGTAACGATGTAGATCATGCTTCTTACTTGTTCCAAAGCCAGGTTCTTCAGTACGTGCTTGAGCTTGAGCCAATGGTGGAGACGCTGATCGCTGTGCTTCGTGAGAATCATCATCGTCATTGACAATCAGTTCATTATTTTCCACCTGTGTTTCTAGGACTGAATCAAGAGGGGTGGGTGTGTTGGTAGATTCATGCATTGTTTCTTGAGAATTTGTCACCTGAACAAAATATCAGCTAATATGTGAATGAAATATAATATTCTAACTTTTGCAACACTTGATCATATACTTACTAAGGTTGTATCTTGTGGTGGACATCCTTTACATTCGATTTGTCCATCTTCCAATGTTGTATACCAATCGAGTGATACTACGCATAGAAGATGTATTTTCTGTAGCCGAATATAATTACAAACGATATTAGTTGTAAGAAAATAAGGATGCTTAAGGATCAATAATCTAACCTTGTTACAGAATCTGCAGAAGCTCCAACTGGTAGAATTCTTGTGATAAATATAACAGAATTGTTTCGTTTTATATGCAACACTGCAACCGAATTTAACATGAATAAGCAATATTCATCTCTTTAGCAATAATAAGAAACGTTAAGAAAATATGATCTTAAAGTTTTAAATGGATAATGAAGAGCTCATAAACATGTAAGGTAAAAATTATAGTTAATAAATATTACAATGGAAGAAAAGATACAAGCTAGATTAGTAGATTGTACATTCTAAGCTTAGATTGGATTAAACAAATTGCTGCAACACTCATGAAACATTACTTGCAATACAAGTAACATCAACACCATCAAATTTTCTAACAGAATGATTTTAAGATCTTAAAAAAAAGCTTACTAGCATTGATTGCAAAGCTCTACTTCCCGATCAAGAAATTTCCATCCTGGTCTTGGGACGCGTTTGACTCTTTTACATATTGTGTTTGCGCAAGGGTTGTGTTCGGCGCTAGACGCTGAAGCCATAGTTTCCTTATCAAAATCCTATGAAAATGATGATGAAGGAAACACTTTCATAACAAAAACTAATGTTGAAAACAACATGCATGCATTTCACAAAATAGAACCCTGAAAAGGAAGATTTATTGGTTTTGGGAGAGTTGACAGCTGCGGAGCCCGAGCTTCTTAGTCGGATGGTACCAGTAATAAGATTAATATCTTTGTGAATTACTAACTAAATTGAATAAGGGGTCCAAGTCTTGTTTTTCTTAAGAAAAACTTAGGTCTCGTTTTAAAAATAATAAAAAAACAATTTATGGTATAAACCTCTTGCCTCTCCCTTGGTTAATTACGCCCTTATGAGTATTTATTTTTATTTAGTTCACAAGTGAGGTGCTGTAAGTCCGGATATTAAGCAAGTTAAATACGTTTATAATGGTTTGATCAAATTCATTATCCAGCAATACATAAGTTTTTTCATGAAAACATGGAGATGAAAACAAATGACATTATTACTATTATTTTTATAATTAATATAGAGGGGTGGAATACTTTTTGAGATGAAAAATAAAGAAAAACAGCGTGTCGAGTTTCATTGAATTTAATGTATTCTAAAGATAGAATTTCTTGATTTTTTTTATATCTATATAATATTTAAAGATTTTTAAATATGCATTTTGGAGGTTTAAGTTTCTTAAAGATAGAAAGACATTTACCGTTTCCTGACTTGATGTTGATTAGGTATTTTCATAAACATATAGAATAAATCAAGTACAAAAATTTGAAATTAAATGTTCTCGATATCATATGCAACTAAGAACTTGTTAATTAATTTCATGTCTCCTAATATACCATTAAATTAAATTGGCATCTTAGTCTCTTGATTATTAATTACGTATTCTCTAACTAATAATCCAAATTCCACTTAAAACTTCTCTCACATAAAAATTAGACTAGTTAATTTTTTTATACATAATATACACGTACTAAGTTTAAAAATTTATTTGTTTATTTAAAAAAATAAGATATTGATATATTAAATTATCAAAAACTGTATAATATTATATACCTATTGCGGTTACTCTGTTTGTTATATACACTATAGAAATATTAGTTACTACGCATCACAATAAAATAATGTAATAATTTCAATCAATGTTGAAGAAAATATAATTTTAGAACATGTTAACTTTAAACTTTTATTTTATCTTAGGTGACACGAAGTTGATATTCTTGTTCACACGTAAGCAATTGTTGTAGATATGAGTTATGCTAGAACTTTGAGCATCATACATTGAGTTATAGATATAAAATATAAAATTCAATCATTTTAAATTAGGAAATTTATTTCATATTTACCTGATATAAATTTATTTCATATTTACCTGATATAAATTATTAAACAAGAACATATACTAAGAACACATAACATCCTATATCCAACCTAGTTTCATCTAAAACATCATATAAGATATTTATAATTAATCCTTATTTACCATGATGTATATCTGGTATTTATATAAATTAATTAAAAATAAGACAACAACACAAAGATAAAATTACATAACTTCAAAGAGTTAAAATGAAACTAATTTAATTCTATATAAATTTTTTATGTGTGTTGTGAATTACAACTATAGGTTTAGTGGATTATCATACGACATATAATATTTTAACTGAAGTAAAAATGAGAGTAAGCTTGGCTTTTGTTTCATGTAGCAAATGACGATTTAATCGTTTTCAAAATCATGTTTTTATTTCTTATGGTTTTCAATTTGCTACTAACATTATGAATTTTTCAGTTAAATGTAATGGCATTTTAGTTTTTATCATACTAGGACTAGTTGTGTAATTTATAAAATGTGTGTTTTACACAATTAGTTTTTACATGAAAAAAATTAAAATGCCTTTACATGTAATAGAAAAATAATGGTGTTAATGAGTTAGAGTTTATTGAGAAAAATTAAAAACCTTAATAAGTAAGAAGGATTTTAAAACCTTTGTACGAAAAGTGATATTTATATGAATCACCGGAAGAAAAAATGCAATTTACTCTAAAAATAGTAATATAGCACACGATACATATTATTCGAATATTTATGTCGTCATTCTGCAACATACAAGAAACCCTAAAATCTAATTGCCATAGTTAACTGAATTCATAATTAATTCTATAAACCAAATAGGAATTTTTTTGTTAAATCAAAGAAATTTTGAACCTACCATAAAACAAAATCTCAGTTTACTAATATAATCGACAATTGCATAGTTAAACCAAAGTATTTAAATAAAATTAATATTAAGAGTAAATTGTAACATGAAACTCAAAAATTTGTAGAATTTGTAAGAGATCGCTTATCTAAGAAGAGATCTGATAACAAAAACATATGAAATGATATGAAAAAAAGTTAAAACCAAATTTTTATGTAAATTAACATCTAAGAGTAGATTTTTGTTGGAAACTCACAGAATTTATAAATGATCGCTTGATCTAAGAAGAGATTCGCATACAAGGATCTGCAAAACGATATGAAAGAAAAGGTTAAAACAAAATATGTAAGAAACTCATAGAATTTGGAAGAAACTGCTTGATGTTGGAAGAGATCTGTTTACCAGAACTTAGGTTAAGCCCTTGACCGACCTTCAAAGCCAATACAATTCTATAAGAACATCATATCGGAGGTGAGATTGTTTGAGGAAAAAGATGTAGAAGAGGGAATGAGTAGGATGGGCGGAGATATCTAGAGGGTTAAATGGCTTATATAGACAATAAATGTAAAATGCGTGTTTAATTTTTGGGAGCTTAAAATTTAAGACGAGCGGGATCAATTGTGCGGTTTTGTAAACCTTTTGTTATTTCACGGGGTTTCCTTTCATATATTAATGTTAATTTCATTACTTACACTTTAGATCCTTTAGATATTCACTTTGATGTCTCATACCCTAAATTTTTTTGAATTATAACTAAACACTATAAGAATAATATTGGGTTTGTCAAAAGACACCACAAGTGAAATATGAACCACTAGCCACTATATATGCATACATTAGTCCCAATTTGGTTCGAAATCTCCATACCCACACATAAATTGCAACTTATTATGCTCGATCCATTAATAACACATATGCAATATTGTTTTGACACCAAATAGATTTACACACTTGTTCCCTTGAAATGGACATTACACATATTAACTTTTTCATATTACATGGGCTTCCCACTTACATCACACAAACACACAATGCTAATACATATCCTAATGGGACCAAAAAGTTTATAGCCTTTAGGACCCCCATTATTTGTTATTTTCAAACCACATTGTTTTTAAAACACTTCACCACATTTAACATGTACATACAGAATCCACTCTTTCTTAAAAACTAATTTACACATTTATGTTAGCGCAATTATATAAATATAGTTATACTAATATATTTTTATGAACTTGCTTGTATAAATTATTTAAACAAAACTAATTTGTGTAAAAATTTTCTAAACAAGTCCACACATACCAACTTACTAGTATAACCTATTTACATAATACCACTCATAATACAATTTCTACCAAAGTCATTCTAATCATCACCCTCACAACCCACCAACATTACAATGTACATACCTGTTTAACACATTGAATGATCCTAATCATCATCCATATATAAAATCACATGTTATAACACAGTGGAACATTATTACAAAACATAACCCATACCCATACTCACACATGTTTGTCATGTTGATATATCAAACTTAGTAACACTTTCTCATATAACAAGGCCACCACTTTAACTAACTGTAACAACCTCAATGCTTAAAATAAGTAAAAAAAGACTTATTTGGTAAAAATTTAACTGATGTGGACCAGAAGGGACTAGTGTTCAAGGCTGCAACACAGGATGTAGATCGCAACCTCAATAGATGCGGGCCGCAATGAGGAGAAAAGTTTTTTTGGTTGAATGACATGTAGTTGATGATGAAGAAATGAAGATCAACATGTGGTTAGTGACTAAGGACTGAAGTTTGACACGTGTCCATGATGCGAACCATAACATATATAAGACACAGGCCGTATCATCACTAAAAGATCAGGACTGATGTAATGCCAACATGTATAAGCCACACATCACTTTAAGACGTTGTGGACCTGTAGTGCGAACCAGTGGACATAAGTATGGTCCATTTTACACTCCGCTGCAAATCTCTGAGATACTACATGATGCTTTTCCACACCTATGTAGTTGACCATACTTTATTCCACTGTTAATTGTTTATTAGTTAGTACAATTATCAACTTTAGTTGGCGACAAAAAGTAAGTCATGGACATGTCATGACTATCAAATCTTAGATAGTATTTTATCTAAGATACCTTACCTTTAGCAATGTAGTAATTGCTTTAGTCATAAGTTTCCATCTGGTATCAAAGTATATCCGGCTGTAGGTTGTAATATATATAGTTTCTCATTGTAACTTATGTACATGCTTGTAAGAGTCGTGTAATACTTTGAGTGGAGAAGTAATCTATACAAGTATCTTGAAAATTTATTTTCTTGTGTTCTATTTTACTGAGTATATCATTATCACTTTTGTATGGATTCTGCATCATCAAACCAAGTGTGATTTAATGAATTTGAGCGTTAATATCTATGTTGAGTGACAAAAATCGATCCTGCAATTGGTATTAAAGCTTCTTAGGCTCTTGATTGTGAGATCTTACCATCCAAATCAACCTCATACTTTGACCCCACTCAAAATGGCCATCAACCAAAAATCATCTGAAGGTGAAATAGGAACAATGTCTAAAGCTCCATCATCACACTTGAAAACTTCATATCTTGGAGTAGACATATTGAAGGCTTCATTAGATATCAAGACAACATGATGTGGAACTCTCTCACCAGTGGCCCCTACAAGCCAAAGGCTGTAGTACCGGGTGGAAATGATGCTATGATAGAGAAGGTTGTTGAAGACTATTTTGATTAAGACCATAAGCGACTAATGATCGATAGAAAAGCAATGTCTGTTATTATGACTGCCATACCTAACTCCATCATGGTGGGTTTTGAACATTGTTAGTCAGCCAAAGAACTCTTTGATGATTTGTCTCAAATGTATGTAAGCTCCAATGAGTCCAAGAAAGAGTTCCTAAAGCAACAGTTGAAAACTTTACTTACATTACTAGAAAGACCCTCAACCATCAATACATCAGATATATGGATCTTATTTCATCACTTCAGTCCATGGGAGTGACTCTTGAGATGAGAGATCTCTTAAAAAAGTTCATGAGTGCACTCCTAAATAAGTGGACTTTCTACCGTGTCTCTTTCAAGAGGATGAAGAACTTAATCTCTCTGTTGGTCTAAACAGATTGAATCATAATACAAATGATTGAATGAATCATATAATATCAATAACAAACTCACAATATAATCATTTGATAGTGAAGAATAGATCAAAAGTATTCGAAAGTAAACAAATCAAAGCCATTACAATCAATAAAACCAAAGCTCAATGATATTTCAATAAGATTCTAGCTTACAAAATAGACTTGCAACAATGATAACATGACTTAGGGTTTTGCAAGAGTTGCTACAATCAAGAAAAAAATTCTATATATAGAGTTGATAGTTTCGCTGACAGTTTCGTTGTTAGTGAAACTATCATGCCCAAGCCTAGTTTCGCCTGACTAGAAACACAGTTTCACTGGGTGAAACAGTCTGTCGACTATAAGGGAACTATAGTTTCTCTCATAGTTTTGCTAGGAAGCAAAACTCAAACAACTAGTTTACTTACAAAAGTAATCTAACATTTAACCTATTACATTCAAACATAAACAAAAAATAATCTAAGGTGAGTCCAACCTAATCTTGATCTTCAATACTCCCCCTAGGTTGGATGTCACTGATCGGATTATCTTCGTTTAGCTTACCAACTCTAGTATCTTCTCCAGACTTGGATCTGCCTTCAGCTTTGGCTCCTTCTGCACTCACCTCTTCACCATGTGCATTAGCTTATTCAAATGGTCTAGTTATATCCTGCACATCCATCCTCACCTTTTCCGCCTTACGAATGCCTTTAACTAACTCTCTAACCTCTGCTCTGACCCCTCGGGCTTTGTTGGCAACATCTATGAATAAGGCTTGCCTCTTTCCTCGTTTCTGCCTTAACCTTAATATGGTTTTCACACAATAGTAGCAGATCCTCATCACAAAATGAAAATACTTCCATTAGATCAAAAAGTCTCAGTTCAGCTCCATCCTTTATCCTAATCACCGCCTCCCCCGTGTTGTTATCATAAAACCAATTTTCAAACTTCTCAAGCCTTTAGGGGAGGGGATTAGGTAGTCTTACTCTAGTCACTGTCTTCAGGGGCGTGACCCTTAGCACTATTCGCGCCTTTCCTGTCTCCCAGTCCTCGTCCTTTTTACATCTCCTCTTTCTGCCTTCATATAACCAAAAGACTCAAAATTTTTGTTTCATCCTTGTTTAATCTCTGCCAATCTCATGCGATCCCATTTAGGCAAGGTCTTGAACGCCTTCCATTTATATAGATACGGGATCCTTCCTCTTCTTTTGATCATGAACATTTTCAGCCCTGTGTTATATTTCTAGCTTATGATTTTTTTATCCGCCTCTTTCTTGCTCGACCCTTGTATATTATGGAAAAATGGGGTCAGCTCTTCTGTCTCTCTCCTTCACAAACCATTGTTCCTTTTCAAGCTCAAACACATCATCATAAGAAGATCCCTTCTTGGCCACGTAAGTCAGGGGTCGTTCATAAACTTCATAGTACTCGGGCTCATAATCATATTCCACTAATGTTCATTATCCTCCTCCTCATCAATTAGGCTCCTCTCAACCATCTTCTGAACACCCTCTACAGTCACCTCTCTCACTATCTCCTCACCTCCAAATTCTGTATCAACATTTAACCCAAAATCTATGAATCCCGCTTCAACCACCTCCTCTACATTCTCCTTATTTTCTTTCCTTCTAGTGTCGTTTCTAGTCTCATCATCATCCCTCACACCCGATCCTCCTGCAGTTGCCTCTGCTACACCACTTGTGCCCTCTCCTGCCTTAGATGAGGTACCCATATTCAGAAATGGGTACATTGAGATATTAGTAAGATCATCTAACTCAGATTGAGTTAGCTGATTGGTAGGCCGGCTGTAGCTTTCAACTCATTCACCTTTATCAGCAATCTCTTGATCAAATTTTGCTGATCGACTAACATCTTAGTCATTCCTTCCGGCATCTCATCCTTTTTCTTTTCTCTCAGCTCTTGATTAGTCAACTTTGTCTTTATCATACTCAACTCATTAGCCAAAGATGAGTTGAGGTTTCTGATTACATCCTCATCCAAGTTTCCCCTCTTTTCTCTATTCTAAGGCTCAAAAATGATTGATGATTATGATTTGTTCTTCTTTCAATCTCACCCTGATCAGCCTTTTTCTTTGATCATTTCGCCTTTTTAGCCCTCAATGCTTACTCCACCTCATGTATCTCATCTTCAACATCATAATCTTTTTCTTTCGCATACCTCTTTCTCTTCTTCATTGACTCAAGCTGCTTTTCCCTTGTTTCCTTAACATGTTTATTCTCAACCTCTATCACCCTCATGATGTAGTTCCACCTTTTAGTTGGATACATATTCTCCCACAGATATGTGATCTTCCCGCTAAAATCATTCCTGATAGTAGAGCAATAAGCAAATATTTTGGTGTTCATCTGAACCAATCTCTTAATTTCTCCATGTCTAGGCACACTGGATAGAGGCTTTCTGCAAAGAAAAGGGAATTGTGCACCAGTTCACTTTTGCCTACACTCCATAAATGAACAGAGATGTTGAGAGAAAGAATCGCAGCTTGATAGAGACAACAAGGACAATGCAAGCAGACTCGAACTGCCCATCCAATTTTGGAATGAGGCAGTTGCCAATGCATGTTTGTAGAGATTAATGAAGAGGCTGCTGCAACCTAAACATCCTTAGTCTTTCCTGCATGCTGCACAAGTGCATTGAAGTGGAATGCTTCGGAAGTTTCACATGTGAAACAGAAACACTCTAAGTGTGAAATCTTCCAAAGCCAAGACCAACATCTTCCGAAGCCAAAGATGAAGTCTTCCGAAGCCTCAGAGACAAAGTCTTCCGAAGCTTCAAGTTCATGAAGACAGATTTCTTCCGAAGACTTTTAGTAACATGCTTTATCTGATGTACTGTTCCATAAAGCTGAACACCTTTCCGCTGCGACTCTGCAAGTCACCAACTAACATGGTTTGGTGAAAAGGTTCATGATTTTGGTAACTGTACATTGAGGTCTTGAGTCTGTAATTTTCTACTTTATGTACTTTATCCTTTTTTTGTAATAGATAAGGATGTGAGCTATGGCATGTCATAGTCACAGTCAAAGGCAATCTGCCTTTTGACTCTGCAATTGATTGTGTGTGTCTAGTCAATTGTATCCAACTGGCTTTCAAAGTATAGCCGGCTGTAGGATGTTGTATAAGTATCTCATGTTATTGTATCTTTTGAATATGCTTTTGTAACACTTGTAATAGAACATAAAGAAAGCAATATACTGCATTCTTGAAAACCAAACACTTTGTTTTTTGTGTTCTATCTCATATATTACTTGTGTTCTTAGTGTCACCACTTGGTTAATCCAGTTTACTGTTTGATCTAAGTTTAGTTTATCTCCTCTTTGTGTTGTTGTGTTGTAACTCTTAACCCTTAACGATCCTGCATTTGGTATCAGAGCATTCCAGGCTCTTGATATAAGATCTCACCATCTTTAGATCTCTCACACACACAAATACTAAACTTTTCAAATGGCAGCCATTTCCAAAACTGATACGGAAACTGGAACCATGAACAAGTCCCCACTGAGCACTCTTGATGAGTTTGACACCTGGTGTTTAAGAATGGAAGGTTTCATCAGGTCTCTTGATTCAAGAATGTGGAGCCTATTGAGAATGGACCTTTCATACCTAGCACACCTTCTGCTACTGAGCTGGTATGATCCCCAAAGATGTGGCTAACTACTCTGATGAAGATAGGAAGAGAGTAGAGATAGACAGAAAAGCCATGACAGCTCTTCAAATTGCCCTTCCAAACTCTGTGTACAGAGGTTTCAAGAAGTGCAAAACAGCCAAATAGCTGTGGGATGCATTGAAACTGATATATGAGGGTTCTTCTGAAGCCAAGGAGAACAAGAAGGATCTCCTGAAGCAACAGTTTGAAAACTTCATCTTCAAAACAGGTGAAACCATGACTCAGCAGTACTTCAGGTATGTTGAGATTGTGGATACCCTAGTGGATGGAGGAGTTTCTCTTGAAAACAGAGACATTGTAAGGAAGTTCATGTCCTCACTTCCTAGGCAGTGGACACACTACTGTGTGGTGATCAAGAGAACTGAAAATCTCAAAACTCTTACTCTGATAGAGTTATATGGGATTCTCAGTGGATACCAGATGGGGATGAACATGCAAGGTTCATCTGGAAACTCTAACAATCAAATGGGTTCAGCCCTACATGTGGTTGAAATGGATAGCATAGAACCCAAACATCATCTCTTATGCTATCCTGACAACTCACCCAAGGGTCCTTTCATCACCTTCCCAAAGACACCAAAGGAGAACTACACTCAAGGAAGCCTATTCCAAGAGACAAGCTCTTCTCAAGCTTTTGTGTCTTCTAATGAAAGCTGTGGCAGCTCTCTTTTCATTCTTGAAGACCTAGACTGTGTCCATCCAGATGATCTAGAATGCATGGAAATAGTCCAGAGATGGCTCTTCTCACTCACAGAGCCAAGAAGTTCTACAAGAGGACTGGAAGGAAGTTTCCAAGCAATGCAACCAATGGAAAGTTTGGACTGGAGAAAGGCAAAGTAAAATGTTACAACTGTAACCTGATGGGCCACTTTTCCAGAGAGTGTAAGGCACCTAGAACAAATGGTGGCCAAACACAATCCAAACCAAACTACAGTGACAAAGCTCTTCATAATGAGAAGTCAAAGCAGCAAGCTGCTGTTGTTGTGAAGAAAGAGGCTTTGACTGGAGCTTTCAGGTTGAAGATGCCTCTCCAAACCAAGCACTGATGGCAGATCATGATGAAGCCAAGGTATTGGAACATCTCTGTACTCCTGAATGCATTGCTAAAGTTAACAGGCACAGGTCCTATAACTTGGAACTGAGATCTGATATTGAGTTCTTAAACATTTTAAAATCTGATTTTAGAAAGTCTGTAAATGATTATAAGCTGAAAATAGAGGATTAGAGAAAACCATTTCAGTTTAAAACATGAACACACAGATTTTAGGACTTAAATTAAAGATCTCATAACCAAGTTAACTGAGTGCCAGGCTAAGCTTGTGATCAGCAAAGCCAGGGCAGAAAAGAGTGTTCTTGAAGAAGAGACCTTCAAGAACATGATATCCTCATCCCTGCACAATAAAGTGTGTTATCAAAATAGACAGGGACTGGATCCATTGAGATGGCTCCTCCACAAACAATCTTGTCAGTAAGATCTCCTAGGTGTGGAACTTGTGAAGATGAGCTTCCTTTCATAGATCCTATGAGTGAGGAGGATGAAGAAGAGATAGTGAAGAATCCCTCTACAAAGAGTGAAGAGGAGGATTCCAAGAAGGGCCACTATCCTTCTGAGGAGAAAGTGAAGACTGTGATGACCAAGTCCATGAGAAAGAACTTGATCAGAAAGAGCAAAAGAAAGGCAAGGAAGGCTCAAGAGATCAAGGCTACTTTCAACTCTAAGCAAAAACAAGTTTTTATTTCTGCAGGGTTTAAAGTGGTAGGGACTGAAGACATCAACCAAAACTCTGCTAAGAGTTCTGGTTCTTGCTCAACTCATCTCAACAGCAAGAAGAAGACTGATCTGCTATGCATCACTGCTGCACAGCCTGGTCCATCAAACTCCAAGCATAGTTCTCAGCCAAAGAGGACTATCTCAGCATTGCAAAGATGAAGGTGGAGAAGGGAAGTGACCAAAGACAGTCTTACTCTCAAGACAAGGCTCTTGTGAAGAAGAAAATGAATTGTGTCATGTGTGACAGCACCGCTCACATTGCAAAGGATTGTCCCTTCAATCCTAAAGGTACTGTCCATACGGCCAAAACAAAGGCTTCAAAGAGTTCTAAGAAGATTCAGGCTTCGGAAGGAAACAAGTTTCCTTCGGAAGTTCCAAATCTAACAAGAAGGGAAGTGGAAAATTCTCTTCGAAGAATATTTGGTCTCGAAAGAAAGGAGTTCTTCCGAAGCACTGAAGTTTGCTATAGTGTTTGCAAAATCTTCCGAAGGTTCAGTCATCAAAACTTCTGAAGCTACAAAAGCTTCTAAAGTTTTGAAGGTCAAGTCCAAGACTCCAAGGTGGCGTGGATGTCTATGAAAGACCAAGTGACTGAGATTTCTCCATCAAAAATAGCTCAAGATCCTCTTAGTACAACCATAGGATCTATTACTGTTAAATTACCTTTTGCAAATAAGCCCAAGACAAGCAAGGCTTGGGTTTCCAGATGTAACTAATCATTCTTTTTTGTGCAGGAACAGCTGAAGATAGACGGAAATGTTTGGATCATAGACAGTGGCTGCTCCAGGCACATGACTGGTAATAGGTCACTACTCCAGAACTTTGAAAGGATTGATGGAGGACCTGTTGTTTTGGAGGAGATGAAGGTGGTTACATTTCTGGTAGGGGCAAGGTCACAAATGGTAAGCAACATAGAAAAGGTAAACTTTGTAAAGGAGCTTGGATACAATCTTCTGAGCGTATCTCAATTTTGTGATCAGAGTCATAACATGCTCTTTACTGAGCATGAGTGCATTGTTCTTAAGCCTGGTGTGGTCATTCTCATGAGCATATCCTGCTTAGAGCCCCCAGGAAAGGAAACATGTACAAGATGGATCAGCAAGAAACCTTCCCTCTGGAGATGTTTCATGCTTTTTGTCTAAAGCCAATAGTAATGAGTCTTTCCTATGGCATAAAAGAATGTACCATGTAAACCTTAAGAACATGAATAAGTTATTAAGCATGACTTGGTAACTGGAATGCCAAAGAAAGAGTTTACAAGTGATGACCACTATGTTGCATGCCTGAAAGGAAGCAACATAAGGTATCTCACAAGCCTAAGGAAAAGAACTCAATCACTGCTCCCTTACACTTCTTACATATGGATCTCTTTGGCCCCACCAGGGTAATGAGTTTAGGAAGGAACTTATACTGTCTAGTGATCACATATGACTTTACAATATTTACTTGGGTTTTCTTCCTTAGAACTAAGGATGAGACTCCTGAGATTTTGAAGAATTTCATCTTAAAGATTGAGAATCAATCTGATCACAAGGTCAAGATCATAAGATGTGATCAAGGAACCGAATTTAAGAACTATATCCTTGACATATTCTGTGATGAAAAGGGTATTACAAGACAATTTAGTGCTCCCAGGACTCCTCAGCAAAACGGTGTTGCTGAGAGGAGAAACAGGACACTGATTGAAGGTGCAAGAACCATGTTGTTTGACTCTAAACTGCCCATCACCTTCTGGGCAGAGGCAGTCAACACTGCCTGCTATGTGCAGAACAGAGTTTTAGTAGTTAAGACTCATGGCAAGACTCCTTATGAACTTTGGCACAAGAGGAGACCTTTCATTGGTTTTTTCAGGTCATTTGGATGTCCTTGCACCATCTTGAATACCAAAGATCAAATTGCCAAGTTTGCTGAGAAATCAGATGATGGACACTTTATTGGATACTCTTCCCAAGATAAGGCTTATAGAGTGTACAATCTCAGAACTAGAATTTTGAGGAGTCAGCCAATGTGACTTTCAATGAACACACCCTTGTGTTACTGGTTCTGGTCCAGATTGGTTGTTTGATCTTGATTTGGTTACCAACTGTTTTAACAAATCTTGTGAGAATGTTTCAGGATCTGCAGAAAATTTGAATACAGATGATCCTGATCCAAGATTTGAGCTAGGAAGATCTTCAAGACACATATCTTCAGCTCCAGTTGGAACCACTTCTGCAAATGAGGTTTCTATCAGCCCTACAATGACAAATTCAGCTGATACATCTGGTATGCCTTCAAATTCCAGCTCAGAGGCTCTACAACCAGATAAGAACACCTCAACTGTGGAAGATAACAATGGTGATGGTGACAGTGACCAAGAATTTCTTGATGCCACTAACCACACCACAGATGAGAACATCAATGATGTCACACACTGTTTGGATCAAGTTTAACTTGAAAAGTGTGCTGATGTGGTGGGAGAAACATCTATGCTAGATCTAAATTTCTCAATTTAGATCTTTCTCAACAACTTGCTGTGATCCCTCAGCTTAGGATCCACAAGTCTCACCCTACCACAAACATCATTGGAGATGTTATCTCAGGGGTAAAGACAAGAGGACAAACCCATGAAGCAAATGTTTGTCTTCACTCTTGTTTTTATCCCAGATAGAGCCAAAGAAAGTTGATGAAGCTCTAAAGGATGGAAGTTGGGTTGAAGCTATGTAACAAGAGCTGCTTCAATTCAAAAGGCCAAAAGTTTGGAACCTTTGTCCTCTTCCTTCTGGGAAGACTACCATTGGAACCAAATGGATGTTTAGGAACAAGAAAGATGATAGAGGCATCATCATCAAGAACAAAGCTAGACTGGTTGTCCAAGGATACACACAAGAAGAAGGGATTGACTACATTGATGTCTTTGCTCCAGTGGCAAGATTAGAAGCTGTTAGGATATTCCTGGCATTTGCTGCATCCAAGAACTTCAAGTTTTTCAACTTGATGTGAAGTGTGCCTTTTGGTATGTAATGATAGATGAAGAGGTTTATGTCAAACAGCCACCTGGTTTTGTAGATCCTGATCATCCTGATCATGTCTGCAAGCTTGACAAAGCTCTCTATGGGCTGTATCAGGCACCCAGGAAGTGGTATGAGGCACTGTCTGAGTATCTCTGTAAACATGGATACAGGAGGGTACTATAGATGGAACTCTCTTCATCAAAGGACAAGGGAAAGACATATTGCTAGTTCAAGTATATGTGGATGACATCATCTTTTGTTCAACTAATCCAAAGCTCTGCAAAGACTTTGAGAAGCTGATGAAAGATAGATTTGAATGAGTGCCATGGGGGAACTCATTTCTTTCTAGGAATTCAAGTGAAGCAAGTTGAAGATGGCATCTTCATAAGTCAGTCAAAGTATGTTTAGGACATACTCAAGAGGTTTAATATGACTAACTGTAAGATTGCTAAGACACCCATAGCCAGAAACCACTCTCTTGGTCCTGATCTTGAGAGGGAGTGTGTAGATAAGCATTTATACAAGGCTATGATTGGGTCTCTTATGTATCTTACTGCTAGACTATGGGTTAAACTTCAAGGAGACTCCCATTCACATAGACAACAACAAGGAGACTCCCATTCACATAGACTATGATTCAAAATCAGATGCTGGACTATGGGTTCAACTTCAAGGAGACTCCCATTCACATAGACAACAACAATATTATCTCAATCACAGAGAACCCTGTGCAGCACTCAAGGACAAAGTACATCAATATCAGGTATCATTTAATAAGAGATAACTATGAAAAGGGATTAATTAAACTAGTCAAGGTTCACACAGATGAACAATATGCTGATCTATTTACAAAGACTTTTGATGAACAGAGATTTAAATATCTTATATCAGCTATTTGGATGATAAACCTTGAGTAAGCTTTTCTTAAAACTAATTCTTATTATTTCTTAAAATATGTGTGTCCTAAGTTGTCTAGTTCATCACTTTCATAAGCTCATGTTTTCTTTGGATGAAAATTTCTTTTTGAAGACTTTCCTTAGATTTTTTAAAATTTCTGATACTTTGGAAGTTTTGTTTTTAACTTCGGAAGTAAATCATGCCTTTAAATTAAATAACTGTCTAAGAAGTTTACCTTCGGAAGAGTTTTCAAAATTTATCTTCCGAAGCTTAAATGTTTGTCTCAGACACTTACTAAATTTTAAGGACCATTTACTTCCGAAGCAAAATTAACTCTCGGAAGCTTTGTCTGTTTACACACAAAGCACTCGAGCTTTAATTTTTCTTCCGAAGCAAAATTTTCAAATCTCTCAGGAAATTCTTCCAAAGTCATTTTAGCTTCGAAAGCTTTTTAGTTAAAACTTCCGAAGATAATTAACCTTCGGAAGCTTTTTGACTTCCAAGAAAACTACTTTTTGAGCAAAAAGTAAACTACTTTTTTAGAGGTGGGACCGACATCCGGATTTCAAAGTTTATCCTCTTTCATTAAACTTTATCTGAAATCTCTCTCACATATAAACCAACGGTTTCCCCCTCTTTCTATCATCTGTTCTTCCTCCAAACCTAAAAACCCAAATTTCTCTCAAAATTTTTTTTCTTTCTTCTTCTTCATCCTTAAGCTACTTCAAAATGGCCAACCTTGCTCTAGAAATGATCCCAACTTTACCATGCAGCTACACAGACAACACAATCAAGTTGCTCTGTTATGCTCTGAGAAAGATCCTCATTTCTCAGAGGTTTGTCATCTCTTGTCTCTGTCGAACTACTTCACCTCCCTCACCATTGATCCTCCACTCTATGAGGATCGGTTGCTTGAATTCGGAAGACCTGCCAAGAGGTATTATGGATGGGGAGAAGGCACTGTCTGCCACAGTGCAGGGGAGAACAATCTTCATCACTCCGGCCATCATCAACAGACATCTTCAGCTGGATGATGAAGAATGTGAGGTGTTCTTTCCAAATGAAGCTGTTAGTCATTCTTTTGAGTAGATGGGGTATGAGGGAGATTTCTCTGTAAAGACCTTCAGGAAAGGGAAGGTCTCATCCTAATGAAGATTCCTGGTCCATGTGGTTATCCACAGCTTATCAAACAAGCATGGTGGATGGGACCAGATTCCTGAAGATCTCTCCTTCATAGTCTATGGAATGGTTCAAGGGGTCAAGTTCAGGTACTCTCAGTTTGTTTATACAAATTGCTTGCTAATTTAGACTCCTTAGAATATTACATGTTTCCTAGATATGTCCAGTACATTCTTAACTGTGAGCTGGGCTCACAGTTAAGGGAAACAGGTAACATTCTTAAATTGGGACAGATGAAGCCCGACATCTTTAAAATATTGAGAAAGTCCACTATTGGATTCTCTGGGGTAGAAACAGCCCTAATCCCAAAAATGTTAGAGCTCATTGCTCAAGGTGACAACCTAGCAGCACAAGCTAGTGTTGAACCCACACCTGCTACTTCCCAACCACCCACACAGCCTCAAATCTCCATCACCTACCAAAGAAAATACAAACGAACCCCTGCTCAGACTATTCAGTCTGTGGAGGTCCCCATACACTCACCCATACTGGAAGAAGTGGACACTGGAGCTCCCACTTCTCCTGAGGAGCATACCACTCCCATCTCTTCAAGAATCAGTGCTGAGGTTCCTCATGCTCAGCCTGATGAGCTCATTAGCCCTATTGCCTTAAGCCATCACTCTGAGTCTTAACACTCAAGTGATCAACCTTCAGGGGACAGCTACCATCCCCAGCCTATAGATCTTAACCAACCCATTCCCAACCTGACTTCTATACTGATGAAGATATAGGTTTCAGTGAGTATAATGAATCTCTCTTCTTTCCCTCTACTCAAAGACAGATGATACTACTGAGTCTCCTACATCTATCCCACATCAATCACCTACACTGAGGTGGACACTACTGAACCTGTTCAGGATGTCCATATGGAAGAGGCTCTCACTTCTGAAAGTGATTACATCATTAAGACCTCAACCATGGCAACTCAGCCCACTGATATCTCAACTAGACTACCAGTGAGCAGAGGAATCTAGTATCCAAGAACTTAGAACTAGTCATGAGAGAAAGGACTCTGGTCCAATCTTCTCCACCCCCAGTGATTCTTCTGATGAAGATGAGGGGGATCTGAGACTAAAAGTGCAAAAATTGTCTAAAACATGCACTTACCTAGTCTCAAAGGTCAGTCACCTTGAATCTTAGGTGACTACCTTACAAAACAGGATCAATGATCAGCAACTTGAGATTTCATATCTTAAGGAAAAACTCGCTGGGAGACCCTTAAGGAGAGCTCAACCAGGAACACAACAACCTGTGGATGTGATTGACCTATCCTCCAGCTCACCTCTGCAAGTGGGTGATGCTACCAAAAAGGAGGAGAATGTCATTCCAGCCACAGAACCTAGGAGTTTCTCTGAAGAATGGACATTAAGGACTCACCATCCTCACTTGCAACTGTGCATTCTCAACAACCTCCTCTAGTTCACATTGATGTGGACTACACAGACTCCTTCATACAAAGTCTGTTTGAGGATGGGATGCCAAGGGCTATGTCACATTCATCATCCTTCAATCACATCATTGGGTGGAGGTATGACAACAGAGGAAAACCCTCATTATCATAAGAGTTCAAGGACAACAAGAAGTCTTTAATTTTCAGAACTTGGACTACTATGAAGGTCTGGATCTAGTCAACATGCCACTTGTCAACCCAAGCCAATCAAGACAAGCTGACAGACTGGCTAGAAGAATCCAAGATAGGATCATTGCAGAGTTCAGTCTAAGAAGGAGACTAAGGCAATCAGGCAAGGTCATCGGTCAACTGGATGTTGAGGCAGGCCCTAAGATTAGCTTCATATGGGAAACCTTGACTAAAGGCCCAGTGACAGAACTTGAGAGCCCCGTCTCATCATCTCCAACTGATGCAGAGATCCATATTCCTTATGAGACACCTGCTGGTGAAGGTGCTTCTCAACCTCTCTCTGGCCTGAGCTCAGATGCTGCAACGAGCAATGAAGGCCAAAGCTCTCTCCACCCTGAGTCACAAAGGTCTGAGAGTGACAAAGGGAAAAGAAAGATGACATCTGAGGAGATTGAGGAGGAGGAGAGAGAGGGGAAAAGGAGGCTAAGGGGAGAAAGTTCATGTTGGACCAAAAGAACCAATGAGCCGGATCAGAAAAAACCTTTAAGTCCCACATGATATCACAATAACTGCTAAAGGCTTCATCAGCAGTTCGACAAGTGCTGAAGACTTCAACAGCTGAAGATCAAGTACTGAAGACTTCAACAGCTGAAGACTAAAGTGCTGAAGCTCAACAGCTGAAGAACACAAGTGCTCAAGCTGAAGACCAAAGTACTGAAGGTCACAACTGAAGAATACAAGTGCTGAAGCTGAAGACCAAAGTAATGAAGTTCAATAGCTGAAGAGTCCACAAGTGCTGAAGATCAACAACTGATGTACAAGTCTGAAGACAAAGACTGAAGACATCAGCTGATGACATCTACTGAAGTCATTAGCTGATGAAACGTTTGAAGTTCAAGTCTGAAGACAAGTGCTAAAGTTTCAGTAGTTTGTCACAACAGCTGAAGAGTACTTCTTCAGTAGTTGCGTTATCAGTAGTTTTATGTTTTTATTTTCAGTAGTTTTGTAAAACGACTGAAGAGCTTGTTCTTCAGTCGTTGTGTTTCAGTAGTTTCTTATCAGTAGTTTTATATTTTGTGCTTAGCACTCTCTGATATGTTCTCAGTAGTTGTGAACATTTCAGTTAGTTTGTTAGTGTTAGTATTTTTGTAATAATCTGCCAGATGTCACTATCCCGTGATATCAGCAGTGATTGCACTCTATAAGGAGTGTCAACTAATTGTAATCGGTGAATGATTGAGCAGAAACATTTGATATAATTGAAACATTCCTTCACAGAAATATATTCTCTTGTTACAACCGTATTTGTTCTTAATGCATACGGATATCAAATTCTTGCTATAATTTGTCTAATTCTTGATCTTATTCCGCTGCGTTACACTCTAATCCATCAAACTTGAGATCACTGATCCTGTCAAATGGTATCAGAGCTGGTTAATCATTGATCGATCTAATAATTGATCATTGAAACTGCTTTCCAAGATCCAAGTTTGATTGAATTAGCATTTTGCAAGAAACGGTTATAGAGATTGAATTTTCTGTGTTTTTGGCCATTCATCTGAGATTTATTCTTGGTTTTCATTGAGTCTGTTGTGGTCTGTGTAAAATCTTTTAAAAGCTTGAATTAAATTGTATTTGGACCTAAAATGACTACTCCTTCCAATGATCCTCATAATACTGGTTCCTCAACCAAGCCTCCAATGCTGGTTAGGAGTGAGTATAACATATGGCAACGACGAATGCTCCATCACCTGTCTGTTAACAGCTCAGGTTGTTGGACATCAGTGGTACATGGTCCACACAAGCCTATGGTGAATAACCCGGAAACCAATCAAATGGTTCCGAAGAGGAGGGAGCAATACTCAGATGAGGATAAGAAATTGTTTGAGATTGATGCAAAAGCCCATGGAATTCTGGCCATGGCACTGCCCAATGAAATCTATTCTGGGCTAATGCATTATGAAACTGCCCATGACCTCTGGAATGCTTTGAAAGAACAATTTGGAGGAACAGATGAGGTCTTGGCAAATAATAGAGAAATCCTTGCCCAACAATATGAGACATTCTCTCATAGGAAGGGTGAGACACTGACTAAACAGTTTGAGCGGTTCTCTTGTTTGATCTCTGAATTAAAAATGGTCAAACATTAGTACACCAATAACCAGATGAATAACAGATTTCTCAGATCACTGCCTGAGAGATGGGACACATATACTATTGTCCTACGCTCCAGTGCAAATTTGGACAAACTATCTCTCACCCAACTCCATGGGAAATTGCTCACATTTGAGAGAGAGATAGAACAGAAACGAAAACTGTCATCATCTGGAAAGCTCACTGATGACTTTGTACCAGGACACACTGCCTTGGTAAGTCATGAGTCAGTGTATGCAGGATCAGAATGCCACTATGATGAGCATATTGATTTCACCTCAAACAATTCTAATCATGCCTTTGTGAGTGTTGATTGTCATTCTGGTAATAATAGTTACAATCTATGCTTTATCATGGATGATTTGAAGGGCATTGCTGATGATGATTAGAAGAGATGGATTTTGAGCCAAATGGCCTTGATTAATATCAGATCTCAGAAATTCTACAAGAGAACTGGTAGGAATTTCCTGGACTCTCTGACAAAACCAAAGTCGGTTTGACAAGAGCAAGTTGAAGTGTCACAAATGCCACAGGCTTGGACACTTTGCATGAGAGTGTAGATCAACTGGATCTAACACCTTTGCACCTTTTTGACTTTTCAAATAACAATTCACAATCCAAAGGGCAACATTCTGCTGGTTCTAGTCATTCATCACACCCTCAATCTCCTGCATATTTTGTTCCTCAGGGTCAAATGCCATATCCTTATCCTGCTATTATATGCCACAGTCAAATCAAGTTCAAGCTCCTATAGTACCACAACCTCATGCACTACCAGAACCTCAACCATCTCCATCTCAATCACAACCTCATCACAGCTTCTTCACACCTGGAGTCGTTGACTGGAGTAGCTTACCTGATAACTTGTCTGGTCATACTGAGCAATACTATGCTGGTGCTAGTCAACATGGTGGTGAACACCCTTTGGAAATCTTGCTCTCATGGCCCTGGAGTCCACTGAGGGTTCCTGCTCAAATGCATCATCTTCACAGGTAACTCAGGTATCTTCAGAAGCTAAAGCCAAGTTATGTTCTGAATCATGCATAGCTGCCTTTGTCTCTATTAGAGAGGCAAATGTAGCATTAATAAATCAAAAACTTGAGTTTGAGAAAACCATTTCCAAAAGAAAAGCTGAGTATGAGTTCTGCTTAACAGTAAAAGTGATGAGATTCACAAGCTTAAATGCCAATTAAATGATGAAAAGGCCAAGCTAGAGGTTATTCTGGAAGACCACAGGAGTCTCAAAGAAAAACTTGCAGTGACCCAAGTTGAATGTGACCACTGGGTCTCATCATGCAAGGGATTTGAAATGCTTCTTAGCAAGGAAACTGCTTCAAATGTGAAGTTTGGTATTGGATACAACCATACTGCTCCACCACATACTTTACTCCTAACTCCATAGTTAAGGTCTGAAAATGAAAGCAATCTCCAAACCACATTATCGTGTGAATCATTCTCCAATGATAATCTAAGATCAGAGAATGAAACCAGTGTTAAGATCTTAGCAAATAAATTGACTGATGGTCTAACTACTGAGACTCATATGAAGCTGAGTACTTCTGATGTTGTTCCTCAATGTACCCCAAGTACTGAAAGAGACCCAACATCTGAAAAGCATTTCAAATCAGTTGAAATACAAGGACTAACAACTGCTGAGGAATCCATCAAACGGTCTATTAGGACGGATGGGAAACAGTTGAATTACCAGTCTTCAGCTGTTACAAATCCTTTAGTACCTAGTACTGATAGGAGGAAAGTATGAAGATCACACCTTCAGTAGTTTCCACTTCAGCAGTAGAGATGTCCAAGATGAAGAATAAACCATGTGAAATTTGTGGTAAATTCAATCATCTATCTGATGAATGTTGGTACAAAAAGGGTTTAAAACTCCAAAGGGATGAGCTCATAAAACGAAATAAATAAAATGAAAACTGAGTTTGAGACCAAGTTTGTACCATAATCATCTCAACCTGATAAACCCAAGGCCTTACCCAAATCCACTAAGAAGGATGCGGTTTATCAGAAGACAGCTGATATTGTTCCTCATGATAAACATAAGACTAAGTCTGTGAAATCTAAGAGGGAGGAAATGGTGGGTCACAGGAACTCATCAAAAACAAGCTCTGGAGTGTCAAATGAACTGAAAGCTCGAGCTTCAAATCAGACACAGCTTGTTATGATGGTTCAGCATCTGTTGGGGAGAGTTAACCAACTTGAAGCCCATGTGATCAAACCACTAAAAAGGAATTCCAGGTCCAAATCTATTTCAGCACCATCCATCTTCGTCAGCTGTTAATCATGAGAAACCAGCTATGGTTAAATCTGTTAATAAGGTCAGTCCCAAAACCAAAAGGTTGGGTCTCCAAAGCTAACTAGTTTCTTATGATTTTGCAGGGTTCTTCAGAATGCCAAGAAGCATCTGGTATGTGGACAGTGGCGGATCCATGCACATGACTGGGAGCAGCTCTCTTCTTCATGATTACTCTCAAGGAAAGAAGGGATTTGTCTCATTTGGAAATGATGCTAAAGGTTACATCATTGGAAAGGGATTTGTGTCTAATGGAGATATTAGATTTGATGATGTCAACCATGTGGAGAATCTCAAATACAATCTGTTGAGTGTCAGTCAGATGTGTGACAAAGGACATGTTGCTATTTTCACAAACCAGAACTGTAGGATTCTGTCTTCCAAGGTTCTGAGCCTGATTGACAAAGTACTGGATGATAATACTCTCCTGAAGGCCAACAGGATAGGAAGAGTATATGCCTTGGATTTGTCAAAGAAAATTGAGTTAAAAGGCCATCCATGCTTGTTCTCCAAGGCCTCTCTCCAAGAATCTAAACTGTGGCATAGAAGGCTGGGTCATGTTAATCTAAAAAACATGAATCAGCTAATCCACAAGAGTTTAGTGAGAGGTCTTCCAATAAAGGAGTTCAATTGTGATGAAATCTGCACTGCATGCTTAAAAGGGAAACAACATAAAGTTTCATTCCCACCCATAGAAGAATCCAAGTCCAATGCCTGCTTACAAGTACTGCACATGGATCTTTTTGGTCCTATGAAGGTAATGAGTATGGCAAAGAAGAAATACTGTCTGGTAATTGTGGATGATTACTCTAGATATGTATGGACTTTCTTCTTGCATTAAAAGGATGAGGCTGCTCAGTCCATTATGAACTTTGTGTTGCACGTTGAGAAGCAGTATTCCCTACCAGTTAAGTGTGTGAGGAGTGACAATGATACTGAATTCAAAACCACACTCTTGATGAGTTTTACTTGTCAAAGGGAATCAAGAGGCAGTATAGCATCCCAAGGACTCCAGAGCAAAATGGAGTAGTGGAGAGAAAGAACAGACCCTCATTGAAGCTGCAAGGTCCATGTTGGCTGATTCTGGTCTGCCACTGACCTTTTGGGCTGAAGCTGTCAATACAGCCTGCTATGTACAGAATAGAGCCTTAGTAAATCAGAGGTTGATGAAAACTCCTTATGAAGTTTTACATCATTTAGCCCCTTTGATTTCATTCTTTAGAGCATTTGGGTGTCCCTGTTACATTCTCAACACAAAGGATCAACTCCAAAAGTTTGATTCTAAGGTGGATGCAGGGTATTCTGTCGGACAAAGATAGTTGAAGAAACCTTGCATGTGAAGTTCATTGAATCCCCTAAGGATACAATTCCACAAAACCCTATGGAGTTGTTTGATCTGGACATTCTGCAATATGTTCCTTATCAACCGCCTGCTGTTGCAGATCATATGAATCCATCATCTTCTGTAGCTAGTCATCCATCTGGTGTTACTGATGATGATCATGATATCAGTAATCACCTTTTCAAGTTTAGTGATCAACTGCCTGATTCAGCTAGACCTGATGTTCCTGTAGCTCCAGTAGCACAATCCATAACAAATGCTGATGAGATTTCTACAACTTCAACTTCCTTTGAATTACCATCTACTGATTGGTTTCAAGGAAATGCTTCACCATCACCATTTGTTGCTGCTGAGCCTGCTACAAACACTTGCACAGATCTTATTGTGTACCAAGATTTGAAAAATCACCCTATGTCTCAAATCATTGGTGATATCAATGCTGGCGTGTCAACAAGAAGTCAATTGTCAAATTTCTGCTTCTATGCTCTCTTTATTAGTCAGCAAGAGCCAAAGAACTATCACATTGCTTTAAGGGACAATGGATGGGTTGAAGCCATGCAGCTTGACCTTCTTCAGTTCAAGAAACAACAAGTGTGGAACTGGTTCCTCTACCTCCAGGTAAGTGTGCAATAGGCACCAAATGGGTGTTTAGGAACAAAACTAATGAAAATGGGCTTATTGTTAAGAAGAAGGCCAGACTGGTTGTATAGGGGTTTTCACAAGAGGAAGGTATTGATTATAATGAAACCTTTGCCCCTGTAGCCCAGACTGGAAGCAATTCGATTGTTTTTAGCTTATGCTGCTTATCACAACCTTAAAGTTTTTCAAATGGATGTCAAAAGTGCATTTTTGTATGGGAAAATTAAAGAAGAGGTTTATGTATGTCAACCACCAGGTTTTGAGGACAATAAACATCCTAATTGGGTGTATAGCTTGATAAGGCTCTCTATGGGTTGAAACAAGCTCCTAGAGCCTGGTATGAGACATTATCAAACTTTCTTCTGGAAAATAATTTCACTAGAGGCTCCATAGATAAGACTTTATTCATTAAGAAAGCTGGGCAAATAATCTACTTGTTCAAATTTATGTAGATGATATTATTTTTGCATCCTCTAATCCACAGTTGTGTGATGCCTTTACAAAGTTGATGGAACAGAAGTTTGAAATGAGTGCAATGGGATAATTACAGTTCTTTCTGGGTTTGCAAATCAAACACAAAGGCTGATGGAATTTTCATTCATTAGTCCAAATACACAAAAGATCTTTTGGAAAAGTTTGATTTACAAAACTACAAGCCCTGTTCTACTCCCATGTGCAACACCACACAACTGGATACAGATCAGAAAGGTAAAGTGGTTGATGAAACACTTTACAGATGTATGATTAGGTCCTTGATGTACTTAACAGCTTCTAGACCAGATATTATGTTTGCTACATGTGTTTGTGCTAGATTTCAGGCTGCACCTAAGGAGTCTCATTTGATTGCAGTCAAGAGGATCTTTAGATATCTGTAAGGCACTCCATCTCTAGGTTTATGGTATTCCACTAGACATTATGGTAAATTAGTTGCTTTTTCTGAAAGTGACTATGCAGGGTGTAAGTTGACAAGAAAGTCCACTTCTGGAGGATGCCAATTCTTAGGCAACTGCTTGATTTCTTGGCAGAGTAAGAAGCAGACCTCAGTTGCTACATCAACTGCTGAAGCAGAGTACATTGCTGCTGCAAGCTGCACATCTCAGGTACTCTGGCTTCAAAACCAATTATTGGATTATGGCATAACAGAGACTAAGACCCCATTGTTAATGGACAGCTCTTCAGCTCTTTGTATTGTCAAAAATCCTGTCCAGCACTCTAGGACTAAACATATTGAAATCAAACACCATTTTATTAGAGATTGTTTTGAAAAAGGCTGATTGATCCAAAATTTGTTCCTAGTGCTGATGAGCTTGCAGACATTTTCACTAAGCCCTTGGATAGCACAACTTTCCAAAACCTAGTGCTAAGGCTTGGTATGCTGCAGCTAGAATAAGTGACAACTACTGATGATCTCAGCTCACAAGTACTGATGATCATTAGTTTATTATTGTCATATAAGTACTGAAGTTATCCTCCCTTCAGAAGTTTTTAAAACACTGGAGCTTAAGTAACTTCTCAGTACTCAAGTACTTTATTTGTTAAAACAGCTGATATAGTTACAATAGCTGATGTAATCACAACAGCTGATGTAATCACAACAGCTGATGTAGCTACAACTACTGATGTCAGAAATGCAGATAAGTACTGATGACCAATGAAACGTCTGAAACTCAGATCTAAGTCTGATGAGTAAGTGTGGAGGTCAGACTGAAACAACTGAAAAGCTATGAATTGACGAAAACAGCTGATGAGAAATTTCTCTTCAGTCGTTTCTACAACTACTATCTCATTAAAACAACTGAAGCCAAAACTATGTCTTTAGTAGTTTACAACTACTGAAGACTAACACCAAGTCTTCAACTGTTTACAACAACTGATGACAAAACCACTGTCTTCAGTAGTTTCACAACTACAGATGACAAACACCAAGTCCTCAGTTGTTTACATCATATGAAGTCGAAACCACGACCTTCAGTAGTTTCATAAATACTAATGGTTAACACCAAGACATCAGCTGTTTCAACGTTTGATGGTCAAAACCAAGTCTTCAGTTGTTTTATAACAACTGATGACAACACCACCACTATCAGTTGTTTTAAACCTCTGAAGGTTAATACCACGTCATCAGTAGTTTCAAACAACTGATGACCACACCAAAACCTTCAGTAGTTCTTTCAGCCTTTTCCTATCCCTACCCTATAAATACCTGTCTTCTTCTCAAATGTTCCATTAGCCGTTCTTCTGACCTTCATACTTTCAAAAATGGCAACCATGAGTCTAAAACCAGACATAATTGCGTCGCTACCTTACGAAATCGGCTTTCTGGAACAAATTTGATAATGCCATTGACCTAATGGTGGATTCCCTATATCGCACAACCTTTCTCTTGAATCCGACCATCTACCCTGAATCTCTCAGTCAATTCTGGTCAATGTTTTGTTCATACTGATGAGTCTACTGGCCAAATCTCTGTTTGGTCCCTCATCAACTAGAAACCAGTGGTTGTTACATCCGACATCATTCATCAGGCATTACACTTACATGACTCCACCACTGTGACTGAATACCCAAAGGGCACAATGGATATGTCCTTTATTAATAATAGGTATGAAGGTGATCTTCGGGCTACAACTATTCTGAAGAAACATTTCCATGATGCTGAAAAACTTATCTTTCACATAGTAAATGTATGCTTAGCTTCAAAGACATCCTCTTGGGATCAAATGTCATCCCAATCGCAACAGGTATTGTATTTTATTCTAGAACACCAACCGCTAAATTTCTCTAAAATCGTGTTTCTAGAAATAAAGAACTTGGCTCAGAAACCTGCGGCAAACCGCTGGCTATTATATCCCAGGTTTCTGATGGCCATTATTTTAAATGAATTAAAATCTGATGGCCTTGTTGGCCTTGGAGTCCCTGCACCAACTGTTTTGGCTGAGGTATACTCCAGGCACAACTCAGACCTCACTCTCAAAGAAGCTGCCCGAATGCTAAAGCCCAAGCAGAAGGAACCCACAGCTTCCACCACCAGATCTAGAGTCCCCACCAAACCAAAAACCAAACGCCCGAAAACAGCTATTCAGGGAGATGAGTCCCCTGAAGATGCTCCTATACCACCAAGGCAGGATATACTGCTGGTTTAAACCCCCAACAGTATCAGAGACTCTACCAGCTAACCCCGCACAGGCATCCTCTCAAAAGATCCTGTTGCAACCACTTCAGGGGAAACCACATTACTGAGACCTCTCTCACTTGAGGAGGTTATCATTGAAGAGCATCCCTCTCCCCGGATGCAATCAGCTTCTTTCCCCTCTCCACAAGCAAATGCCCCCCAAAGTCCAACCATTATAATTGCAAACGTGCTGACTCAGCTGCATGCCTCTCCTCCTCCCCGACAAACACCAACAAAGAGGAGAACCACAACAATTGAGGAAGAGGATCAACATGCTTCTGACAACCCACAGCGCCAGGGTTTAAATGTTCTATCTCCTGGTGTGGATATGGAGATCAGAACATCTGGTGAGGCTGCCACCTCTTCTGAATCAGCATATGATCAGACTGAGGTTGGTAACATAGCTAAGACCTCACCAGAGGCAACAGCTGATGAAGGACATTGTCCTGAGGCTGGAAGTCCCCAGTTCCAAGAAAAAGGGGCACATGCTAAAACTGGTCTACACCCGGTGCATGTACATCCTGCTACAGCAGGAGGTCAGGTGATTCAACATCTGCTGATGATGACCTAGGCTTTTTCTATGATGTTCTAGGCCACAACACCATCCTGGAGGCTGAGTAAGTAGACTACAAGAACTGCTTGCCAAAGTCTCAGGATGTAAGTCCATCTCCCCACTAACCCACAGATGGCACCTTCATTGAAGGTCCCCCAAACACTTCACCCTCTCACTTCACTGAGCCTCCAGCCTCTGCCTTTGGCACTATCTCTCAGGGACAGAACCCCCTTGAGCAGATGGTTGCTGCATTCCAACAATCCTTACCTCTCATCACTCCCATCATCAATGACATTGTTTATAAAGCCATTGATGAGAGGATCTCCTCAAGTCTACAACCACTCATTGATGATGCTGTGCACAAGAACTTTCTGCGGTACAAACCCCTGCAACCAATGCATCCAAAAAGGGGGAGAGTACAACAGTGAAAGAAAAGAAAAGAAAAAGAACTGAGGATGAGAAGGCACAAGAGAAAACCAAGGAGTTGGAGAAGGAAAAGGAACAACAACTGATCACTTACAAAAGAAAGAAAAGTGCGGGTGATCAAAAGAATGCTGAAGAAAAATCCTTGGAGGAGCTGATAAAAGATGCAGATGAAGCACACAGCCGATCCATGGACAAAATCATTGAGCAAATCTTCACGCAAGATTTTGATATAGCCAAACTAGACAGTGAGATCAGGAGGTTGGAAGTAAATGAAATCCAAAACAGATGGCCTGGGTACAGTGTGCTGGGAAAGAGAGATTGGAGATCATGATTCGATTCATAGCCAAATATTTAGGAAGATCACTGATGGAGATTCGTTCATGGACCAGAGACACATTTGGCTATAGCCACCAGAATCTGTTTGTCTGAGCAATTTCATAAGGGGATAATTATTGAAGCACTTGATGAGGCTGGAGCTGGGAAAAGGTTTGAAATGGCAAAGCTCACAAAAGCTAAACTTATAACCAAAATGCTTGAACAACCTTCCAAATCACCCACTCAAAAACAGCCTACCCTTCAAATCTCCAAACCAATCTCAAAACTCAAATCCAAACATCCTCAACCCTCAAAACCAATTCTTTTACCACAAAAACCAACCCAACCATCATCCAGTGATGCACCTAGAAGGAGGAGAAGAGTGCTGAGGATAGAAGAAGAGAAGAAGAAGAAGATGAAGATGATAGTCTGCCACTCTCTGCTGTTCTAAGGCTACCAGAACCCAGGAGTCAACTCATGATCACACCTGACTCACAAAGGGAAAGGTTAGAGTCAAAATAGAAGATGAAGAACAGCAGAAGCAGCACGATGAGCAACTACTGAAGATGGTTGACAAGGAATTTCCCTAGTCATCATCTATACAAGCCATGAAAGGGCATGGTCAGAGGCTGTACACTCTCAGACACACATTTCAGTATCAAAAGGAGAGAGTGAGAGTATGGCCAGACCCCAAGGTGAGCTCTAGAATACACAAAAGATCCATTCCACATAGATACAATGGCCAGGTTAGAAAACAATAGACTCTACAATCATGTTGGCCATTGTAGTCTTACCTTGGGAAATACTCGATGAATTCAAGAAGGCTCATCAATCAAAAATGACCCCTCAAGCCTTACTGGAAAACAAGATGATCAAAAAGGGGTTATTATATAAGAAGCTTGAAGACATTAAAAGAATGAGCTCCAGTTACTCCTTGAGGGCACCCATCCTGATGAATTTGCCTATAGGGAGATAACTACTATGGAGTTGAAGAATGGCAGGACTGTAAAGTACCTATCTGAGTACTATGGTCCAGAGTTCTTCTTTGAAGTAGGAGTAGAAGAACTCTCCAAGGAGGAACAAGTTGTTCTCCTTGAGGCCTATGTTCGTGAGTCTTACAGACTCATAAATGGGAAGTAGGTTTCATGGTTGGGATCACAACTCTATGTCCAGATTCCCCAAAACAGAGTTCCCCTCCATACTTAGCCAAACACATGATTAGAAACCTCTTCCTGGCCTGTGCTGATCCGATTCTCTGAAGCTGATCAAGAGAAGTCTTTGCCAACAATAAGTGGGACCTCAATAAAGTTAAAGGTTTTGGCTGCATTGGTTCAGGGGGAGTTTGTTGGACCAAAAGAACCAATGAGCTAGATCAGAAAAACCTTTAAGTCCCACATGATATCACAATAACTGCTGAAGGCTTCATCAGCAGTTCGACAAGTGCTGAAGACTTCAACAGCTGAAGATCAAGTACTGAAGACTTCAACAGCTGAAGACTAAAGTGCTGAAGCTCAATAGCTGAAGAACACAAGTGCTAAAGCTGAAGACCAAAGTACTGAAGGTCAACAGCTGAAGAATACAAGTGCTGAAGCTGAAGACCAAAGTACTGAAGTTCAACAGCTGAAGAGTCCACAAGTGCTGAAGATCAACAACTGATGTACAAAGTCTGAAGACAAAGACTGAAGACATCAGCTGATGACATCTACTGAAGTCATCAGCTGAAGAAACGTCTGAAGTTCAAGTCTGAAGACAAGTGCTGAAGTTTCAGTAGTTTGTCACAACAGCTAAAGAGTACTTCTTCAGTAGTTGTGTTTATCAGTAGTTTTATGTTTTTACTTTCAGTAGTTTTGTAAAACGACTGGAGAGCTTGTTCTTCAGTCGTTGTAGTTTCAGTAGTTTCTTATCTGTTGTTTTATATTTTGTGCTTAGCACTCTCTGATATGTTCTCAGTAGTTGTGAACATTTCAGTAGTGTTAGTTATTTTTGTAATAAATCTGCCATATGTCACTATCCCGTGATATCAGCAGTGATTTTACTCTATATAAGGAGTGTCAACCTAATTGTAATCGGTGAATGATTGAGCAGAAACATTTGATATAATTGAAACATTCCTTTTCACAGAAAATATTCTCTCGTTACAACTGTATTTGTTCTTAATGCATACGAATATCAAATTCTTGCTATAATTTGTCTAATTCTGATCTTATTCCGCTGCGTTACACTCTAATCCATCAAACTTGAGATCACTGATCCTGTCAGTTCATCTACTGAGTCTCCAAGACTCATGGAGTCTGCAATCAGGGCTGCCCCCAGACCAGATACTCAGAATGATGAGTTAGGGCAGTCAGGATTAACTATCTACAGACTAGGAACTATGACAGATAGTGTCTTCTCTCCCCTTGGATGAATTAAATGAGCTGGTTGATCTGGAAAGGTCAAAGAGAAGAAGGAGGCAGAAGATGCAGAACTCCTAGTACAAGTCAAAGAAGAGAGAGAAGAAAAAGACTGTACAAAGGTATGCCTACCCTCTCACCAGTTCAAGAAAGTCCTGAACAAGAGGATGTGGTTCAACAAGAACCTCAGGTAGATAAGGAAGAAGACATAATCAAGATGATTAACTACCTGAGTGCCACAGGCCTCTATCAGGTAGATGCACTCCTTCCTTACCTTATGACTATGTTGAGTTTGAGTACTTAAAACAACTTGAGCTTGAGTTAGTCAAGAAAAGAAAGACAACAAAGAAGAAGCTTAGGGAAGAAGCTGCAAAGTCAAGAGCCATCATCCAAAGAGCATGAAGAAGTCTGCTGATAGGCAGAGGATGATGAGCTTCTTGAAGCTGTATGGATTCTCCGGAAGGAGACTTGGACCCATGTATCTATCCACTATGGATAAGCATATCAGGGTAATCAAGCAGAAGATTAAGAGTGGAGAGCTCACTGGCTTACACTCCACTCCAAGTCAGGCCCCACCTGAAGTGGAGGTTAAGGTTGAACAAACAGACACAACACAACCTGGACCTCCTGCTAATGCTCAGCAAGCTTCATCTTCCGATCCACAGCAGGGTCAACCTCCTTCTCCATCTGAACCTGAGAGAGAGGAAGTCCCAACTGAGAAAGATAGTGAAGATCAATCTGGTGCTACAAGCCAGTCTTCTCAGTTAAAATTTGGAAGAGAAGGAAAAGGATGGCTTCTAAACCAAAGTCTAAGAAGAAGAAGAAGCCTGAATCCCCTTCTGAACCTCAGGATGAATTAGAACAGCTTGAGGATGTGCATCCAGATGAAGCTCAATCAACTCCAACTTCAATAGCTCCTCTAGCATCAGGAAGACCCATCTTGTCTTGGACATACACCACAAATCCAGAAAGGTGGCATGTTATTAGAGATCAAGGCATTAAAGACTTCTATACATGGCAAGATATGTTTCAGTTACCTCTGCATGATCTGTTTGACATGAGAAGACACTTTGACAGCCCGAAGGATCCTAATCATCTTATATAGAAAGGAATGGTGATCATCCTAATGAGGACTGTTAATATATGAAGTTTTCTAAATGTTTTGGTAGCATCAGCCTAGGGGTGTTTGTAGAGATTAATGAAGAGGCTGATGCAACCTAAATATCTTTAGTCTTTCCTGCATGATGCACAGTGCATTGAAGTGGAATGCTTCAGAAGTTTCACTTGTGCAACAGAAACACTCTAAGTGTGAAATCTTCCGAAGCCAAGACCAACATCTTTCGAAGCCAAAGATGAATCTTCTGAAGCCTCAGAGACAAAGTCTTCCAAAGCTTCAAGTTCATGAAGACAGATTTCTTCCGAAGACTTTTAGTAACATGCTTTATCTGATGTACTGTTCCATAAAGCTGAACACCTTTCCGCTGCGACTCTGCAAGTCACCAACTAACATGGTTTGGTGAAAAGTTCATGATTTTGGTAACTGTACATTAAGGTCTTGAGTCTGTAATTTTCTACTTTATGTACTTTATCCTTTTTTTGTAATAGATAAGGATGTGAGCTATGGCATGTCATAGTCACAGGTCAAAAGGCAATCTGCCTTTTGACTCTGCAATTGATTTTGTGTGTGTCTAGTCAATTGTATCCAGCTGGCTTTCAAAGTATAGCCGGCTGTAGGATGTTTTATAAGTATCTCATGTTATTGTATCTTTTGAATATGCTTTTGTAACACTTGTAATAGAACATAAAGAAAGCAATATACTGCATTCTTGAAAACCAAACACTTGTGTTTTTTGTGTTCTATCTCATATATTACTTGTGTTCTTAGTGTCACACTTGGTTAATCCAGTTTACTGTTTGATCTAAGTTTAGTTTATCTCCTCTTTGTGTTGTTGTGTTGTAACTCTTAACCCTTTAACGATCCTGCATTTGGTATCAGAGCATTCCAGGCTCTTGATATAAGATCTCACCATCTTTAGATCTCTCACACACACAAATACTAAACTTTTCAAATGGCAGCCATTTCCAAAACTGATACGGAAACTGGAACCATGAACAAGTCCCCACTGAGCACTCTTGATGAGTTTGACACCTGGTGTTTAAGAATGGAAGGTTTCATCAGGTCTCTTGATTCAAGAATGTGGGAGTCTATTGAGAATGGACCTTTCATACCTAGCACACCTTCTGCTACTGAAGCTGGTATGATCCCTAAAGATGTGGCTAACTACTCTGATGAAGATAGGAAGAGAGTAGAGATAGACAGAAAAGCCATGACAGCTCTTCAAATTGCCCTTCCAAACTCTGTGTACAGAGGTTTCAAGAAGTGCAAAACAGCCAAATAGCTGTGGGATGCACTGAAACTGATATATGAGGGTTCTTCTGAAGCCAAGGAGAGCAAGAAGGATCTCCTGAAGCACAGTTTGAAAACTTCATCTTCAAAACAGGTGAAACCATGACTCAGCAGTACTTCAGGTATGTTGAGATTGTGGATACCCTAGTGGATGGAGGAGTTTCTTTTGAAAACAGAGACATAGTAAGGAAGTTCATGTCCTCACTTCCTAGGCAGTGGACACACTACTGTGTGGTGATCAAGAGAACTGAAAATCTCAAAACTCTTACTCTGATAGAGTTATATGGGATTCTCAGTGGATACCAGATGGAGATGAACATGCAAGGTTCATCTGGAAACTCTAACAATCAAATGGGTTCAGCCCTACATGTGGTTGAAATGGATAGCATAGAACCCAAACATCATCTCTTATGCTATCCTGACAACTCACCCAAGGGTCCTTTCATCACCTTCCCAAAGACACCAAAGGAGAACTACACTCAAGGAAGCCCATTCCAAGAGACAAGCTCTTCTCAAGCTTTTGTGTCTTCTAATGAAAGCTGTGGCAGCTCTCTTTTCACTCTTGAAGACCTAGACTGTGTCCATCCAGATGATCTAGAATGCATGGAAATAGTCCAGAAGATGGCTCTTCTCACTCACAGAGCCAAGAAGTTCTACAAGAGGACTGGAAGGAAGTTTCCAAGCAATGCAACCAGTGGAAAGTTTGGACTGGACAAAGGCAAAGTAAAATGTTACAACTGTAACCTGATGGGCCACTTTTCCAGAGAGTGTAAGGCACCTAGAACAAATGGTGGCCAAACACAATCCAAACCAAACTACATTGACAAAGCTCTTCATAATGAGAAGTCAAAGCAGCAAGCTGCTCTTGTTGTTGAAGAAGGAGGCTTTGACTGGAGCTTTCAGGTTGAAGATGCCTCTCCAAACCAAGCACTAATGGCAGATCATGATGAAGCCAAGGTATTGGAACATCTCTGTACTCCTGAATGCATTGCTAAAGTTAACAGGCACAGGTCCTATAACTTGGAACTGAGATCTGATATTGAGTTCTTAAACATTTTAAAATCTGATTTTAGAAAGTCTGTAAATGATTATAAGCTGAAAATAGAGGAATTAGAGAAAACCATTTCAGTTCTAAAACATGAACACACAGATTTTAGGACTTAAATTAAAGATCTCATAACCAAGTTAACTGAGTGCTAGGCTAAGCTTGTGATCAGCAAAGCCAGGGCAGAAAAGAGTGTTCTTGAAGAAGAGATCTTCAAGAACATGATATCCTCATCCCTGCACAATAAAGTGTGTTATCAAAATAGACAGGGACTGGGATCCATTGAGATGGCTCCTCCACAAACAATCTTGTCAGTAAGATCTCCTAGGTGTGGAACTTGTGAAGATGAGCTTCCTTTCATAGATCCTATGAGTGAGGAGGATGAAGAAGAGATAGTGAAGAATCCCTCTATAAAGAGTGAAGAGGAGGATTCCAAGAAGGGCCACTATCCTTCTGAGGAGAAAGTGAAGACTGTGATGACCAAGTCCATGAGAAAGAACTTGATCAGAAAGAGCAAAAGAAAGGCAAGGAAGGCTCAAGAGATCAAGGCTACTTTCGACTCTAAGCAAAAACAAGTTTTTATTCTGCAGGGTTTAAAGTGGTAGGGACTGAAGACATCAACCAAAACTCTGCTAAGAGTTCTGGTTCTTGCTCAACTCATCTCAACAGCAAGAAGAAGACTGATCTGCTATGCACCACTGCTGCACAGCCTGGTCCATCAAACTCCAAGCATAGTTCTCAGCCCAAGAGGACTATCTCAGCATTTGCAAAGATGAAGGTGGAGAAGGGAAGTGACCAAAGACAGTCTTACTCTCAAGACAAGGCTCTTGTGAAGAAGAAAATGAATTGTGTCATGTGTGACAACACCACTCACATTGCAAAGGATTGTCCCTTCAATCCTAAAGGTACTGTCCATACGGCCAAAACAAAGGCTTCAAAGAGTTCTAAGAAGATTCAGGCTTCGGAAGGAAAACAAGTTTCCTTCGGAAGTTCCAAATCTAACAAGAAGGGTAGTGGAAAATTCTCTTTGGAAGAATATTTGGTCTCGAAAGAAAGGAGTTCTTCCGAAGCTCTGAAGTCTGCTATAGTGTTTGCAAAATCTTCCGAAGGTTCAGTCATCAAAACTTCTGAAGCTACAAAAGCTTCTAAAGTTTTGAAGGTCAAGTCCAAGACTCCAAAGGTGGCGTGGATGTCTATGAAAGACCAAGTATGAGGCAGTTGCCAATGCATGTTTGTAGAGATTAATGAAGAGGCTGCTGCAACCTAAACATCCTTAGTCTTTCCTGCATGCTGCACAAGTTCATTGAAGTGGAATGCTTCGGAAGTTTCACATGTGAAACAGAAACACTCTAAGTGTGAAATCTTCCAAAGCCAAGACCAACATCTTCCGAAGCCAAAGATGAAGTCTTCCAAAGCCTCAGAGAAAAAGTCTTCCGAAGCTTCAAGTTCATGAAGACAGATTTCTTCCAATACTTTTAGTAACATGCTTTATCTGATGTATGTTCCATAAAGCTGAACACCTTTCCGCTGCGACTCTGCAAGTCACCAACTAACATGGTTGGTGAAAAGGTTCATGATTTTGGTAACTGTACATTGAGGTCTTGAGTCTGTAATTTTCTACTTTATGTACTTTATCCTTTTTTTGTAATAGATAAGGATGTGAGCTATGGCATGTCATAGTCACAGGTCAAAAGGTAATCTGCCTTTTGACTCTGCAATTGATTTTGTGTGTGTCTAGTCAATTGTATCCAGCTGGCTTTCAAAGTATAGCCGACTGTAGGATGTTGTATAAGTATCTCATGTTCTTGTATCTTTCGAATATGCTTTTGTAACACTTGTAATAGAACATAGAGAAAGCAATATACTGCATTCTTGAACACCAAACACTTGTGTTCTTTGTGTTCTGTCTCATATATTACTTGTGTTCTTAGTGTCACCACTTGGTTAATCCAGTTTACTGTTTGATCTAAGTTTAGTTTATCTCCTCTTTGTGTTGTTGTGTTGTAACTCTTAACCCTTCAACGATCCTGCAATGTTACACTTTAAATCGAGTCCTGGTGCTAAAACGTCATGGTAAGACATGTTACGAGCTACTTCAACGACGTAAGCCAAATCTAGAGTACCTCGAACCATTTGGCACACCTTGCACCCTTTTGAAGAAAACTCAGGAAGGCAAGTTCAGCGAGAAGGCTGAAGAAGGAATTTTCCTAGGATACAACATACCGAATAAGAGAGTTTACAACAACTCAACGGGTCAAGTAGAAGTGTGATGTACGTGGATGTTCAGGAATTTTTGATTATGATGGATTCTTTAAGTCCTTCAACATCCCTCTCTCCACTTATAAAGATGAGTTAGCATCCAAGATGATGTATGGGGTCTTAAACACACTGCCCCTAGACTCAACAACATCCGAATCTCAAGGGCAATCTTCTAGTAACTCAGGGGGAGCACTGGAAGTAAGTGACTCCTCTTCTAACGATGATGAAGTGGAAAATGCTCAGGTAGATCAGGAGGAACAGGTTCCAACTACTACAAGTACACATGCATCAGATGTTGATGCCTCTGACACTTCGGAACCCCATACTCTAGTGCCTCAGATACTGAACCTGTGGATTATAATCTGGATAATGAGGTAGTTGTACCCACTACTCCTGGATCTCGTCTAAATGTTTATCATCCTCTAGACAATGTCATAAGGGATGTACAATCAGGAGTACAGACAAGAAATCAGCTATATTCAGCTGATTATGCCTCAGTCATGGAAAAAGCTACCTTCATGACGGTACTTATTGATGTTTTGTGTCTCAATTTGAGCCAAAATATGTACGTGATGCGTTAAACGATGAGGCTTGGGTGAGTGCCATGCAAGAAGAACTACTTCAATTCAAGAAGTTAGGTGTATGGACTTTGGTGGACAGACCTAAAGGTGCTAAGGTCATTGGCACTGAATGAGTTTTAAAATGCAAGAAGGATGACCAATGGGTCATTATCAAAAACTAGGCTCGAATTGTAGTTCAAGGATTTCGACAAGTCGATGGAATCGATTACAACGAAGTGTTTGCACCCGTGGCAAGAACGGAAACCATCCGTATCTTCCTGGCCTATGCATCGTATATGAAGATTAAAGTCTATCAGCATGATGTGAAAAGTGCATTCCTTCATGGTGAAATCCGAGAAACTATGTATGTCTGTCAACCCAAGGGATTCGAGGATCCGTATCATTAAGACAGAGTTTACAAGTTGATCAAGGCTCTATATGGGCTTCATTAAGCCCCCAGAGCCTGGTATTTCGAAGAGGAGTGATTGATTGTACATTGTTTATCAAAGAGAAGAATGGTGACTTACTGCTTGTATAGATCTATGTTGATGACATAATCTTCGGTTCCAAGAACAAAGACTTATGTAAAGAATTTGAAGCAGTAATGAAGGCTAAATTTGAGATGAGTGCCATGGGAGAGATGAAATTCTTTCTTGGGTTACAGGTGGATTAGAAACCACAAGGGATATTTCAACATTAGACAAAGTATGTAGGTGATATTCTCAGTCGGTTTGATATGGAGAATGCTTCCATAGTTGGGACTCCACTTGCTACAAACCATGATATAGTGTCTGACGAGAATGGTGATCTGGTGGATGCTACCATGTACGAGGCATGATTGGATCTCTCATGTATCTCACTGCCTCACGACTTGACATCATGTACGCAACATGTCTCTGCTCACGGTATTAGGCGAAACCGAAAGTCAACCATCTAATTGGAGTCAAAAGGATATTTCGTTATCTGAAGGGCTCCCCAACACTCGGGTTTTGGTACCCTCATGATGATGATTTCGAGCTTTCAGCGTATAGTGACTCGGATTACGGCAGTTGTAAAATGAACTACAAATCAACATCAACAGGTTATCAATTCTTTGGGAGAAGATTAGTCACGTGGCAGTTTAAGAAGCAAACATCCGTTGCACTGTCAAGTGGTGAAGCTGAATATGTTGCTGCGGCAGGCTGCTGTTCTCAAATCATCTGGATTCAACAACAAATGCGGGACTACGGTTTGAAATTCTCTAATACTCCTATATTTGTTGATAATTCTGCTGCTATAGCCGTAACTAAAAATCCAAGCCAAAATTCAAAGACCAAACACATCGGCATTAAATATCACTTTATACGTGATTGCTTTGAAAATAATTTAATCGATGTTAAAATTAATACGGATTTCCAATGCGCTGACCTCTACACAAAGGCTTTTGATAAAACACCTATTCTATATCTATTAGAGGTCAACGACGTTAAAAAGAAAATGATGTGATTTCCGACGATGACAGTACTTAGTCCGACAAGTAGATGTTATTTTACTTTGAATTTTTATTTTATTTTGCTTTATTTTATTTTTATTTCTTCGCCTATTAAAACTCTAAAACGCAAATCTTTTATGGTTTTAGAATTTTAGGGGGAGAATAGGTTAAGCTAGTATTTAATTTCAGTACATAAATAAAAAAACGAGGGAGGAGGACAGGCAAGCTAAGAGAAATGAGATTGTATGTGTGATACTTATTCAATAACTATGGAAAATGATAGTACACAGGAACAAATAGTTTGAGACTTTAAAAGAAGAAATTGTTTAAATTGCAAAATTCAAACTATAAGTCTGAGAAGTCTAAGCAACAATAAAAGGAAAAATGATAGTAAAACTAGCTACTACTAAGGTAACACGGAAAAAGTAGACTAGAGGTTGCTAGACCATTTGAGATGATGTGTCGGTAGATTCAACACAATAGATATATAGACCTCGTTGGTGATGTCAAGCTCAAACTAAGTTGTTCAACAAGTGTGAGTTATCATCTTGTCCCTGGTTAACACAATCAACAAAGTTCCAATAAGGGGTGGCAAGCAAAATAAACGCCACAATGTGTGCGGATGACCATAAAAGGAGCAAAGCACATGATGAAAAATGCAAAAAGCAATCAAACTAACAACCTATGTGGTTGTTGCGATCTGTGCAAAAAGACTAAAATTGCTCAAACAAGAAGATAGGTTGTGTGCCTCTCTGCTGTGCGGTGGCACTGACCTGAGGATAAGCACAACCTAAATATTCTAGAATTCATTGGTGTTTGCGCCTCTCTGCTGTGCGGTGGCACTGACCTGAGGCTTTGCAACTCTTTGAAAGCTCTATTAATAGTTTCTTCTTGAATACTACCCATAGACCGTTCAAAAATCTCCTGAGGAATGTTGATTACCATATAAGCGTGGGATCCACAAATGCTTGTTGAAATAATCAAACCTTAGATCATCACCAATCTGTGTCAAAAGTCAGTGTATGGATTTAAGAGGACAAGTATACTGACAATCATCGTGGCTGCAACTTTTGAAAATCAACACCACTGTGTGCATCTTGTGGTACTAGTATGATTTCCTACACTTGCTAATGACTCTCGATGAAAACAAGAATCGAGCATCAAAACGTTTTGATAACATGTACCGAATAATTTGACTTACCTGTATGATTCCATAATGAATCGTTCCACTTATGGTCAAAATAACTTGAAGCTACCTGTTCTAAAAATAAATATGTTAGATATCTATCTTAGGATTTCCACCTCACACAAAATTTACAAAATATGTTTTACTTCTGTTTTTCAGTTCTAGTAGTTTCATTTGTTTAATTTTGTCAGTTTAGTTGTTAAAAGTCGGACTACGTATTGGAATTCTGTCCGGGATCTAATCACTAAAAAAGGTCACTTCTGAGGTGACCAAACGGGTTTTCTAATGTTAAAAGGATCAAGTCCGAGTTGATCAGAAGTTCTCAAAGTTCAAATGGTCATGTTTGTAACTATAGAATGCTCAAAATTTTTTATTCATAGTTAAAAGGGTTAAGTGTCAAATGGTCATAAAGTCAAAATCATCAGTATGAGGTCATTCGCATGACTGGACCATGAGTATGGACCAGCCGTATGATTGGACCATCCGTATGAGCCCATTCGCACGACTGACCATGAGTGAGGACCGCCGTACAATTAGACGATTCGTATTAGTCCAATTGCATGACTAAACCACACGCATGGCCCAAACATGCGATTGGACCATCAACATGAGTAATCTCACATGATTGGTTCACAAAATGAAGCAATCGCATGACTGGAGGTGACCGAATGACACAGTCACACGACTGACATCTAGTCATACGACTGAAGGTGGATGGCTGTGCTAGTTGCATGACTGATCCTCAGTCGCACGAATTAAGTATGTGACTGGGCTCAGTCACATGACTGAAGGAAACCCTAGTATAAAAGGAGAGGGAGTCGTTCGCAGTCGCTCATCACTCCCAAATTGCCTCCAAATCGCATGACTCTACCGTTGCTCTGCCCGTTTTTCATTTGACCTTTCTAGACTACAAACGATTGCTAGTGATTATACAAATGGCTAGTCATTGGACCATGAGCACAAAGAACAACATTTGTGCTCATCTGGATCTGACGTCCAGGAACGCAATTGACTTCTCGGGCATTATTACTTTCCTATGGAGATCGAGGATCTTCCGAGCCATATCGACTCCTTGCACAACATACCGGTTAGTCCAACAGGCTTTCTGGGAAGGCGTGGTTGTTGACAAGACCTCAGAGCCCCACCGTCTTAGGAGCTCTATCTTTGGTGAGGCCATTGAGATCAATGAGGATGATCTCAGGATTGTATTAGAGTTTGGGGATGATGCTGACTGCCTGACCTGATTACACCCACTGACAGTATGGGGCTATTTTCTACGGGCCAAGTACTCGGGGATATCACCATAGGGATGCTCAACAAGAGCAACCTGTGCCCCCAATTCAAGTACTTGGCCCACGTGCTGCTCAAGTGCATTGCCTCCAGGAAGGGAGGATTCGATGAGCTTTCCGATCAGATTCAGAATGCCTACGTGGCGTTGGTGCTGAACCATCCGTTCAGCTTCTCCAAGATGATCTTCACCTACCTGGTGGAGAACATCAAGGCGAAGGGGAAGGAGGATTTGCATGTACCCTCGCTTCATGTAGATGATTAATGATCAGAAGCTCCCATAGCTACCGAAGGACAAGAGGATACCATGGTGCTCGAAGTGATGGACGATACCACCTTGGGCAGGATGAAGGTGTACAGGGGAAGCAGGTGAAACCCCCTGTCAGGCGGCTGTTCGGGCATATGGCCCGTGAGGACTATGTGGCGACGTCATGAAGGAAGTGGCGCCACGATAACATCGACCAGATACTGAGCATATTGTGCTTCCCACTAATGAGTCAGATGATGATGACAGTGGTGGTGGTGGAGACTCTGGTCCTGCTTCATCTAGGGCCCCCACTACAGATGTTACACCTCCACCACCCACTCATGGAGATGCTACCACAGCTGGTTTCCATCAGGATTTCTGTGCTCCTGAGGAGGCGGAGGAATATGAGGAGCCACTGACTTGGACAGTGGGCAGCAAGGTTGTTGTCACCAAAAAAGGGATTCAGGCAGTTGATGGATGCCCGGGCGAGTTTGGGGAGACTATGACTGATCCTACCTACACCCCAGCTCAGTCCAGCATCCGGGGAAGCATCCTCCTCGAGGGGTTCGAGGAAAAAGGGATGGCTCACCCTACGGGATGAAGTCCAAGAGACAGAGGTACACTATGCTCACAGCCTCTTCCCCCACTGCTACCACAGCTACCACCACCACCACTACCTCACCCACCACCACTACTACACACCACCCATCTTTACTACCACACTCCACCTACCACTACTCACCCCCCACACTACTACCACTCCACCCACTCACATACCACCACCTATATTCACCACACATCCACCATTAGCCACCAAGCAGGACCATCATATCACCCATCATTCCCCTCATGATCATCTCTACCTCCCAGTGGGGTAGAGAACAACTGTCAGCACTAAATCATATGGTGCTGAAGCTGTTGGCTGCCGATGATGAGAAGAATGCTCAGCTCCGACAACTAATGGAGCTAATTGTCAGGATCAGTGATCACAAGTTTGATGTATTAGAGCGTAACGCAGCGGAATAAGAACAAGAATTAGACAAATTGTAGCAAGAATTTGATACTCGTATGCATTAAGAACAAATACGGTTATAACGAGAGAATATATTTCTGTAACAAGGAATGTTTCTATAATATTGAATATTTCTGATTAAATCATCCTGCTTATTACAATAGGTTGACACTCCTTATATAGAGTGCAATCGCTGCTGTTATTACGGGAAAGTGACAACTGGCAGATCTATTACAAAAATAACTAACTCTTAACAAACTACTGAAATGTTCACAACTACTGAGAACATATCAGAGTGTTAAGTACAAAATATGAAACTACTGATAAGAAACTACTGAAACTACAAAGACCGAAGAACAAGCTCTTCAGTCGTTTTACAAAAAACTAGTGAAAAACATAAAACTACTGATGAGCACAACAACTGAAGAAGTATTCTTCAGCTGTTGTGTCAAACTACTGAACAGATAAAACATAAAACTACTGAAAGGTAAACCGTCACAACTACTGAAGAAGACCTCTTCAGATGTTGTGACAACGTCTGATACTTTGGTCTTCAGCACTTGTGTCTTCAGACTTTGTCTTCAGCACTTGTGTCTTCAGACTTTGTCTTCAGCACCTGTCTTCTGTTGGACCAAAAGAACCAATGAGCCAAGATCAGAAAACCTCTAGTCCCACACGGTATCACAACAACTGCTGAAAGCCTCATCAGTAGTTTGACAAGTGCTGAAGACTTCAACAGCTGAAGATCAAGTGCTGAAGACCTTAACAGCTGAAGAACCAAAGTGCTGAAGTACAACAGCTGAAGAACACAAGTGCTGAAGCTGAAAGACCAAAGTACTGAAGTACAACAGCTGAAGAGTTCACAAGTACTGAAGATCAACAACTGATGTACAAAGTCCGAAGACAAAGACTGAAGACATCAGCTGATGATATCTACTGAAGTCATCAGCTGATGAAACACCTGAAGGTCAAAGTCTGAAGATCAAGTACTGAAGCCTCAGTAGTTTGTCACAACTGTTGAAGAGTACTTCTTCAGTAGTTGTGATATCAGTAGTTTTTATTTTCTATTTTCAGTAGTTTTGTAAAACGACTGAAGAGCTTGTTCTTCAGTCGTTGTAGTTTCAGTAGTTTTATATTTTGTACTTAACATGCTGATATGTTCTCAGTAGTTGTGAACATTTCAGTAGTTTGTTAAGAATTAGTTATTTTTGTATTGGATCTGCCAGTTGTCACTTTCCGTGATAACAGCAGTGACTGTTGCACTCTATATAAGGAGTGACAACCTATTGTAACAGATGGGGAATGAGTAATTGAATGGAATGAATGATTGATTTGATTAGAAATATTCTACATCTATAAACATTCCTAGAAATCAGAAATACATATTCTCTCCCTATAACCGTATGCGATCTTAATGCTTACAAGTATCGATTGCTTGCTACAATTTGTCTAATTCTTGTTTGTATTCCGCTGCTTTGTATTCTGATACATCAAACTTGTGATCACTGATCCTGTCAAATGGTATCAGAGCCAGGTTAATCATTGATCGATCTAATAATTGATCATTGAAACTGCTATTCAAGATCCAAGTTTGATTGAATTAGCTTTTGTTTTTTGCAAGAAACGGTTATAGAGATTGAATTTTCTGTATTTCTGCTCATTCATCCTGAGATCTTTTTCTTGGTTCTCATTGAGTTTGTTGTGGTTTGTCTAAAACTTTTTAAAACTTGAACTAAACGTTTTGAACTGAAAATGACCACTCCCTCCAATGATCCTCACAATACTGGTTCCTCAACCAAGCCTCCTATGCTGGTTAGGAATGAGTATAACATATGGCAAAGACGTATGCTCCATCACCTGTCTGTTAACAGCGCAGGGTGTTGGACATCAGTGGTACATGGTCCACACAAGCCTATGGTGAATAACCCGGAAACCAATCAAATGGTTCCGAAGAGGAGGGAGCAATACTCAGATGAGGATAAGAAGTTGCTTGAGATTGATGCAAAAGCCCATGGAATTCTGGCCATGGCATTGCCCAATGAAATCTATTCTGGGCTAATGCATCATGAAACTGCCCATGACCTCTGGATTGCTTTGAAAGAACATTTGGAGGAACAGATGAGGTCTTGGCAAATAATAGAGAAATCCTTGCCCAACAATACGAGACATTCTCTCATAGAAAGGTGAGACACTGACTCAACAATATGAGCGGTTCTCTTGTTTGATCTCTGAATTAAAAATGGTCAAACTTGAGTACACCAATATCCAGATGAATAACAGATTTCTCAGATCACTGCCTGAGAGATGGGACACATATACTATTGTCCTACGCTCTAGTGCAAATTTGGACAAACTATCTCTCACCCAACTCCATGGGAAATTGCTCACATTTGAGAGAGAGATAGAACAGAAGAGAAAACTGTCTTCATCTGGAAAGCTCACTGAAGACTTTGTACCAGGCAACATGCCTTGGTTGGTCATGAGTTAGAATATGCTTCATCTGAATGCCAGTATGATGAGCATATTGATTTCTCCTCAAACACTTCTGACTCTGCGTTTGTGAGTGTTGATAGTCAGTTTACTGGGTGTAATAATGACAATCTATGCTTCATCATGGATGATCTCAAGGGGATTGCTGATGATGACTTAGAAGAGATGGATATTTTGAGCCAAATGGCCTTTAAATATCAGATCTCAGAAGTTCTACAAAAGAACTGGAAGAAAGTTCCCAGGACTCTCTGGCAAAACCAAAGTTGGTTTTGACAAGATTAAGTTAAAGTGTCATAAATGCCACAGGCTGGACACTTTGCTAGAGAATGCAGATCATCTGGATCTAATTCCTCTACACCTTTTGTGACTTTCCCTGGCAATAGTCAACAACACAGAGGGCAACATCCTGTCAATTCTAGTCATCATTCTCAATCACAATCTCCTGCATATTTTGTTCCTCAGGGTCAAATGCCATATTCTTACCCTTGTTATTACATGCCACAGTCAAATCAAGTTCAAGTTCCTATAGTACCACACCTCATGCACTACACAGAACCTCAACCATCTCAATCTCATCAACCTCCTCAACCTCAACAACACAGCTTCTTCACCCCTGGAGTTGTTGACTGGAGCAGTTTACCGGATGACATGTCTGGTCATGAACAACTGTTCACAGGTGCTGGTCAACATAGTGGTGACACTCCTTTTGGGAATCTGGCTCTCATGGCCCTGGAGTCTACTGAGGGTTCCTGCTCAAATGCATCATCTTCACAGGTAACTCAGGTATCTTCAGAGGCTAAAGCCAAGTTATGTTCTGAATCATGCATTGCTGCCTTTGTCTCCATTAGAGAGGCAAATGTAGCATTAATAAATCAAAAACTTTAGTTTGAGAAAACCATTTCCAAAAGAAAAGCTGAGTTTGAGTCTGCTCTTAATAGTAAAAATGATGAGATTTATAAGCTTAAATGCCAATTAAATGATGAAAAGGCCAAGCTAGAGGTTATTCTGGAAGATCAGAGAAGTCTCAAAGAAACCTTGCAGTCACCCAAGTAGAGTGTGATCGATGGGTACAATCATGCAATGGTTTTGAAATGCTTCTTAGTAAGCAATCTGCTTCCAATGTGAAGTTTGGTATTGGTTATAATCACACTGCTCCTCCTACAGATTTTGCTTCAAGAGCAGAAGTGAAATCTGATGGAGAAAGCAATAACCAATCCACCTCATCATGTGATTCACTTTTTGATAGAGCATAATCAAAAGTTGAAGTCAGCACTAAGCCCTCTCAGAACCCATCAGCTGATGTTGATGGTTCCATTGCTGACACTCACATGATCAAAGAGATGATCAACTCAGGAGCTATTTCTGGAAGTCCTGAAAGGACTGGAGAGCAAGATTTAACACCTGAAGTTCAAACTCCAACTAATGTCAGCACTGAAGAGAAGAAAACTGTCAGTAGGAAGAGTTTGAAGACTACTAAAGAGGAAGTCAAGAAAGAAAATAATGCTTCCAAAGTACTGAAGAGCAAGTCTTTAGTAGTTTCATTCTCTTTAGTTGATGATCAACATAAGATGAAGAAGAAACCATGTGAAGTATCTGGTTTGTTCAATCATCTTACAGATGATTGTTGGTACAAAAGGGGATCCAAACTCAAACATAAAGAGGAAAGTAAAGAGAAAATGGTTAAAATGAAAACTGAGTTTGAAGCCACATTTGTACCAGCAACATCAAATCCTGTAACCCTTAAGTCCAAAAGAAATCCAAAAAGGAAGGGTTAAACAAGTAACAGCTGAGATTGCTCAAAAGAAGAAGGTGCAACATAGGAACTTATCAAACTCCAATGCCAATGTGTCTGAAGAGCTGAAAGCCTTATCACAAAATCAGACACAGCTGGTTATGATGGTTCAACATCTATTGGGAAGAGTTAACCAATTAGATGTTCCTATGTTGAAACCATAGAAAAGGAGGTCCAAGCCAAAGGATTCCTTTTCTTCACCAGTTTCTTCCTCTCAGGCTGTTGTTTCCACAAACATGTTAGTTTACCATTTGTTGATGAGTACAGGCCCAAGACCAAAAGGTTTGGGTCTCAAAATATAACTAATTTGTTGTATTTTGCAGGGTTCTTCAACATACCTCAGAGGCATCTGGTATGTAGACAGTGGAGGATCCATGCATATGACAGGAAACAGATCACTTCTTAATGACTACTCTTAAGGAAGGAAGGGGTTTGTGTCATTTGGCAATGATGCAAGGGTTACATCATTGGCAAAGGCTTTGTTTCCAATGGGGAAATAAAGTTTGATGATGTTAACCATGTGGAAAATCTCAAGTACAACCTCTTGAGTGTCAGTCAAATGTGTGACAAAGGCCATGTTGCTCTTTTCACCAGTCAGAACTGTCGGATTCTGTCATCCAAAGTTCTAAGTTTGATTGATAAGGTGTTGGATGAACACACTCTCCTTAAGGCCAACAGGACAGGAAGAGTGTATGCCTTAGATCTTTCCAAGAAAATAGATCTCAAAGGCCATCCTTGCCTATTTTCCAAGGCTTCCCCTCAAGAATCTATTCTATGGCATAGAAGGCTGGGTCATGTTAATCTCAAAAACATAAATCAGCTGATAAACCATGGTTTAGTAAGGGGACTGCCTATGAAGGAGTTCAAGTGTGAAGATAACTGCACTGCTTGTTAAAAAGGAAAACAACACAAAGCTTCATTTCCCTCCATAGAAGAACCTAAGTCCACTGCCTGCTTACAGCTTCTTCACATGGATCTCTTTGGTCCTGTGAGAGTGATGAGTATGGCTAAGAAGAAATACTGTTGGTAATTGTGGATGATTACTCCAGATTTGTATGGACTTTCTTCTTGCATTCAAAGGATGAGGCTGCGCAGTCCATTATGAACTTTGTGTTACACGTTGAGAAGCAGTATTCCCTACCAGTTAAGTGTGTGAGGAGTGACAATGGTACTGAATTCAGAAACCACACACTTGATGAGTTTTACTTATCAAAGGGAATCAAGAGGCAGTATAGCATCCCAAGAACTCCTGAGCAAAATGGAGTAGTGGAGAGAAAGAACAGGACCCTTATTGAAGCTGCAAGGTCCATGTTGGCTGATTCTGGACTGCCAATGACTTTTTGGGCTGAAGCTGTCAATACAGCTTGCTATGTATAGAATAGAGTTCTAGTAAATCAGAGGTTGATGAAGACTCCATATGAAGTTCTTCATCATTTGGCCCCTCTAATTTCATTCTTCAGAGCATTTGGGTGTCCTTGTTTCATTCTCAACACACGGGATCAACTCCAAAAATTTGATCCTAAGGTGGATGCAGGTACTTTGTTGGTTATTCATCCACTTGCAAAGCATACAGAGTCTTCGACTGTAGAAACAAGATGGTTGAAGAGACTCTACATGTTAAGTTTAATGAATCTCCAAAGGACAAGATTCCACAAAGCCCTGTGGAGATATTTGATTTGGACATACTACAATATGTTCCTTATCAAACTCCTGTTGTTGCTCCTGTCAACAGTTCACCACCTGGTGGTTCTGCTGGTGCTGCTGCTGATGATGATAGCAGTACTCACCTCTTCAGGTTTAGTGATCAACTGCCTGATTCAGCTAGACCTGATGGTCCTGTAGCTCCAGTAGCACCATCCACAACAAATGCTGATGAGATTTCTTCAAATTCAACTTCCTTTGAATTACCATCCACTGATTGGTTTCAAGGAAATGATTCACCATCACCATCTGTTGCTGCTGAGCCTGCTATAAACACTTGCACAGATCTCATTATGTATCAAGATCTAAAGAATCACCCTATGTCTCAAATCATTGGTGATATCACTGCTGGCATATCAACAAGAAGTCAATTGTCAAATTTCTGCTTTTGTGCTCTCTTCATCAGTCAGCAAGAGCCAAAGAATTATCACATTGCTTTAAAGGACAATGGATGGGTTGATGCCATGCAGCTTAAGCTTCTTCAGTTCAAGAAACAGCAAGTGTGGGAACTGGTTCCTCTACCTCCAGGTAAGTGTGCAATAGGCACTAAATGGTGTTTAGGAACAAAACTGATGAAAATGGGCTTATTGTTAAGAACAAGGCCAGACTGGTTGTTCAGGGGTTTGCACAAGAAGAAGGTATTGATTATGATGAAACCTTTGCCCCTGTAGCCAGACTGGAAGCATTCGATTGTTTTTAGCTTATGCTGCTTATCAAAACCTTAAAGTTTTTCAAATGGATGTCAAAAGTGCATTTTTGTATGAGAAAATTAAAGAAGAGGTTTATGTATGTCAACCACCAGGCTTTGAGGACAATAAACATCCTAATTGGTGTATAAGCTTGATAAGGCTCTTTATGGGTTGAAACAAGCTCCTAGAGCCTGGTATGAGACATTATCAAACTTTCTTCTGGAAAATAATTTCACTAGAGGCTCCATAGATAAGACTTTATTCATTAGAAAGAAGCTGGGCAGCATAATCTACTTGTTCAATTTATGTAGATGATATTATTTTTGCATCCTCTGATCCACAGTTGTGTGATGCCTTTACAAAGTTGATGCAACAGAAGTTTGAAATGAGTGCCATGGGAGAATTACAGTTCTTTCTGGGTTTGCAAATCCAACAAAAGGCTGATGGAATTTTCATTCATCAGTCCAAATACACAAAAGATGTTTTGGAAAAGTTTGATTTACAAAACTGTAAGCCCTGTTCTACCCCCATGTGCAGCACCACACAACTGGATACAGATCAGAAAGGTAAAGTGGTTGATGAAACACTTTACAGATGTATGATTGGGTCCTTGATGTATTTAACAGCTTCTAGACCAGATATCATGTTTGCTACATGTGTTTGTGCTAGATTTCAGGCTGCACCTAAGAGTCTCATTTGATTGCAGTCAAGAGGATCTTTAGATATCTGCAAGGCACTCCATTTCTAACTTTATGGTATTCTACTAGACATTCTGGTAAATTAGTTGCTTTTTCTGACAGTGACTATGCAGGTTGTAAGTTGACCAGGAAATCAACTTCTGGTGGATGTCAATTCCTAGGCAATTGCTTGATTTCTTGGCAGAGCAAGAAACAGACCTCAGTTGCTACATCAACTGCTGAAGCAGAGTACATTGCCGCTGCAAGCTATACATCTCAGGTACTCTGGATTCAAAAACAATTATTGGATTATGGCATAACAGAGACTAAGACCCCATTGTTAATGGACAGCTCTTCAGCTCTTTGTATTGTCAAGAATCCTGTCCAGCACTCTAGGACTAAACATATTGAAATCAGACACCATTTTATTAGAGATTGTTTTGAAAAAGGTCTGATTGATCCAAAATTTGTTCATAGTGCTGATGAGCTTGCAGACATTTTTACTAAGCCTTTGGATAGTTCAACTTTCCACAACCTGGTGTTAAGACTTGGTATGCTGCAACTAGAATAAGTGACAACTACTGATGATCTCAGCTCACAAGTACCGATGATCATTAGTTCATTATTGTCACATATAAGTACTGATGAGTTTTTTTACCCTCAGTAGTTTTTATAACTACTGAAGGCTACATACCTCACTAGTACTGAAGTACTTTATCTGTTAAAACAGCTGATGTAGCTACAACAGCTGATGTAGTCACAACAGTTGTTGTAGCCACAACTACTGATGTTAGAAATGCAGATAAGTACTGATGTCCTATGAAACACCTGAAAAGCAGATGAAAAGTCTGATGAGTAAGTGTTGAGGACAGTGTGAAACAGCTGAAAAGTTATGAATTGACGAAAATAGCTGATGAGTAATTACTCTTCAGTTGTTTCTACAACTGCTGTTTCATTAAAACAACTAAAGCCAAAATTATGTCTTCAGTAGTTTACAACTACTGAAGACTAACACCAAGTCTTCAGCTGTTTACAACTGCTAACAAAACCACTGTCTTCAGTAGTTTCACAACTACTGATGACTAATACCAAGTCTTCAGTTGTTTCATCACCTGAAGTGAAAACTGTCTTCAATAGTTTTATAACTACTGATGACTAAATCAGAGACTTCAGCTGTTTCAACATCTGCCGGTTAAAAACAAGTCTTCAGTTGTTTTATAACAACTGCTGATCACACCAATACGGTCAGTCTTTTCAAACCTCTGAAAGTTCACACCATGTCATCAGTAGTTTCAACAACTGATGACTCACACCAAAACCTTCAGTCGTTTTCTAACCCGACCCTTTAAATACCTTATCCCACCTTCAGAGTTTTTATCTTCTCTTCTCAAACCTAGCGTTCAAAAAAACTCTCTACCCTCTCTTCATCAATGGCGACCATGCAACTAAAACCACGACACAACTGTGTCGCACATCTCACCAAATCGCCATACTGGACCAAGTTTCACAACGCCATTGATTTAATGGTTCAGTCACCCTACAAAATGGCTTTTCTGGTAAATCCCACCATATATGCCGAATCCCTTAACCAATTCTGGACAAACGTCACTCTGGTCTCTGAGGAGAATGACATAGAGTCTCTTCAATCGTTTGTCCATGGCCAAAAAGTGGTCATTACTCCAGACACTCTTAGCCAAAACCTTAATCTGGATGATGCCACTTTCCCAACTGGTTATCCAAAGGGCACAACAAATCAATCATTTGCCCACCATGGATACCTGGGTAACCTGAGTGCATCTACCATACTGAAGAAACATTTCCCGGATGCCGAACGTCTTGCTAACCGTTGGATATTATATCCTCGGTTCATAATGGCCATAATTGAAAACCAGCTTTAAGCTGAGGGACTTGTTGGCCTGGGAGTCCCTGCTATGGCTGTACTGCCAGAAGTATACTCCCGGCACAATTCTGACCAATCACTGAAAATGGTTGCCAAGCTGCGAAAACCCACGCAGCTGGAACCCACAGCCACCACCTCCAAATCCAAAGTCCCCACCAAACCCACTAAAAAGAAGACCCAAAGGCTACTCAGGGAAATGAGTCCCCTGAGGATGCCCTTGCAACACAAACGTAGGCTATATCCACTGGTTATAACCCCCTAGTGGATACAAGGACTTCACCAGCCACAGCCGCTCAGGATTCCTCTCAAAAGGAGCCTGCAACAACCACAGAAGGGGTACCCACAAATCTGGGATCTTCCTCATTTGAGGAGATTGCCATTGAAGAGCACCATTCTCCCCAGGTGCACACTGATTTTACCCCATCTCCCCATGCAACCGCCCCCCAAAGTCCAACCATTATCATTGAAAACGTGCTGACTCAGCCGCATGCCTCTGCTCCTCCCCAAAAACCACCATCAAAGGGGAAAACCACAGCTATTGAGGACGAGGATCACCATGCTTCTGACAACCCACAGCATCGGGGTTTACACGTTTTATCTCCTGGTGTGGATATGGAGATTAGAACATCTAGTGAGGCTGCCACCTCTTCTGAATCAGCACATGATCAGAATGAGGCTGGTAACATAGCTAAGACCTCACTAGAGGCAATAGCTGATGAAGGACATAGTCCTGAGGCTGAAGTCCCCAGTTCTAAGAAAAAGGGGCACATGCTAAAACTGGTCTACACCCAGTGCATGTACATCCTGCTACAAGCAGGAGGTCAGGTGATTTAGCATCTGCTGATGATGACCTAGGCTTTTTTTATGATGTTCTGGCCCAGAACACAATTCTTGAGGAAGAAGTCAGTAGACTACAAAGACTACTTGACCAATTCTCTCAAGAGGCAAGTCCATCTGCCACCAACATAAACCCACAGATGGCACCTTCACCTGAAGGTCTCCCACACACTCAGCCACTCAAAACTTCCAAGCCACCAGCTTTTGTTTCTGTCACTGCTTCTCAGGGTCAGAACCCCTCTGAGCAAACAGTTGCTATCTTTCAGCAAACCCTACCTCTCATCACCCTAATGATCACAGACATTGTGATCAAATACATGGATGAGAGGCTTCCTCAATCATACAACCCCTGGTGGAGGAGATTGTGAGCACAAGGCTTTCTGCTACTCAAACCCTTGCAACCAATGCAACCAAAAAGGGGGAGAGTCAGTCAGTGAAAGCAAAGAGGAAGAACAAACTAAAAGAAAAGGAAACTGAGAAGGAAAAGGAGTCTGTGAAGGGAACCGAAAATGATCAAGTGGGTGGAAGTCATAAAGACTTTCATGTCACATATAAGAAGAGGAAGGGTGAAGGAAAAGAGAAAGAACTCCAACTCGATGAGATGATCATAATGGCAGATTCTACACATAGTAAATTAATGGATGCCATTATTGATCAACTGTATAGACAAGGGTTCGATACTGCACAGCTTGACTCAGAGATCAGGAGACTTGAAGTTGAAGAAATTAACTCAAGATGGGCAAGTTATGATGCATTAGAAAGAGAGAGAATAGAGATCATGATCAGATTCATTGCAAAATATCTTGGGAGATCATTGATCGAGATTAAATCATGGACCAGGGACAGTATCTTGGCCATAACCTCCAAGATCTGTTCGTCTGAAGCATACACTAAGGGTTTAGTAGTCGAAGCTTTGAATGAACCAGGAGCAGGGAGCAGGACTGAGCTAGCCAAACACTCAAAAGCCACACTCACCTCTAAAATGCTAACTCAGCCTGTCAACATTCCCTCTCCAAAACAACCACAACCACAACCCACAAAACCAACTCCCTTACCCTCTAAACCAACAGCGATGATGCACCCAAGAAGAAGAAGAGAGGGTGTTGAGGCTAAAAGAAGAAGAAGAAGAGGATGATATGGAAGAAGATAGGCTGCCTCTGTCTGCAGTCCTAACATTGCCTAAAGCCAAACCCATGCCCATCACTCCCACCTCACAGATGGAAACTGTGAGAGTAAAGATTGAAGAAGAGCAGCAGCAAAGGCTTCATGATGATGAGATGATGAAAAGCATCGACAAAACTTATGCTTCTTCTTCATCAATAATTAGTATGAAGAAAGAAGCTCCGAGGTTGTACACCCTTGCCAACACATTTCAATATCAGAAGGAAAAGGTGAGAGTATGGCCTGATCCTAAGGTGGCTCACAGGTTTGTAAAGAAAGACATTCCTTCGAGATACAAGGGCCAAGTAAAAAGGATCGTAGATTAAGAGATCATAGTGGTCCTTGTAGTATCACCCTGGGAGATTGTAGAAGATTTCAAGAAGGCCTATGAGACTAAACAACCACCCCAAAAGATGTTAGAGAACAGAGTTATTAAAAAGGGGTTAGTCTACAAGAGGCTTGAGAACTTCAAACAAAATGAGCTCAGTCTGTTACTTGAAGGGACTCATCCTGATGAGTTTGCATACAGACAGATTACAACAGTTGAGCACAAAAATGGCAAACAGGCCAAGTACATCTCAGAGCTGTATGGGCGTGAAGGATTGTTTGATGGTGAAGCTGAGAACCTGACCATGGAAGAACAAATTATGTTTCTCAGAGCATACACCAGAGAATCCTACAGGCTTATACATGGGAAGTGAGTCTCATGGATGGGGGAACAACTCAGTGTCCAATTCCCCAATACAGAGCTCCCATCCATACATTGCCAACCAAATCATCAGAGACTCATTCCCAGCCCAGTGCTTATATAGGTCATCTTCTCAACTGATCAAGAAGGAAAAAGACCAACCATTCTGCCAACAATAAGTGGGACCTCAATAAAGTTAAAGGTTTTGGCTGCATTGGTTCAGGGGGAGTTTGTTGGACCAAAAGAACCAATGAGCCGGATCAAAAAAACCTTTAAGTCCCACAGTGTCACAACAACTACTGAAGACCACAACAGCTGAAGACAACAGCTGATTACAAAGTCTGAAGACAAGTGTTGAAGACAAAGTCTGAAGACCAGCTGAAGACACAAGTCTGAAGACAAGTGCTGAAGACAAAGTCTGAAGACAAGTGCTGAAGACAACGTCTGAAGGCAAGTGCTGAAGACAAGTCTGAAGACAAGTGCTGAAGACAAAGTCTGAAGACAAGTGCTGAAGACAAAGTCTGAAGACAAGTGCTGAAGACAAAGTTGAAGACACAAGTGCCGAAGAAAAAGTCTAAAGACACAAGTGCTGAAGACCAAAGTATCAGACGTTGTCACGACAGCTGAAGAGGTCTTCTTCAGTAGTTGTGATGGTTTACTTTCAGTAGTTTTATGTTTTATCTGTTCAGTAGTTTGACACAACAGCTGAAGAATACTTCTTCAGTTGTTGTGCTCATCAGTAGTTTTATGTTTTTCAGTAGTTTTGTAAAACGACTGAAGAGCTTGTTCTTCAGTCGTTGTAGTTTCAGTAGTTTCTTATCAGTAGTTTCATATTTTGTACTTAACACTCTGATATGTTCTCAGTAGTTGTGAACATTTCAGTAGTTTGTTAAGAGTTAGTTATTTTTGTAATAGATCTGCCAGTTGTCACTTTCCCGTAATAACAGCAGCGATTGCACTCTATATAAGGAGTGTCAACCTATTGTAATAAGCAGGATGATTTAATCAGAAATATTCAATTATAGAAACATTCCTTGTTACAGAAATATATCTCTCGTTATAACCGTATTTGTTCTTAATGCATACGAGTATCAAATCTTGCTACAATTTGTCTAATTCTTGTTCTTATTCCGCTGCGTTACGCTCTAATACATCAAACTTGTGATCACTGATCCTGACATAATGCTGCCCCCAATCATAGCAGATCTCTTAGCAGCACAGGAAATTGCCCAACTCAGGAGCATAAGCCCAATTAGCAAAGAAGATTGAGGAGTTGGAGACTCTAACAGGTCTGTCATGCTGAAGCTTAAGGATCAAAAGAAGAGCCTTTGAAGATCAGAGAAGATGATGATGATGATGATGGTGAGATGAGGATGATGGGATGATGATGAGGATGAGAACAGATGATGGAGGTGATAAAGGAAGGGATGAGGATGATGATGATGAAGGATGCGATGGGGCTTTAGAGGCCCACATGCTAAGAGAGGCGCACCAAGAAGACTCATGACCAGGGTGCCTCGACCTCAGCCCCGCCAAGCAGAGCACATGATTCAAGATAAAAGTAATTTTAGACGTTTATGTAAATAAATCGTGTGTAATGATTATGTATTAACACTATGTACTTAATGTTTATGTATATATTTTCTATTTAACTGTCTTGATTATTGACAATGAGTGATGTGTTATATGTTAATCAAGCAGATCATCCATCTCAGCAAGACCAGTACGATGTTGTTGCTCCTTGTAGCAAATCAAGTCTCAATTCACTATGATACTTGATTTGCAAGGGATTGTCAAGAGATCCGTGAGTTATACTCCTGAAGAAGGAGAAATAATTCACTATCTTACTATGAGCAACTGGCGGAGATGTTCCGGCTGACTCCGGATGAACTAGTCAAAGATGCTCCTAGTGTGGACGTGGCTAGTGACGAAGAGCTTAATGATGTGGAAGAGATAGAGATTGAGGACGTCACCAACCCAGCACTATCCAGAGTATGCTGATAAAGAGGGTAATGTTGTCCCTAATTGGGTGACACTCTTGTCAGTGATACGTTCGAGAAAGGATCAGATGGAACAAGAATCAGAGAAGAATCCGGATCAAGCCCAAGCATCAAACGCTGATGTCAACATCAAAAAGGCTGAATGGGTGGCAGTTTGCGGAGATCCTAGCCCAACGCGCTGCACCAAAGCCGAGTGCCTACACCAAGCTCTACAAAGTGAAGAAGCATACCAGGTGTCAGGAAAGATTATCACGTGGGCCTATTTGAAGATCAATGTAATGCTGTCAAAAGGGAGAAGGGAATCGAGTACTTCAGATTCCATATGATCTGAAGACTCTCCTGGTTTTGAGTTCAAAAAGTGGAAAACTAAAGTGTTATATGCTGACCCAAGAAAGATGTCAGGCTGGTTGAGGTTGCATACAGAAAGAGTACCACACCAGGTGGGTCAACTTAAACCTCAACATACGCGAGGTAATCATACTGTCTGAAGTTGATGCATTACTGGATAGCCAAAAATAGTGCTAAAGTGAGTCCTCCATGCACGATGTCAAGAATCCCCTAAGGGAAATGCCACAATACTTCACCCCACATTCAAGTGGTAGTACTATGACTGGAGAATAGGTGAGCGGTCATAGTTCTGAAAAGAGATGTAAATATGGAAACTATTAGGGTATTTGACCCAATGTGGCTAACTAACTTATCTTCTGACGATGTCTACACTTTGTTGGACCAAAAGAACCAATGAGCCAAGATCAGAAAACCTCTAAGTCCCACACGGTATCACAACAACTGCTGAAAGCCTCATCAGTAGTTTGACAAGTGCTGAAGACTTCAACAGCTGAAGATCAAGTGCTGAAGACCTTAACAGCTGAAGAACCAAAGTGCTGAAGTACAACAGCTGAAGAACACAAGTGCTGAAGCTGAAAGACCAAAGTACTGAAGTACAACAGCTGAAGAGTTCACAAGTGCTGAAGATCAACAACTGATGTACAAAGTCTGAAGACAAAGACTGAAGACATCAGCTGATGATATCTACTGAAGTCATCAGCTGATGAAACACCTGAAAGTCAAAGTCTGAAGAACAAGTACTGAAGCCTCAGTAGTTTGTCACAACTGCTGAAGAGTACTTCTTCAGTAGTTGTGATATCAGTAGTTTTATGTTTTATGTTTCAGTAGTTTTGTAAAACGACTGAAGAGCTTGTTCTTCAGTCGTTGTAGTTTCAGTAGTTTTATATTTTGTACTTAACTTGCTGATATGTTCTCAGTAGTTGTGAACATTTCAGTAGTTGTTAAGAATTAGTTATTTCTGTATTGGATCTGCCAGTTGTCACTTTCCGTGATAACAGCAGTGACTGTTGCACTCTATATAAGGAGTGACAACCTATTGTAATAGCGAGTGATATGAGCAATGAATGGATGATTGATTGATTCGATTAGAAATATTCTACATCTATAAACATTCCTAGAAATCAGAAATTCATATTCTCTCCCTATAACCGTATGCGATCTTAACGCTTACAAGTATCGATTGCTTGCTACAATTTGTAATTCGTGTTTGTATTCCGCTGCTTTATATTCTGATACGTCAAACTTGTGATCACTGATCCTGTCAAATGGTATCAGAGCAGGTTAATCATTGATCGATCTAATAATTGATCATTGAAACTGCTATTCAAGATCCAAGTTTGATTGAATTAGCTTTTGTTTTTGCAAGAAACGGTTATAGAAATGAATTTTTTGTATTTCTGCTCATTCATCCTGAGATCTTTTCTTGGTTCTCATTGAGTTTGTTGTGGTTTGTCTAAAACTTCTTTTTAAACTTGAACTAAACTATTTTTGAACTGAAAATGACCACTCCCTCCAATGATCCTCACAATACTGGTTCCTCAACCAAGCCTCCTATGCTGGTTAGGAATGAGTATAACATATGGCAAAGACGTATGCTCCATCACCTGTCTGTTAACAGCGCAGGGTGTTGGACATCTGTGGTACATGGTCCACACAAGCCTATGGTGAATAACCCGGAAACCAATCAAATGGTTCCGAAGAGGAGGGAGCAATACTCAGACGAGGATAAAAAGTTGCTTGAGATTGATGCAAAAGCCCATGGAATTCTGGCCATGGCTTTGCCTAATGAAATCTATTCTGGGCTAATGCATCATGAAACTGCCCATGACCTCTGGATTGCTTTGAAAGAACAATTTGGAGGAACTGATGAGGTCTTGGCAAATAATAGAGAAATTCTTGCCCAACAATATGAGACATTCTCTCATAGAAAGGGTTGAGACACTGACTCAACAATATGAGCGTTTTCTTGTTTGATCTCTGAACTAAAAATGGTCAAACTTGAATACACCAATATTCAGATGAATAACAGATTTCTCAGATCACTGCCTGAGAGATGGGACACATATACTATTGTCCTACGCTCCAGTGCAAGTTTGGACAAACTATCTCTCACCCAACTCCATGGGAAATTGCTCACTTTTGAGAGAGAGATAGAACAGAAGAGAAAGCTGTCTTCATCTGGAAAGCTCATTGAAGACTTTATACAAGGCAACACTGCCTTGGTGGGTCATGAGTCAGAATATGCTTCATCTGAATGCCAGTATGATGAGCATATTAATTCTCTTCGAGCACTTCTAATTCTGCATTTGTAAGTGTTGAGGGTCAGTTTACTGGAGGTAATAATGACAATTTATGTTTCATCATGGATGATCTCAAGGGGATTGCTGATGATGACTTAGAAGAGATGGATATTTGAGCCAAATGGCCTTGATAAATATCAGATCTCAGAAGTTCTACAAAACAACTGGAAGAAAATTCCCAGGACTCTCTGGCAAAACCAAAGTTGGTTTTGACAAGAGCAAGTTGAGATGTCACAAATGCCAACGGCTTGGACACTTTGCAAGAGAGTGTAGATCAACTGGATCTAACTCTACTGCAACCTTTGTGACTTTTCCTGGCAATAGTCAACAAAACAGAGGGCAACATCCTGTCACATCTAGCCATCATCCTCAACAACAATCTCGGCATATTTTGTTCCTCAGGGCCAAATGCCATATCAATACCCTGGTTATTACATGCCACAGTCAAATCAAGTTCAAGTTCCTATGACACCACAACCTCATGCATTACCAGAACCTCAGCCTTCCCTATCTCATCAACAACCTTCATCTCAAAACACAGCTTCTTCACCCCAGGAGTTGTTGACTGGAGCAGCTTACCAGATGACTTGTCTGGTCATGATCAACTGTTCTCAGGTGCTGGTCAACATGGTGGTGATAGTCCCTTTGGGAATCTAGCTCTTATGGCTTTGGAGTCTGCTGATACTTCATCTTCCAATGCCTCTACACCTCAGGTATCACAAGTATCCTCTGAGGCAAAAGCCAAATTATGTTCTGAACAATGCATAGCAGCATTTGCTTCCATTAGAGAAGCAAATGTAGCTTTAATTAATAAGAACATTGAGCTAGAACAAGTAATTTCCAAAAACAAAGCTGAGTATGAGTTGTGCTCAAAGATAAAATGATGAGGTTTATAAACTGAATTGCAAAATAATTGATGATAAGGCTAGAGAAGATGTACTTCTAGAGAAGTACAAAGATCTCAAAGAAACCCTTGCAGTTACCAGGTCGAGTGTGATAGATGGGTACAATCATGCAAAGGTTTTGAAATGCTTCTTAGTAAGCAATCTGCTTCAAATGTGAAGTTTGGAATTGGTTACAATCACACTGCTCACCTACAGATTTTACCCCAAGAGCAGAGGTAGAATCTGATGGTGAGAGTGATAACCAATCCATCAAGTCATGTGATCTACCTTCTGATACAGCACAATCAGAAGTAGCAGTCAGTATCAAGTCCTCTTTGAACCTATCAGCTGATGTTGATGGTCCAAATGCTGACATTCACATGATCAATAAGTTGATCAACTCAGGAGTCAATCCTGAAGGTCCTGAAAGGACTGGAGAGCAGGATTCAACTCCTGAAGTTCAAACTTCAACTGCTGTCAGTACTGAAGAGAAGAAAACTGGCAGTAGAAAGAGTTTGAAGACTACTAAAGATGCTGTCAAGAAAGCAACCAATGCTTCCAAAGCATTGAAGAACAAGTCTTCTGTTGCTTCATCCTCTTTAGTTGATGATCAACCTAAGATGAAGAAGAAACCATGTGAAGTATGTGGTTTGTTCAATCATCTTACAGATGATTGTTGGTACAAAAGAGGTTCCAAACTCAAACAAAAAGGAGAAAATTAATAAGAAAATGGTAAAAATGAAAACTGAGTTTGAGACCACATTTGTATCAGCAACATCAAATCCTGTAACCTTAAGTCCTTAATGCAATCCAAAAAGGAAGGTGTTAAACAGGTGACAGCTGAGGGTGCTCAAAAGAAGAAGGTGCAACATAGGACCTTATCTAACTCCACTAGCAATGTGTCTGATGAGCTGAAAGCTTTATCACAAAATCAGACACAGCTGGTGATGATGGTACAACATCTGTTGGGTAGAGTTAACCAACTAGATTCTCCTATGTTGAAACCACAGAAAAGGAGGTCTAAGCCAAAGGACTCCTCTCTGCACCATCTTCTTCCTCTCAGGCTGTTGTTACAAATAAACATGCTAGTTTGCCATCTATTGATGAGACCAGGCCCAAAACCAAAAAGGTTTGGGTCTCTAAAACTAACTGATTGTTTATTATTGCAGGGTTCTTCAACATGCCAAAATAGCATCTGGTATGTAGACAGTGGGGGATCTATGCACATGACTGGGAACATCTCTCTTCTTCATGACTACTCTCAAGGAAAGAAGGGATTTGTCTCTTTTGGCAATGATGCTAGGGGTTACATCATCGGTAAGGGCTTTGTCTCCAATGGAGAAATCAAATTTGATGATGTTAATCATGTGGAAAATCTCAAGTACAACCTCTTGAGTGTCAGTCAAATGTGTGATAAAGGCCATGTGCCCTTTTCACAAGTCAAAACTGTAGGATTCTGTCATCCAGAGTTTTGCCCTTGATTGACAAGGTGTTGGATGATCACACTCCTGAAAGCCAACAGGACAGGAGAGTGTATGCCTTAGATCTCTCTAAAAAGATAGATCTCAAAGGCAATCCTTGCCTATTTTCCAAAGCCTCTTTCCAAGAATCTAAACTAGGCACAGGAGGCTGGGTCATGTTAATCTCAAAAACATGAATCAGCTTAGCCACAATAGTTTAGTCAGAGGCTTACCAATAAAGGAGTTCCACTGTGATGAAACATGCACTGCTTGTTTAAAAGGAAAAAAACACAAGGTTTCATTCCCTCCTATTGAAGTGTCCAAGTCCACTGCCTGCTTGCAATTACTGCATATGGATCTATTTGGTCCTGTGAGAGTAATGAGCATGGCAAAGAAGAGATACTGTCTGGTAATTGTGGATGATTACTCCAGATTTGTATGGACTTTCTTTCTACATTCAAAGGATGAGGCTGCTCAGAAGATTATCCACTTTGTGCTGTACATTGAGAAGCAGTATTCCCTTCCAGTCAAGTGTATCAGGAGTGATAATGGAACTGAGTTCAGAAATCATACACTTGATGACTTCTATCTCTCAAAGGGAATCAAAAGGCAGTTCAGCATTCCAAGGACTCCGGAACAAAATGGAGTAGTGGAGAGAAAGAACAGGACCCTCATTGAAGCTGCAAGGTCCATGCTGGCTGACTCAGGTTTGCCATTGACCTTTTGGCCGAAGCTGTCAACACAGCTTGTTATGTGCAAAATAGAGTTTTAGTAAATCAGAGGTTGATGAAGACTCCATATGAAGTTCTCCATCATTTGGCTCCACTGATTTCATTTTTCAAAGCATTTGGGTGTCCCTGTTTTATTCTCAACACAAAGGATCAACTCCACAAATTTGATCCTAAGGTGGATGCAGGATACTTGTTGGTTATTCATCTACTTGCAAAGCATACAGAGTCTTCAACTGCAGAACAAAGATGGTTGAAGAAACTCTACATGTTAAGTTTAATGAATCTCCAAAGGACAAGATTCCACAAAGTCCTGTGGAGTTATTTGATCTGGACATACTGCAATATGTTCCTTATCAAACTCCTGCTGTTGCTCCTGTCAACAGTTCCACCTGGTGGTACTGATGTGATGATGATGATTGCAGTACTCACCTCTTCAGGTTTAGTGATCAGCTGCCTGATTCAACTAGACCTGATGTTCCTGTAGCGCCAGTAGCACCATCCACAACAAATGCTGATGAGATTTCTTCGAATTCAACTTCCTTTGAATTACCATCCACTGATTGGTTCAAGGAAATGATCCCATCTCCATCTGTTGCTGCTGAACCGGCTACAAACACTTGCACAGATCTCATTGTGTATCAAGATCTGAAGAATCACCCCATGTCTCAAATCATTGGTGATATCACTGCTGGAGTATCAACAAGAAGTCAATTGTCAAATTTCTGCTTCTATGCTCTCTTCATCAGTCAGCAAGAGCCAAAGAATTATCACATTGCTTTAAAGGACAATGGATGGGTTGATGCCATGCAGCTTGAGCTTCTTCAGTTCAAGAAACAGCAAGTGTGGGAACTGGTTCCTCTACCTCCAGGTAAGTGTGCAATAGGCACTAAATGGGTGTTTAGGAACAAAACTGATGAAAATGGGCTTATTGTTAAGAACAAGGCCAGACTGGTTGTTCAGGGGTTTGCACAAGAAGAAGGTATTGATTATGATGAAACCTTTGCCCCTGTAGCCAGACTGGAAGCAATTCGATTGTTTTTAGCTTATGCTGCTTATCAAAAACTAAAGTCTTTCAAATGGATGTCAAAAGTGCATTTGTATGGAAAAGTTAAAGAAGAGGTTTATGTATGTCAACCTCCAGGCTTTGAGGACAACAAACATCCTAATTGGGTGTACAAGCTTGATAAAGCTCTTTATGGGTTAAAACAAGCTCCCAGAGCCTGGTATGAGACATTATCAAACTTTCTTCTGGAAAACAACTTTACTAGAGGCTCCATAGACAAGACTTTATTTCTAAGAAAGCTGGGCAGCATAATCTGCTTGTTCAAATTTATGTAGATGATATTATTTTTGCATCCTCTGATCCAAAGTTGTGTGATGCCTTTACAAAGTTGATGCAACAGAAGTTTGAAATGAGTGCCATGGGAGAATTACAGTTCTTTCTGGGGTTGCAAATCAAACAAAAGGCTGATGGAATTTTTATTCATCAATCCAAATATACAAAAGATCTTTTGCAAAAGTTTGATTTACAAAACTGTAAGCCCTGTTCTACTCCCATGAGCAGCACCACACAACTGGACTCAGATCAGAAAGGTAAAGTGGTTGATGAAACACTTTACAGATGTATGATTGGGTCCTTGATGTATTTAACAGCTTCTAGACCAGATATCATGTTTGCTACATGTGTTTGTGCTAGATTTCAGGCTGCACCTAAAGAGTCTCATCTGATTGCAGTCAAGAGGATCTTTAGATATCTGCAAGGCACTCCATCTCTAGGTTTATGGTATTCTACCAACCATTCTGGTAAATTAGTTGCTTTTTCTGACAGTGACTATGCAGGGTGTAAGTTGACCAGGAAATCAACTTCTGGTGGATGTCAATTCCTAGGCAACTGCTTAATTTCTTGGCAGAGCAAGAAACAGACCTCAGTTGCTACATCCACTGCGGAAGCAGAGTACATTGCTGCTGCAAGCTGTACATCTCAGGTACTCTGGCTTCAAAACCAACTTTTGGATTATGGCATTACAGAGACTAAGACTCCATTGTTAATGGATAGTGCTTCAGCTCTTTGCATTGTCAAAAATCCAGTCCAGCACTCTAGGACCAAACATATAGAGATCAGACATCATTTTATAAGAGATTGTTTTGAAAAAGGTCTGATTGATCCTAAGTTTGTGCCCAGTGCTGATGAGCTTGCAGACATCTTACTAAGCCTTTGGATAGTTCAACTTTCCAAAACTGGTGTTAAGGCTTGGTATGCTGCAGCTAGAATAGGTGACAACTACTGATGATCTCAGTAATTCATATTGATGATCATGAGTGTCTGTCACATATAAGTACTGATGAGCTCTTTTAACCTCAGTAGTTTTTATAACTACTGAAGGCTAAAAGTTCTCACAAGTACTGAAGTACTTCATCTGTCCTAAACTACTGAAGTAGTTACAACTACTGATGCAGTCATAACTACTGAAATCAGTAAAAACAGATAAGTACTGATGTCCTATGAAACAACTGAAATCAGCATAACGACTGATGAATGTGTTGAGGACAGTTTGAAACAGCTGAAAAGCTAAGAATTGACGAAAACAGCTGAAGAGAACTTTCTCCTCAGTCGTTTGTACCACTGCTGTTTCATTTTAAACAACTGAAGCAAAACCACGTCTTCAGCAGTTTTAAACTACTGATGACCAATACCAAGTCTTCAGTTGTTTACAACAGCTGATGACAAAACCACTGTTTTCAGTAGTTTCATAACTACTGATGACAAACACCATGTCCTCAGTTGTTTCAATCACCTGAAGTCAAAACCACGGTCTTCAGTAGTTTTCTAAACTACTGATGCCTAACACCGCGACTTCAGCTGTTTCAACGTCTGAAAGGATAATACCATGTCAACGGTCGTTTAAAACTACTGATGACTAACACCACATCCTTAAGTCATTTTCTCACCGTACCCTATAAATACCCTTAACCTGAGCTCTCCATGCTTCATCTTCTTCAAACCTAACGTCCTCTCCAACAAATATCCATGGCGTCTTTGCAAATCAAACCGCGACACAACTGTGTTGCCTACCTCACAAAATCGCCGATCTGGACTAAGTTCGATACTGCTATCGATCTTATGGTTCAGTCCCAATACAACAAGGCATTCCTTCTGAACCCCGTTTTACATACGAATCCTTGAACCAATTTTGGATGAACGTTAATGTTACTACTGAGGAGAGCAACACACGATCCCTCCGGTCAGTCGTCAACCACAAAGAAGTAGTGATTACTCCTGCAACAATCCGTAAAATTCTTCACCTGAGTGATGCTACCTCTCCTGCTGGATATCCGAAGGCACCCTAGATCTATCATTTGCTCAGCATGGATACAAGGTGATCTCAGTGCCACCACCATCATGAAGAAACACTTTAATGACGCTGAGCGCCTGATCTTTCACATGGTCAATGTATGTTTGGCCCCTAAGACATCGTCTTGGGATCAAATGTCCACCAAATGGCAGCAGGTATGTATTCTATCCTTGAGCAACAACCACTGAACTTTTCAGAATTAATATTTTCAGAGCTCAAAGATATGGCTCAAAAACTAACTGCCAACCGTTGGATACTCTATCCACGGTTCATAATGGCCATTTAATAGACAGCTTAATGCTGAGGGACTTGTTGCTTGGGAGTCCCTGCTACGGTGTTTTGCCAGAAGTATACCCGGCACAACTCCAACCGGACACTCAAATTGGCTGCCAAGCTGCGAAAACCCACGCAGCTGGAACCCACAGCCACCACCTCCAAATCCAATGTCCCCACCAAACCCACCAAAAAGAAACCCAAAATGGCTACTCAGGGAATTGAGTCCCCTGAGGATGCTCCTGCACAACAAACGCAGGATATATCCACTAGTCCAAACCCCCTAGTGGATACCATGACTCCTCCAGCTACAGCCGCTCAGGCTTCCTCTCAACAGGAGCCTGCAGCAACCCAAGGGGCACCTACTTATCTGGGATCTTCCTCACTTGAGGAGATTGCCATTGAAGAGCACCATCCACCCCAGGTGCACACTGCTTCTACCCCTGTACCCCAAACAACCGCCCCTCACAGCCCAACTTTAATAGTTGCAAGTGCTGACTCAATTGCACTCCTCACCCCCTCCCCAGAAACACTTATTACTGGGAATACCTCTACAATTGAGGGGGAGGAACACAGTGCATCTGAGAACCCACAGCATAGGGGTTTCCCACTTCTATCTTCTGGTGTAGAGAAGGAGCTTAGAATATCTAGTGAGGCTGCCACCTCCTCTGACTCAGCACATGACCAGAGTGAGGCTGGTAACATTGCTAAGACCTCCCTAGAGGCAACAGCTGATGATGGACATTGTCCTGAGGCTGGAAGTCCCCAGTACCAAGCACAAGGGGCACATGCACCAACTGGTCTACACCCAGTGCTGTCCATCCTGCTCAAAGCAGGAGGTCAGGTGATTCAGTATCAACTGATGATGACCTGAGCTTCTTCTTCGATGTAGTTGCTCAAAACACCATTCTAGAGGATGAGGTTAGCAGACTCAAAGAGCTGCTGGCCAAGATGTCTCAGGATGCAAGTCCATCTGCCACCCTCATACACCCACAGATGGCACCTTCCCTTGAAGGTTTCCCAAATACAGAGCCACCCCAAAATCAACCACCTGCCTCCGCTTCAGGCCCTACTTCTCAGGAACAGAACCTCCTGAGCAAATAGGTGCTATACTCCAAAATTCCCTCCCTTCATCACCCCCATAATCACTGATATAGTGATCAAAGCCCTTGATGAGAGGCTTTCCTCAACATTACAGCCCCTGGTTGATGCTGCTGTCCACAAGACTCTTTCTGCGGTACCAACCCCTTCCCCAATGCAACCAAAAGGGGGAGAGTACTGCAGTGAAAGATAGAAAGAGGAAGAGATCTGAGGAAGAGGAGAAACAAGAAAAGCAACCTCTGCTCACGTACAAGCGAAAGAGAAGTGCTGATGATCATACTGCTGAAGAAAAATCCTTGGAGGAGCTGGTCAAAGAAGCTGACACCACACACAGCCGCTCCATGGATAAATAATTGACCAACTATTCAGGCAGGGGTTTGACACAGCCACACTGGATAGTGAGATCAGAAGGTTAGAGGTACAAGAGATACAACCTGATGGGCAGGGTACGATGCTCTTGAGAAAGAGAGGTTGGAAATAATGATCCGATTTATTGCAAAATACTTGGAAGATCATTAATGGAGATCCGCGCATGGTCCAGGGACAGCATTCTGGCTTAGCCACCAGAATCTGTCTGTCTGAGCAATTCAACAAAGGATCATTGTGGAAGCCCTTGATGAGGCGGGGCTGGCAAAAGGTTAGAGATGGCTAAACTTACAAAAGCAAAATTAACTACAAGGATGCTAGATCAACCTTCCCTTCCACTCACTCAAACAGATCCTATCCCTCAAATCTCCCAACCAACCTCTAAGCCAAAATTCAAACATCCTCTCTCTTCAAAACCAATCCCTTCACCAACCCAACCATCATCCAGTGATGTACCCCGTAGAAGGAGAAGGGTGCTGAGGATGGAAGAAGAAGCAGAAGAAGAGATGAAGATGATAGTCTGCCACTCTCTGCTGTTCTGAAGCTACAAAGCCCCAGAGTCAATCCATGATCACACCTGACTCTCAAAGGGAAATGGTCAGAGTCAAGATAGAAGAGAAGAAGAACAGCAGAAACAGCACGATGAGCAACTGTTGAAGATGGTTGACAAGGAATTTCCTCAGTCATCGTCTATTCAAGCCATGAAAGGGCATGCTCAAAGGCTGTACACTCTCAGACACACCTTTCAGTATCAGAAGGAGAGAGTGAGAGTATGGCCAGACCCCAGGGTGAGTTCTAGAATCCATAAAAGAACTATCCCACACAGATACAACGGCCAAGTACGAAAAACAATAGAATCTACCATCATGTTGGCCGTTGTAGTCTCACCTTGGGAAATCATGATGAATTCAAGAAAGCTCACCAAGCAAAGAAGACACCTCAAGCCTTACTAGAAAACAAGATGATTAAGAAGGGGTTGTTATACAAAAAGCTTGAAGACATCCAAAAGTGAGCTCCAGTTACTCCTTGAAGGCAACCATCTGATGAATTTGTATACAGGGAGGTAACTACGGTGGAGCTGAAAAATGGCAGGACCATGAATACTTATCAGAGTAGTACTATGGTCCAGAGTTCTTCTTCGAAGGAGGAGCTGAAGAACTCTCTCAAGAGGAACAAATTGTTCTCCTTGAGGCCTATGTTCGTGAGTCATACAGACTCATTATGGGGAAGTGAATCTCATGGATGGGATAACAACTCTGTGTCCAGTTCCCCAAAACAGAGTTCCCATTCATACTTGCCAAACAAATATTTGAGGTTCTTCCCAGGCCAGAGTGTACATGGGTCATCTTCTCTACTGATCAAGAAGGAAAAAGACCAACATTTTTGCCATCAATAAGTGGGAGTATAAATAAGTTAGAGGTTTTGGCTGCATTGGTTCAGGGGGAGTTTGTTGGACCAAAAGAACCAATGAGCCAAGATCAGAAAACCTCTAAGTCCCACACGGTACACAACAACTGCTGAAAGCCTCATCAGTAGTTTGACAAGTGCTGAAGACTTCAACAGCTGAAGATCAAGTGCTGAAGACCTTAAAAGCTGAAGAACCAAAGTGCTGAAGTACAACAGCTGAAGAACAAGTGCTGAAGCTGAAAGACCAAAGTACTGAAGTACAACAGCTGAAGAGTTCACAAGTGCTGAAGATCAACAACTGATGTACAAAGTCTGAAGACAAAGACTGAAGACATCAGCTGATGATATCTACTGAAGTCATCAGCTGATGAAAACACTGAAAGTCAAAGTCTGAAGAACAAGTACTGAAGCCTCAGTAGTTTGTCACAACTGCTGAAGAGTACTTCTCGTAGTTGTGATATCAGTAGTTTTATGTTTTATGTTTCAGTAGTTTTGTAAAACGACTGAAGAGCTTGTTCTTCAGTCGTTGTAGTTTCAGTAGTTTTATATTTTGTACTTAACTTGCTGATATGTTCTCAGTAGTTGTGAACATTTCAGTAGTTTGTTATGAATTAGTTATTCTGTATTGGATCTGCCAGTTGTCACTTCCGTGATAACAGCAGTGACTGTTGCACTCTATATAAGGAGTGACAACCTATTGTAATAGCGAGTGATATGAGCAATTGAATGGAATGATTGATTGATTCGATTAGAAATATTCTACATCTATAAACATTCCTAGAAATCAGAAATTATATTCTCTCCCTATAACCGTATGCGATCTTAACGCTTACAAGTACGATTGCTTGCTACAATTTGTCTAATTCGTGTTTGTATTCCGCTGCTTTATATTCTGATACGTCAAACTTGTGATCACTGATCCTGTCACACTTTCTACAAGTGGCCACTGTCTATGACGCGCAAGACATTATACAAGCCCTCCAGTTCCAAAATGTGATAAGAATCTGCTTTGCATTCAAAATGCATGCATGAGTTACAAGGGAAGAGAAGTACAAAAAGTTTGAAGAGTTGATGAAGAATGTTAGACAATAGAGTAAACTAGGTCCAAGGGGGAGTTTGTAAATACATGTGTACCTATTTAGGAGCTTAAATGTAAAATGTCTTTCATGTCTTACATATATGTAACAGAATGGGTATGAATGAAATGTAATGTGTTTGTGATGCTTATAATGTTTAATATTTCATTGATTATTATGTGTTAATGCATATTGAACTAACTATATAGGTTTGTGGTTGTTTACATAGTTCTTAGTCAATAATGGTTGAGAAATATGCTTAAACTTAATCGTGTGAAGTTCTCATGCGAATGGACCATGCTAATAGACCATACGCATGAATACTTTATGCTAATGAACCAGTCGCACGACTGAACCAGGAGACTGGATCAGTTGCACGATTGTAACATGAGATTGACTCAGTCTCACGATTGAAGCAATGGAAAACTGTTCATGTCATTATCTGGAAAAATCAGTATATGGGAAATCTTGATGCTATGATGGTGTTCTGCAAGTAAACGAAAGCTATTGTTCCTAAATTCATTTTCAGGGATACTGTAGCAACCTGACGGATCAACAACGTTGGCTAATATGGTTTTTGTTTGATTCTATTAGAAACCAGAGCAAAGATTGACTGAAGATTGTAAGATGTGTTATCTACTATTCGCAAGCAACGTCCAAGGGGGAATTTGTTGGAGCATATATTGTCATATATAGTGTGTCTGTCGCTTGTCGAATAGTCGAAGCTTAATATATACACCTGATATGTTGTAAACACATGAAACTGGGTCATTTGCAGGAGCATATGCGAATGAGACTCAGTCGTACGACTGAGCCATGCTAATGGACCAGTCGCGCGACTGAAAGATGCGATTGGGCCACTCGTAAGACTGAACCATAAGTATGGTCCAGTCGTACGATTGAACCATACACATGGCACAATCGTATGAATGGGCCCAGTCGCATCTGATATGGGCTGAGGCCTATAAATACCAGTTTCATGGTGTAGAGAGGTAAAGGAGTTTGCCCGGGGCCTAGGTGCTGTCGGTTTTATCAATGAAACCATTTTATTATAGTTCGTGTTTATGTTTGTCTTTTGGTTTTGGTTTTGTACCTTCCTTCAAGAACACACTCAGATGTCTATCGATCCAGCGACTTCACAATTGGTATCAGAGCTGGTGACTGCTATAATGATCTAACAATCATACTAGCAACTCGAGCTCTTGATTTCTGGATCGATTTTAGGTTCTTTGACATTAAACCCACTTCGTGTTCTTCGTGTTTTGCTGTGATCTTGTTACGTGTGTTGTTTCTATGTTCAAATCAAACTCGAAAACACGTTCTTATCACCCTTGCGAATCTGAAGATGTCAATTCTGTCTCAGTTGATGTAAAATTCATCAGATTCGGGTTTTTGGTGGCCATGGTGGCTGCAAATCTGAAAATCTATGTGCAGATGCGCTCATGCGACTAGACCATGCGAATGGACCATTGCTAATGGACCATGCGTCTGGACCAGTCGTATTTTCAGTCGTGTGACTGGACCAATTGTATGTTCAGTCGTGCGACTGGACCAATTGTATGTTCAATCACATGAATGAGCCATCCGTATTGACTCATTCGCATTTGTTCCAGAAAAAAAAAAGAGTCTGGAACTGCCTCTTGCACAGATTTGAGGATGAGCAAAACATATTCACCCTAAGGTTCTTTTGTCAAATAAGTTCGATGTATACCCCATTATTCGTCGGACTTCCAGAATAAGTGAATGTAGTTGGAACACAAAAGAGAGAAAAGAAGATGTCAGCAGTCGGTGCTGATTTTGTGGGGTAGTCAGGAGCATCTGACTATTTATGGGCCAATCAAGTTATATCTATCCGCACAGAGAAGATTCTCATTCTTATGGGGAATCCATGTTTAGAGAACTTGAAAGTGCAATTAGAAAGTGATGATGTGAGCTGGTTTCTGATGATGAATCTGAGTGCATGCTGATTTGGTTGAGATTGTCAGCTGTGGATTGGAACCCTCTACTTTTTGCCCAATACACCATGTGAAGACACAATGAGAGCACAATGTCTATATATTGGGATATGCTGAATTTGAGAGGAAATTTCTGTAGGTGTTAATGTTAATCAGTTAGCCTATGTGAAGACTAAAACAATGGAAACTATTCATGTCATTTCTAGAAAAGTCTATCATATGGGGAATCTTGCTGCTATGATGGTGTTTTTCAAAGTAAATGAAAGCTATTGTGCCTAATTTCATTTTTAGGGATACTGTAGCAACCTGACGGATCGACAACATTGGCTAATATGGTTTTTCGTTTGATTTTATTGGAAAGCAGAGCAAAGATGGACTGAAGATTGTAAGAGGTGTTATCTACTATTCACAAGCAACGTCCAAGGGGGAATTTGTTAGAGCATATATTGTCATATATAGTGTGTTCGTCGCTTGTCGAATAGTCTAGGCTTAATGTAATACACTTGATATGTTGTAAAACATGAAACTAGGTCTTTACTGGAGCATATGTGAATGAGACTCAGTCTTACGACTGAGCCATGCTAATGGACCAGTCGTGCGACTGAGAGATAAAATTGGGCCATTCGTAAGACTGAACCATAAGTATGTTTAGTCGTACGATTGAACCATACGCATGGCCCAATTGTACAAATGGGCCCAGTCGCATCTGATATGGGTTGAGGCCTATAAATACCAGTTTCATGGTGTAGAGAGGTGAAGGATTATGCCCGGGGCCTAGGTGCTGCTGGATGAGAGGGGAGATCATGCTCGATCTCCCCTTGCCAAGAGTCGTGATTCTTATGTTGGAACGAGCTTGTAATCATTAGGTATTATCAATGAAACCACTTTATTATAGTTTGTATTATTGTTTGTCTCTTGGTTTTTGATTTTGTTATCCTTCCGTCAAGAACATGCTCGGATGTCTACCAATCCAGCGACTTCACAGTGTGCTGAGTGAGTTCTAGTTTTATAATAAAACACTTTTATCTTCATTTAAAACCGTTCTTTACAATCGTATGTGATCATGCACTATACATACACATAGATAATATCATTATTATCTTCATCGTCATTCGTTACTTTCATTCAGTCATCGTATGTCATTATCATTCACTTCCGTTCACTTTCATAGATTACTTCATCCATACGTTCATCTTTACTTCATTACATTCCATACCAAAACCATGAACTTTACCCCACCGTCATGCATAAAGATGGTACTGGGCCGAAGGCTATCATAGACCCCTCGTCAAGGCGCACATCAGCCTGACCGTAGTACCTACAGTAAATTCAAGTGTACCATTGTCATGTGCTATACCCCACCATCATGCATAAAGCTGGTACAGGGTCGAGGTCTATCATAGACCCCTCGTCATGGCACACAGCAGCCTGACCACAACACCTAGGGTAAGCGACAAAGGTTTTATACAAATGGTCGGTCATAAAGATGGACCCTGATGTGCATCCTTCTGGGGTAGCTAACACGCACACTGTTGAACTAAAACCCTTCATTGGGTGTGTTTCCACATACAAGGCTTGCAAGACTTACTTTACTTTCCAACGTTTATTAATGCATGAATTCCGTCATTATGTTCCTCTTTTCATTATTTTCCACTTTACGTTACATAATACTTTCATTCATTCATTAACATTCCACATAAATCCATTGGAAAATAAACATACATATAAGGAACATCAACATACACATACAACATCACCATATAGGGCATCATCATACATACATAGCATACATCATACATACCGTTATGCAAAAGCATCAATCATACATCATATCATCATCATACAATGCCTATCACATCATCTATGACCTCAAAAGTCAACTTACTATGCCCTGGGACCTCCCAAGTCAAGCCTATGTAACACTTTTCCCCTGGAAATCAGAAAATATTCTAAGTGTTCATCCGCATTTCTTTATGTTCATCCACATTTCTTTTATGTTCATCTGCATTTGTCCTTTACTCATCCGCATGGACTTTTACTCATCCGCATTTGTCCTTAACTCATCCGCATGGACATTTACTCATCCGCATTTGTCCTTTACTCATCCGCATGGACTTTTACTCATCCGCATTTCTCCTTTACTCATCCGCATGGACTTTTACTCATCCGCATTTGTTGTATACTCATCCGCATTGACATTTACTCATTCGCATTCCTCTTTACTCATCCGCATTGACACTTACTCATCCACATTGACACTTACTCATCCGCATTAACCTTTGTTCATCCGCATTGTCAATGCTCATCCGCATTTGGAACACTTAAGCAGTTATTCTAAAACCCATTCACACCTAAACATCAGATTCAGTCCCTAACACCATCTATCATGTTCTAAGCTTAATCATACATTCTAAGCCTTAGAAACACAACCATAACATTATCAAACATGAATATAGCCAAATCAAACCCCATCCGCAACATACACACATTCATACATATGGGTATGAAACCCAATTTTATAAAAACGTACATTCATGCATTTCCAGCCCTAAAACGGTTAAAAACAAGTAAAAGAGGGGTTCTAGAACTCACATTTGCAGCTCTTTGGGTAAGACTTCTTCAAACCCGTTTGCAAATTGAGCTTAAACACCTTGAATTCGACTCTTCTCCTTGTTCTTCTTCAAAATCCGAATCTGCACTTTCTCTCCCTAAAACATCCGAGAATTGTGTGTGTAAAGGGAGTGATGGGCGGTCATCACCTTTTACACCCACTTTCAAACATTTTGTCCTTTTTGACATAATTGGTCCCTCTACTTGAGACTTATTTCTCTTCCTTTACTTTTATTCTTCATTTTGGAATTGTAAAAATAACTGGGTGTTACAAGTCCACCCCCTTATATAGGTTTCGTCCCCGAAACATGTTATTCCTCAAACAGTCATGGGTAATGCTGTCTCATCTCCTCTTTAGTCTCCCACATAGACTCAGATCTCCTCCTGTGCTTCCACTGTATACGCACAAGAGGTACCACTTTATTTCTTAGCCTCTTCTCTTTACGATCAATGATTGCCACTGGTTCCTCCACATAATTGAGTTGTTCATCTACCTCGTTATCATCCAGTGGTACAACCATATCCTCATGTGCCAAACATTTCCTCAGATGAGATACATGGAATGTCAGATGGATTCCACTTCACTCTTTGGTAATTCCAATCTATAGGCCACCTCTCCTACTCGAGCAGTGACTTGGAAAGGCCCTATGTATCTCCGGCTCAACTTGCCCCGCTTTCTAAACCGAATGATACTCTTCCAAGGTGAGACTTTAACATAACCCTGTCCCCCACCTAGAACTCAATCGGTATACATCGCTTATTAGCATACGACTTCTGTCTATCTTTGGCTGCTTTATGAAGGCTTTGATCTTTTCAAGTTTCTCAGTCGTAGCCTTGATCACCTCGACGTTCCCTAACTCTTTCTGACCAATATCACCCCAATAGACGGGTCTTCTACATCTCCTACCATATAGCATCTCATAAGGGGGCATACCAATGTTGGCATGATAAATATTGTTATATGAGAACTCCACTAACGGTAAGTGGTCATCCCAACTTCCTTCGAAATCAATGACACATGCCCGAAGCATATCTTGCAATGTCTGAATGGTCCTTTCTGACTGACCATCTGTTTGGGATGATAAGCCGTGCTAATATGTAACCTTATCCCCATCGAGTCGTGGAATTTCTTCCAAAATTTAGATGTAACCGGGTGTCACAATCAGACACAATGGACACCGGAACACCATGACGAGTTACAATTTCTTTGATGAACAGATCTACCAACCTCTCGGATGATAGGAAGTGAGAACTCTTCATCAAACGGTCCATTATCACCCATATGGCATCATATCCTCGTGCGGTACACGGTAGCTTCATAATAAAGTCCATGGTGATATGTTCCCACTTCCACTCTGGTATATCCAAAAGTTGGATCTTCCCGTACGGCTTTTGATGTTCGGCCTTCACTTGTAAACAAGTAAGCATTTACTCACATACTCTACACATCGCGCTTCATACCCGGCAACCAATAATCTTTCTTCATGTCTTGGTACATCTTTGTTGCACCGAGATGAATAGAGTACTGAGTCTTGTGAGCTTCATCCATAATCTTCACGCGTAGATCCCCAAAACACGGAATCCATATCGCCCGAATCTGGTCTTAACACCAAGTGTGTTTTCACCCAATTCCGCGACTAGACCTCTCATTCTTTTGGAGTTAAGATGATCTTCTTTCAATGACTCATCCTGAAACTCCTTAACTTGCTTCATCACATCTGAGGTCATGATCAATTGGTAAGCTTTCACCCGAATTGGCTCGGGTCTCTCCTTCCGGCTAAGGGCATCCCTGCCACGTTGGCTTTGCCCGGATGTTAATGGATCTCGCAATCATAATCCTTTTTGAGCTCCAACCATCTCCTTTGCCTCATGTTCAGGTCCTTCTGCTCGAAGAAGTACTTCAAGCTCTTGTGGTCGGTGAATATGGTGCACTTTGTACCGTATAGGTAGTGCCTCCATATCTTTAACGCGAAGACCACAGCTGCTAAGTCCACATCATCAGTAGGGTAATTAACCTCACAAACCTTTAACTGTCCGGATGCATAGGCTATAACTTTTCCCCTCTGCATTAAGACACACCCCAACCCCGAGTAGGAAGCATCAGAATAAACCACCAGATCTTCATTTCCATCGGGTAATGAGAACAGGAGCTTGAGTCAACCTCGCCTTTAACTCCTTGAACACGTTCTCTTGAGCTTGACCCCATACAAACTTTACATCTTTCCGGGTCAGCTTGTTTAATGGTGAAGCGATCTTAGAGAGGTCTTGAATAAATCTCCTGTAATAGCCCGCCAAACCCAAGAAACTACAAATATCAGATGGTGTCTTGGGAGACTTCCATTGCATTACTGCCTCCACTTTTTCCGGGTACACCATAATCCGTCAGGATTCACCACATGACCCAAGAATTGAACTTCGCGCAACCAGAATGCGCACTTGGAGAACTTTGCATATAACTTCTCCCGCCTTAACCTCTCCAACACTTCCTGAATGTGACCGACATGCTCCTCCTCACTCTTGGAATAATCAAGATATCATCGATAAACACAATCATGATTTATCCAACATCGGCTGACACACTCGATTCATCAGATCCATAAAAGCAGCTGGCGCGTTGGTCAAACCGAATGACATAACAAGAAACTCGTAGTGACCATAACACGTGCGGAAAGCTGTTTTAGGGATATCCTGTTCTTTCACCTTTAACTGATGGTAGCCTGATCGAAGATCTATCCTCGAAAACCAACTGTCACCTTGAAACTTATCAAACAAACCATCAATTCTTGGTAACGGGTATCGGTTCTTTATCATCAACTTATTCAACTCACGGTAGTCGATACACATTCTCATGCTACCGTCTTCTTCTTCACGAATAAGACTGAAGCACCCCAAGGGGAGATACTCGGTCTAATAAACCCCTTATCAAGCAGCTCTTGCAATTGCTCCATCAACTCTTTCATCTCAGTCGGGCCAAATGATATGGTGCCTTGGAAACAGGTTGGGCACTCGGTATTAAATCAATCTGAAACTCGATCTTTCGGTCAGGTGGCACTCCTGGTAAGCCTTTGGGAAATACATCTGGAAAGTCACACATAACTGGTACATCAGAGAGTTGTGGTGTTAGTGTTTCCACATCCTTTACATAGGCTAAGTAGGCACTACATCATGCATTTTCCTGCGACCGCCATTGAGATTACTTTTGGAATCGTAGTGACTCGATCACCACAAACCGTCACTAAACTCCCGTCAGGCGCTATCAATCGAATCATCTTTTTGCGACACACAATGTTCACCTCATAATCTGCTAACCAATCCATCCCATAGACTACATCAAACCCACCTAAGATCATCACGAATGGTCTAACATGAAACCTATGACCTTCTAATTCCACGTCACATCCTTCTATCACATTAGAATTATGGTAGATTTACCTTGGTAGTTTCTATATCAAAGCGCATATCCACACTCTACTACTAACAAGCAGTTTAGCACAAAAAGTAGCAGAAATAAAACTTTTTCTAGCACCAGAATTGAATAACACAGAGGCTAAAGTTTGGTTTACTAGAAACGTACCTGACACAACATCAGGGTCCATCCTAGACTCCTACTACGTCATCATAAACGCTCTGCGCTCGCCCTCAGTCCTTCTCCTCCGGTCTTCTTTACCCCCGAACCCTTGGCCCTCGGCTTCTTACAGTCTCTACTCATGTGACCCTCTCCAGCACAGTTAAAACATCTGACCGCACCACAATCCCTCTCTATGTGCCCTGTTTTCCCACATTTGAAGCATAAGTTCAATCCCAACCTACATTCTCCGATATGCTCCTTTCCACATTTGCCACACTTCTTCAACCCCGCACCACTTGTGACCACATGACGGTCATCTACCCGTGCCTTGTTGTTACTCATCGGGGCACCACCCCGACCAAACCTTTTTCCATTCCAATTCCAGTCACCACCACCTTTCTTGTTACCTTCAGTCACCATCACAGTTCTTTCATCATACAATCTCCTTGCCAAATCAACTGCTGACCTAAACATGCTCGGTCGGGCAGCGATCATGTGCCTACGAATATCCGCCAGCAAGCCATGAATATACCTCTTGATCTTTCGTAACAAGGTTGTTACTTGATCCGGCACCAGACGTACCATCTCATTAAATTTGGTGGTATATTGTTGATGTGTCATCGTTCCCGCCTCCAGTTGCAGGAACTCCCTTTCCACCTTATCCATCTCCTAGTGAGGACAGAACTCCTCAATTACTAGCCTCTTTAACTCAAAAAACCTCATTCTCCCAATTGCTCGATTACCCTCGGCTTGGACTATATTGTCCCACCAACACAGAGCTAAGTCCACAAACGAGTGGGCAGCAAATTTCACCTTCTGGTCTTCTCGGCACTCGCTGATATTCAGAAAAACTTCCATTTCCCTCATCCATCGGTGAGCAGCAACAGCGGTGCCATTACCATCGAAAGTAGGGGGCTTGTATCTTTGAAATGCCCCGTAGTTACAACCTCGTGCCGCCTCCGGTGCAGGCCCTTCTTCTTCTTCCTCTTTATCGTCAGAGTGAACCATTTCCGGCTCCGGTTGCTCCCGTCCTCCCGAGGACCTGTTTCTCTCCTTTCTCTCTCCTTCTTGTACAATCTTAATCACTTCAGTCACTACAGACGGTAAGATCGTCTGCCTGACTTGATGCACTTCTTCAAAAACAGCCTCCTTCACTGGGGCTCTCAAATTAGCACTCTCATCTCCGCCCTCAGATGAGGGGTCTCAGGTTCTTGATGAACCACCTTTTCGGCTCTAGGTCTTCCTCTCGTGAGCCATTGTTCAGCACCATGTCCACCACCGCCTCCACCACGTGAAGCTTTAGAATATGTACCACCATCCATCCTCTAACACATACTGAAAGATTTAAACACCAACATGGTCATTCAATAGCCCAGTTTATGTCAAGTACAGTAACTCCCTAATTATAGTGGGCAATTGTGATTAGCCACTTACTTTACTCTTCATACCCCAAGCATTACCTGCCCTGACTACATCAGTATCTAAATCTACAAGCAACACATAAACCACACAACATGCGCACATAATACCGGTTAACATTAACAAAATACCTGCTGGCACACAGCTACTCGGTCTGGCGTCCCTTCCCTTTCCGTCCTATTTTCAGTTTAAGTTTAGGTTTATTTTGAAAATTTACCTGTTTCACCTAAACTTTGGCTCTGATACCAACTTGTAAAGCCCCGTTCCCAGGACACTTACAGCTGACCAATCATCGCTCATAAAAATTATAATTACATTAACTTGAAATAAACGTTGCAACAGAAACATAAAAAACAACATTTTCATTAAAAATGATTTTACGAAATAATACAACATTCGTTACACAATTTCATTTGTACGCATTACAATGCAAAATCATTAAACAAAAGAATAAAATGTCAAGTAGATGCCCCACACCATCCTCAGCAATGCTCACCTGCCAACTGGAAAATGCATAAAAAGTCAGCGTTTGCTGAGTGAGTTCTAGTTCTATAATAAAACATACTTTATCTTATATTAAAAACGTTCTTTACAATCGTACGTGATCATGCACTATACATACACATAGATAATATCATTATTATCTTCATTGTTCATTCATTAACTTTCATTAATTCATCATACGTTATTATCATTAACTTTCCTTCACTTTCATAGATTACATTCATTCATACGTTCATCTTTACTTCATTACATTCCATACCAAAACCATAACTTTACCCCACCGTCATGCATAAAGAGGGTACTAGGCCGAGGTCTATCATAGACCCCCCATCATGGCGCATAGTACCTGACCATAGTACCTAGGGTAAATTCAGGTGTACCATTTTCATGTGCTATACCCCCCCGTCATTCATAAAGCTGGTACTGGGTCGAGGTCTATCATACACCCCCCGTCATGGCGCACAGCAGCCTGACCACAACACCTAGGTAAGAGACAAAGGTTCTATACAAATGGTCGGTCATAAAGATGGACCCCGGTGTGTATCCTTCTGGGATAGTTAACCCGCACACTGTTAAACTAACACCCTTCATTGGGCGTGTTTCCAAATACAAGAGTTGCAAGACTTACTTTACTTTCCATCGTTTATTAATTCCTGCATTCCGTCATTATGTTCCTCTTTTCATTATTTTCCACTTTACGTTACATAATACTTTCATTTCATTCAATAACATTGAACGTAAAGCCACGGGAAAATAAACATACATAATAAGGAACATCAACATACATATACAACATCACAATACAGGGCATCATCATACATACATAGCATACATCATACATACCATCATGCAAAAACATCAATCGTACATCATATCATCATCATACATGCCCATCACATCATCTATGACCTCAAAAGTCAACTTACTATGCCCCCGGGGACCTCCAAGTCAAAGCCTATATAACACTTTTCCCCCGAAAATCAGAAAATATTCTAAGTGTTCATCCACATTTCTTAATGTTCATCCGCATTTCTTTTATGTTCATCCGCATTTCTTTCATGTTCATCCGCATTTGTCCTTTACTCATCCGCATGGACTTTTACTCATCCACATGGACTTTTACTCATCCGCATTTGTCCTTTACTCATCCGTATGGACTTTTACTCATCCACATGGACTTTTACTCATCCGCATTGGTCCTATACTCATCCACATGGAATTTTACTCATCCGCATTTGTCCTTTACTCATCCGTATGAACTTTTACTCATCTGCATTTGTCCTTTACTCATCCGCATGGACTTTTACTCATCCGCATTTGTTGTTTACTCATCCGCATTGACATTTACCTCATCTGCATTTCCTCTTTACTCATCACATTTCCTCTTTACTCATCCGCATTTCCTCTTTACTCATCCGCATTTCCTCTTTACTCATCCGCATTGACACTTATTCATCCGCATTCACCTTTGTTTATCCGCATTTGTCAATGCTCATCCGCATTTGGAACACTTAAGCAATTATTCTAAAACCCATTCACACCTAAACATCAGATTCAGTCCCCAACACCATCTATCATGTTCTAAGCTTAACTAATACATTCTAAGCCTTAGAAACACAACCATAAATTATCAACAGAATATAGCCCAAAATCAAACCCCATCCGTAACATACACACATTCATACATACGGGTATGAAACCAAGTTTTATAAAAACTTACATTCATTCATTTCCAGCCCCAAAACGATTAAAAACAGGTAAAAGAGGGGTTCTAGAACTCACCTTTGCAGCTCTTTGGGTAAGACTTCTTCAAATCCTTTTGCAAATTGAGCTCAAACACCTCGATTCGACTCTTCTCCTTGTTCTTCTTCAAAATCCGAATCTGCACTTTTTCTCTCTAAAACATCTAAGAATTATGTGTGTAAAGGGAGTGATGGTCGGCCATCACCTTTTACACCCACTTTTCAAACATTTTGTCCTTTTTGACATAATTGGTCCCTCTACTTGAGCTTTATTTCTTTTCCTTATTTTCCTTCACTTTTATTCTTTCTTCCGGGACTATAAAAATAACCAGGTGTTACAAAGACGAAGATGAAAAAAAAAAAGAATAAATAATCAATAATGCCCCACAAGACTTAATAATATTTTACAAAATTAGAGAAAAATAAAGAGACGTAAGTAAAGTAAAATAAAAGAATATAGAGGTATGATAGCCTGAAGAGATCTTCTGGAAAGTCAAAGTTTGGCGGGATTGATGATATACTTGTCCTTTTAAACCCATGCTTTCTCTTTATCAACAAGTGAACTACAACTTCTGTTATTTTGTTTTTGGTTCGTTTAAAGAAGACTTAAATGACTTAGTCCCCACAGACATTTGGCAAAGAAAGTAATCGTGTCCTCATGATATTTTGTGCAATATGACAAACTTTGCTTGATTATTACAAGGTAAACTCAGCAAGGATTTTTGATAAGAAGCACAAACCTTATAAATCTTCAAATAATGAGAGCTTTAGGTCTATACTTACGTATAATAAAAGAGATGATCAATTAAGCTTGATAGATGAGAGCTTCAGGTTTATACTCTTGTATAACAAAGAAGATCATCATTATGTGCCAATGAGAGCTCTAGATCTATACTTACGTATAACATAGAAGATCATCGCTCCAGGTCAATGTTTACACATAGGAGAGGAGATAAGCATGTAATAATATACATTAAGGAGATTCTTTGAAACAAAGGAATTAGCAAGTAGAACTTTTGATAAAATAATAAGGGGGAATACTATGTTTTCAAAATAGTACATCAAATAAGAGATATCACCTTCTCAATCCATTTTGGACAAGGACTTGAAACTTTGTGAAGGACAAGAATGTCAAAGGGATCATCCGAGTCAATAAGTTTCTTATCTCGTTAGTTTAGCCACAAGATTAATGTCTACTTTGCTTTTTGGCTGAGCTGGCTGAGCCTATCATGCATATCCCAACTCTAAATTGTTGACCTCATTCACATGTTCCAGACAACAAACACTTTTATTTTGGAGAATGTTGCAAAAACACCATGACAAACATTTATTATTCTTCTCCAAAATTTCTATGAATCTGCAAGATTGGAGAAACATTTATTATTCTTCCCCTACATATATATATACACACATATATATATATACATATATATATATATACACACATATATATACATATATATACATATATACATATATATATATATATATATATATATATATATATATATATATAAACATATATATATATATATATATATATATATATATATATAACATATATATATACACACATATATATATATATACACACATATATATATACATATATATATATATGTATATATATATACAAAGTAAAATAAAGAAGGACTATGGAGCTTAAAGTAAAAAAGAAACAAAGAAAGAAAACAACAAAAGGAATATATACAATAATTAAATGAGAAAATTAAGAAAACAAGTTTAAAATGATATCAATCCTAATATGGAGATCAGTTCATAAAAACGAGGTTTATCGAATGTTTTAGTGAAAAGATCAGCCTTTTAATTTTTACTGTCAATAGGAATAATATCAATAAAACACTTCTCCTGAGTATCATGGTTGCGTGAATCCTTGTCTCGATGTGCTTGATGTAGGAACGATGAATTGGATTCTTTGTGATTCCAATGGCTGCTTCATTTTCATGAGAAAGTTGATTCCACAGTCAATCATCTAATGTTGTATCCACATCACTTGAGAGAAATAGCTTGAAGCAACAATATACTCTACCTCCCCATAAAGAGAGACACAATAGTCTATTTCTTACTCTGCCATGATACTAGACAATTTCCTAGATATTCACAGCCTCCAATGACAAATTTTCTATTTAACCTGCAACCATTAGAATCACTATCAGAGTAAGCATGCAAATCAAAGTTTCCACCACAAGGGCACCAAAGACCTAAACGAGAGGAGCCTTTAAGTTAACAAAAGATTTGTTTAACTACCTTCTCATGAGATTGGTATCGAGCAAAATATCCTACAACAAAGGTGATGTTTGAATGACTTGCTGTAAGATACATTAGGGAACTGTGAAGGGTTTGTTAGAAGATAAAATCAAAGTTTAACCTATTAAACTTTAAAAAAAAACCACAGCGGAAGTGGATCATTATAACATTGTTTATAAACTGAAAATCCAGATTTATTTTGATGTTATAAGTTTTAAACAAACCAAGAACAAGAGAATCTTTTATATGCGAATGATGCTTACTATGAAAATGCAAACAACACATTACGGACAACTATGAAGAAACTGCCATAATCTACCTTTCAGCAGCAAGATGTTCGAGAATGGAAGATGATGTTGTCCAAGAAATCGACCAAGGCACCAAAGGAGGTCCTCTCAAGCTTGTATACCCCAAGCTTGATTGCTAAACACCTTCTTGTTAGGAAGAAACACCACCAAAACAACTCAAAACTCCAAATGCTGCTGCTTGTGCCGAGAGCTTTTAGAGAGAGAGAGGAGAGTTTTATTCAATTTTGCATGTCCCTTTTTGAGAGAATGTATCATTAATTTTTTGGACTTGTTTAATTATGTGTGTTTTTCAAGGAAGGAAAAGGAGCCAATCCCATTCAATGGGGCGGCCGAAAATTAATTTTAAAAGGGGCTTTCCCTCTTAAACAAACACACACATCATATTAAACTTAGTCACTTAATAGTTATACAATTAACCATTTAATTGTATAAGTTATACACCCTTTTTATTATTTTATGTTATCTAACCTACTTAAATAAAATTACAATAATATTCTTGAACAAAATATCCTAATAAGTTGTTCCATCTCATATGCAACTTATTTAGAAAACCTATTTTCTAAATTTGGTGTGATTATTTAATTGCATGATCATATCGTCAATTAAATAATTGTTTGTGTTTGCAAAGCTTGTTATTGGGTATAACCCGACTTGGATCATAACGTACTAACTCTATCAATATTCTACGTGTCTTGGGCATATAGAATCCTAGAAACTGATCATGGATTTGTACAGATGAGGATCAACAAATTTCCCTCTCTCGTCTCGAGTGAGGCATGTTTGAGCTGTGAATGGAGTTAGTTCTGAAGAAGTGTAATCCATCTTGAATTTCTTTAGAATCTTTTTGATATACTTCTCTTTATGAATAAGAATTCCTTCTGGCTTTTGTTCAACTTGCAGCCTAAGGAAAAAGCACATCTTCCCCATCATGCTCATTTCAAAATGACTTCTTATAACCTCCTCAAATTGCCAACACAACTTTGGATTGGTGGAGCCAAAAATAATATCATCAACATAGACTTGCACGATTAGCATCTAACCATCCACCTCTATCTTGAATAAAGTCATATCGATGGTCCCACAAGAAGAACCATTGCTTAGAAGATACTGTGTTAGAGTCTCGTACCAGATGCGAGGAACTTGATGTAGACCAAAGAGATATTTATCAAGCTTGTATACTCTGTGAGGAAAGTTTGGATCCTCAAACCCTGGTGGTTAACACACATATATCTCTTCATCAATGTCTCTGTAAAAAAAAGCACATTTAACATCCATCTGATAGACTTTGAATTGCTTGTTTACGACATGAGCCAGAAAAATCATGATTGCTTCAAGACGGGCTAAAGGGGCAAAGACTTTCGTGTATTCAATCCCTTCCTTTTGAGAAAATCCTTGAAACACCAAACTCTTCATCATCATTTGACATTCCACCCCCATCTATTTAACTATCTTCTTCTCCATTATCTACACAATCTCAATCCATTAGCCCACCTCAATCTATTAGCCCACCTCTATCTAATTCACTACCCTTAACCACTGATTTTAAAACATTAAAATACCACCCTCATGATAACATAATTGGATCAATCACCGATGGCGTTAGGATGTGGAGTCAATATGGTTTGATAATTGTGTGCTTATCCACTTGTTTTATATTATAATAGTTCCAAAAAATGTTCATGCAGCTCTTTAGGATCCATGTTGGTTCGAGTCCATGCAATTGCAGCTACAACAGTTTAGGAAACTTAAGGTATGGATGATGGTTGATCTTCCACCAAACAAATGCCCAAATATTGTTTTAATGATAGAAAAGGTTGAGATGAGGTAGTGGTTGGTGTCAAAGGAAGAGATGTAGAAACAGGTGGGGGTGGAATGTCAAATGATGATAAAGAGGATGGAATGTCAACTGAAGTTGCATTGTTAGATGATAAATTGGGAGAGGCTTGAGGAACAAGAGGATATAAGGAAATGGATCTAGAGGAATAATGTTTGTTTGGACATTGGACAAGGATGCATCATCATCAAAAACTGGTAGATTAAAGGAGTTTAAAACAGTATTTGAGTCAAAGAACCATACGGGTGCTAATAGGACATTTGAGGAATTAGATTCCTTCCAATCAATATAGAATGACTCCTACACAATACATGTTCTCTTGTTATATACCCGATAAGATTTTTGAGTGGACAAATAACCAATGAAGTAACACTCATCTGACACAACACCAAATTTCATCTTTTGTGCCTATGTGTTTAGTAAGGTACACGAGCATCTGAATGGACGAAAGAAATCAATAATGGCTTCTTTTTGTCAAACAATTCATAAGGAGTCTTCATTTTGTCTTTTACAATCAACAACCGGTTAAAAACATAGGAAGAACAATTCACTGCCTTAGAAGATAATTGGTAAAGTAGACTAAATCAACATAATGCGAGAGGCTTCTATAAGAGTGCGATTCTTTCTTTCAGCAACACTGTTTTGCTGAGGTGTTCTGGCGGCAGTGAACCGTCTTAAAACTCCTTTACTTGCATGAAAGGAATCAAAGATGTGATTTCTAAAATCTGTACCATTGTCACTTTGAATAGCCATTACCTTCCTCTTGCTTATCAATTCAATTGAAAGAATTAACTTCTGTAGCTTCTCCTTTATGGGCTAGAAATCTCACCCATGAATACCTTGAAAATTGATATGTAACAACAAGGCAAACAGATTTCTTAGCAATGGATTTAACACTGATTGGGCCAAACAATTAGTACGTAACAACTTGAGGGGATTAGAAATGCTATTTTCAAGTTTTGGTTTACGAGGTTTCTTATGTTGTTTTCCTTTGGCACATGCCATGCATTTCTCAATACTAGAAAAGTCTTTTAGTAGTAATCCCCTAAAAATTGTTTTTGACTAATTTATTAATATTTTTGAAATTGACATGGCCTAATCTACGATGTCACAAGAAAGATTCAGAGGTAGAAACTTTAGATAGAAGGCAAGTGATAGAGGACGATGATTCTTTAGATCCCATGTCAAGAAGATATGTATCATTCTTTCTCAGAGCTCGCATGAGCACCATATCCTTAGGAATAGCAAACTCGGATTTTAGAAATAGACATTCATTGGAGAGGAAAAGAACCGAATTTATCACAGATCTGAAAGATGCTCAAAAGATTCAATGCGAGCTCTGGAACGAAATTGACTTTTTCCAGTGTAAGGGATCCATTAGAGACCTCCCCTTGACCAATCATTTTATCACCTTTGTTGTCGCTTGCAAATGCGACATACCCTCCATTGATGATGTGATAATTGTCATATGTTTGGAGTATCCATTATCAACATGTCAAACACTATTTATAGCTTTAGTGGATGACTCTTACAAAAATAGAATGAACAGATTAACCGGTTGAAACAGAAGACCTTGTTTAAACAACTTTGGGCTTTGATGTAGATGATCTTTTGCAAAAGAAATTATTAAAAAGATGAGTTAATCTACTGCCAAAAGGATTCTTATAAACATGTTTGTGATGAAGCTCAGGACAATTTTTAACTACATGATCATCTTTACCACATCTAAAGCGATTAGATTTAAATCTAGGTCTATTATGTGATAAATTAGGGATTTTATCTATACATATTTCCTCATCACACTTAGATAAGCTCAAATCAACATTACTGTATATCTCATACATTTCTCTGGTTCTAGTTTTGTCATTTGAAGAATGATTATTTACATATGTTGGTGCATCAATATTTAATAACATGTGGTACATGTACAACTTGTGCTTGCAGTAGAAGATGACATTACCCTTTTATTAGATTGTGAAATGTTAATTGGGGTAAATGATGGAATGGGATGAGAAAATAATTTTTCAAAGCAATTAATTTTAATTTTATCTTTACACTCGGTAACAGAATCATTCACATAAGCATTAGAAGCATCATCATTACATCTGAAATCATTTGAAGATAGACTTTTGGGAAACCAAAACATTACTTAAACTAGGACTATGATCTAAACAAAACGTTGAGGTTTAGGTGTACTAAAACTATTACATCCAAGCCCACTTGTCGGTTCATAACTGTACTCACGCATATCCTTAGGATTCATATCTTCTAAACCTGCAGACATACCCGTTAGTATCTTTTTGAATGAAATTATTTGAAGGATGTGGAAAAGGCATAGGTGAATAACAATAAGTACTAGGAGGAGGATAAACCAAAACATTTTCATAACCCAAACCTATTTTAATCCTAGCCCCTTGTAAGGCCCCGTTCCTGGGACAGTCATAGCTAGTCAATCATCACACAAAAACATACGTTTAACCCCATACGCCCAAATAGTGTCCATGCACTTAGGAATAGTGGGGCCCAAATAGTGTCTATGCGCTCGAGTGTAATATAATTGCGGGATTGGTTTTATCACTTAATATTTTGTTTTTCTCTCAATCTCACTTATATTACACTCGGATCAGATGAATTAGAGACTCTTCTAAGAGTTGATAATAATATAATAAGTAACAAAGAACACAAAAAGATAATTTTCAAGGTACTTGCATATATTACTTCTCAACTCAAAGTTTTACAAGACTCTCTTACAAGCATGCAATATGAGTTACAATGAGAAACTATATATACTACTACCTACAACGGGATATATTTTGATACCACCTGGAATCATCTAACTAAAGCAAATACTACAAAGCTATAGTTTAAGGTATCTTAGATAATGTCTTATCTAAGATATGGTAGTCATAACATGTCAAGACTTACCTTTTGTCACCAACTAAAGTTTGTAACTGAACTAACTGATAAAGGTGAATAGTGGAATAAAGTATGGTCAACTACATGGCTTTTGAGAAAATGCCATGCAGTGTCTCAGAGGTCTACAATGGAGTGTCAGAGAGCATACTTATGTCCACTAGTTCAAAGTAGTTGACTGGGTTGTGAAATTAAGATTCTCACTAGGATCGAATATAGTGATCAAGTCAGAGATTGAATGGCGGAAACAAACAATCAATAAACATTTAATGCAAGAATAAACTCATAAATACTTTGTATATATTGATGGAGGTGATTGATTACAATAAATGCTAGGGTTACATAAAATAACAGTAATAATGCGCCTAGAGAATGTGTGAAACAAAATATTCTGATTGTCTATTCACAGTCACCTCAGGTACAAGGATTTCTATTTTATTTATAGGCAGACAAGTTGCCTTTTTACAAAATGACTAAACTACCCTTGACCTATACATCAGAACTAGTATAAGTCTTCATCATGTTTCTTCTTGTTCATCCGCATTGGCAAATGCAGATGAGTTGGACTTGAACTGCATTTCTTTACTTGGTCTTCCGTATTAGTATGTTGGTCATCCACATTAGGTAATGCGAATGAACAAATACTTTTGCACATTATGTCCGGTCATCCGCATTGGCAAATGCGGATGAACAAAATCCTGTCCGCATTACTTCTGGTCATCTGTATTTGTTAATGCGGAAGAACAAACACTTGTCAGCATTTGTTCTTTGCCTTCCGTGTTAACAAATGTCGTAAGCCGATACTTGTTCTTCTACTGTAGGGTCTTCATCCGTATTGACACTTGGACTTATGGGATTCCAATAGAACAAGCATCAACTCACCAATTGAATTGGCATGTATGATCCTTTCTGGGTCCAATAGTAGTGTCTTCCACTTATACTTCAGAAGAGGCTACTTCTTCCGAGGCTTGAGGACTTCTTATTTTCTTCATACTTTGGAAGTTGACTTTTGATCTTTTCCTCTAAGTCTTGATCTTCAGAAGTGAATAGTTGATCTTCAGAGGCTTGAGGATTTCTGATATGAGCAACTAGTTTAGATTTGGAGGGACTGGAGAGTGGCTTCTCTGCTAACTCAGCAATATCAAATCTGCTTAAGTGTAACAGAGATGAGGCATTTAGCCTATTTAGCTTTCTTTCTCTCTTTCTCCAGTTGATCCTCTTCTTTGTTGAAGAGCCATAGGATCGTATCATTATCATGAGGAGATAGTTCTTGAAGAGAGAACCCTCTAGAGGTTAGGATAGATATCCTTTCCTTCAAGAGCTGTAGATCAGCTTCCATCTTCTCTCTTTTTCTGTCCTCCTCTAAGGCTAATCGTGCTGCTTCCTCTGTTTGTTCAATCTACAACCTAGTTGCTTTTTCTAGCTCTACTAGCTCCTCCAATGGTAGCAGGAGTATGTCTTCACTGGTAGCTCCAATCTTGATGAGCCAGTCAATAATTTCTACTCTCTTTTTGTTGTTGACTACCTTTTGGTTGGCTGCAGCTACTTTAAACCTTGTAGCTAACAACATCCCAGTTGAAAGTCTACCTTTTCTTTTAAGCTTTTCTATCCTCTCCTCGTCCTGAGCTCTTCCACAGTCATTTTCTTCTTTCCTTTATCATCTTTGGAAGTGCTTGACTTTGGTGATTCTTGGAAGGAGGGTTCAGACTGAGATAGAGGTAGTGAAGTTGTCTGAGCTAGGGGTCGGTTGAGAAAGTCCTCACTATTCACTTCAGATGCTAGCTCTAGAATTGTATTTGTGATGATTAGATCATCGGACAAAAGAACAGTCCTTCCACATCTTCCATCTTAGCTTCGGAAAACTCAGCTTGTTCTTCCGAGGCTTTGACTTCAGCATCGGAAGTTTGAGGGAGTGCACTATCTGTCCCAACTGTTTTAGTTGCTGGGCCATCAATCCTTATTCCCTCTTTGAATTGAATCTCAGGTTCCATTTGGACCTTAGGTTGACCAACTTCTTCCATAGTGGTAAAAGATGCACTTAACCTCTAAAGCTCTTTAGCTTCAAAGTACATCATAGCCGCATCAAGGCTTGGCTGATCTAGAGAAGATCTCAGTAGAAACTTGGAAAAGAGCCTACAGATATCTCTAAGAATCCTTGGTTTATTTGCAGTACAACTTGGGATGGCTCAGGAAAGATAGGTGCAATGGGAGCTGAATATCTAGAGGTTGACGTTTGGCTTTGTGGTTCCTTGGTTGATTGTCTCTGAACATTCTTCCCCTTTTTGGTAGCATCATCTTAAGAGCTAGAGGAAGAGGTCAAGGAGACCTGAATTGGTACATGCCTAACAGACCTCTTAATTTGTTTCACAGCTAGTTTGGTCTTGAGGTTTTCAATCTCAAGTTGCTGAGTGGCAGACCTATCCTCTAAAGTCCTAACCTTAGATTCAAGGTTTGAGACTTTAGACAGTAGGTCTTCAATGATGTTGGACCAAAAGAACCAATGAGCCTGATCAGAGAAACCTCTAAGTCCCACAGGACATCACAACAGCTGAAGAAGACCTGATCAGCTGTTCTACAAAGTCTGAAGAATACAACTGCTGAAGTATTTCTGAAGTACTGAAGACAAAGACCGAGACAACAGCTGAAGATCTAAAGTCTGAAGACTTCAACAAGTACTGAAGACAAAGACTGAAGATCAACAGCTGAAAGACAAAGTCTGATGTTCAAGTACTGAAGACATCAGCTGATGTTAACAGCTGATGACAACAGCTGAAGAGGGCTTCTTCAGTTGTTGTGATGGTTTTTCTTCATCAGTAGTTTTCTTTTCTTTTCAGTAGTTTGTTTACTTTTCAGTACTTGTAAACAACTGAAGAGGTTGTTCTTCAGTTGTTGTAGTATCAGTAGTTTTATGTTTTTCAGTAGTTGTAAATAAGATGTTTAACACTTAGGAACATTGTAAGAAGATGTCAGCTGTTGACATCTTCAGTAGTTGTTAAACATCAGTAGTTATAAAACGGTTACATGTCACTTTCAAGTGACATCAGCCTACGTCACTCCTTCCTTTATAAGGAAGGATGACTCACCTGTAATCGTGCCATTGTGGCCGACAATCCTAATGCAATATTCCTTTTGTCTGATATTTCTCTCTCTATAACAAAATTCTTTCATCGTTTTATATCGAATGTTCTTGCTTGAATTTGTCTAATTCTGAGCTATTCCGCTGCTATATCTGTTCAATCGATCAAACCAAGAGGCTGAGATCCTAACAAATGGTATCAGAGCAGGTTAATCATTGATCGATCTAACAATTGATCATTGAAACTGTTCAATCGCTCTAAGTTTGATCGAATTAGCAAATTCGCAAGGATCTGTTATAGAGATTGAGAGTGTATCGCTTCTGGCCGTTTTATTTGAGGTTTTGTGTGGTTCTGAGCTAAATTTATTGTGATTTTACTTGAATCTGTCTGAATTTCCACAATGACTACTTCTTCGAATGATCCCTTCAATACTGGATCCTCTACCAAGCCTCCGATCTTGGTGAGGAATGAGTATAACATTTGGCAGAGAAGATTGCTCCATCACCTGTCTGTCAATAGCTCAGGTTGTTGGACATCTGTGGTACATGGACCACATAAGCCAATGGTGAATGATCCGGAAACAAACCAGTTGGTTCCAAAGAAGAAGGAGCAATACTCCGATGAGGACAAGAAGTTGTTTGAAATCGATGCAAAAGCCCATGGAATTTTGGCTATGGCTATTCCTAATGAGATTTACTCTGGGCTTCTGCATTGTGAGTCTGCTCATGACCTCTGGATAGCCATCAAAGAACAATTTGGTGGTACTGATGAGGTTTTAGCAAACAACAGGGAAATCCTCGCCCAACAATATGAGACTTTCTCTCATAGGAAGGGTGAGACTCTGACTCAACAATTTGAGCGGTTTTCATGTTTAATCTCTGAATTGAAAATGGTTAAACATGAATATACCAGGAGTCAGATGAATCATAGATTCCTAAGATCACTGCCTGAGAGATGGAACACATATACCATTGTTCTACGCTCAAATGCTGATGTTGATCGCCTATCTCTCACCCAACTTCATGGGAAACTGCTTACATTCGAGAGAGAGAGATAGAGCAGAAAAGGAAATTGGTTTCATCTGGCAAGCTTACTGAGGATTTTGTCCAAGGGAACACTGCCCTGATTGGACATCAAGAGTCAGAATATGCGTCATCTGAAAGCCAGTATGACAGCATATTGATTTCTCTAAACACTTCTGAGCCTGCCTTTGTGAGTGTTGATAGTTTTTCTGCTGGTAGTAATAGTGACAATCTATGTTTCATCATGGATGATCTCAAGGGGATTGCTGATGATGACTTAGAAGAGATGGATATTTTGAGCCAAATGGCCTTGATAAATATCAGATCTCAGAAGTTCTACAAAAGACTGGAAGGAAATTCCCAGGACTCTCTGGCAAAACCAAAGTTGGTTTTGACAAGAGTAAGTTGAAGTGCCATAAATGCCACAGGCTTGGACACTTTGCAAGAGAATGTAGATCATCTGGATCTAACTCTCCTGCACCTTTTGTGACTTTCCCTGGCAATAGTCAACAAAACAGAGGCAACAACCTGTCAATTCTGGTTATCATCATCAACCACAATCTCCTGCATATTTTGTTCCACAGGGGCCAATGCCATATCCATACCCCTGCTATTACATGCCACAACCAGGCCAGGTTCAAGCACCCACTGCTCAGCAAGCACATGCACTCCCTGAGCCTCAACCATCACAATCTCATCAACCTAATCAACTTCAACAACACAGCTTCTTCACACCAGGAGTTGTTGACTGGAGCAGCTTACCAGATGATGTGTCTGGTAATGAACAACTGTTCTCAGGTGCTGGTCAACATGGTGGTGAGCATCCTTTTGGAAATCTAGCCCTCATGACTTTGGAATCCTCTGATGGATCATCCTCAAGTACCTCTTCAACACAGGTATCACAGGTATCCTCTGAGGCTAAGGCCAAATTATGTTCTAAAACTTGCATAGCAGCATTTGCCTCTATTAGAGAAGCAAATGTGGCTTTAATCAATAAAAATGTAGAGCTAGAACAAATAATTTCCAAAATAAAGCTGAGTTTGAGTCTGTGCTGAAAGAGAAAACTGATGAGATTTATAAATTAAAATGCCAAATTTCTGATGATAAGGCTAGGGAGGATGTACTCTTAGAGAAGTACAAAGACCTCAAAGATACTCTTGCTGTCACCCAAGTAGAGTGTGATCGATGGGTACAATCTTGCAAGGGCTTTGAAATGCTTCTTAGTAAGCAAACAGCTTCCAATGTGAAGTTTGGAATTGGTTATAATCACACTGCTCCTCCTACAGATTTTGCTTCAAGAGCAGGAGTAGAATCTGATGGAGAAAGTAATGACCATCCACCTCATCATGTGATTCACTACTTGATAAAGCACCATCAGTAGTTGAAGTCAGTAGTAATCCCTATGTGAACCTATCAGCTGATATTGATGGTTCAACTGCTGATACTCACATGATCAATGAGTTGATCAACCCAAGTGCTATCCCTAGAAGTACTGAGGGTACTGGAGAGGGGATAACATCTGGAGTTCAAATCCCAATAACTGACAGCACTAAAGAGAAGAAAACTGTCAGTAGGAAGGATTTGAAGCCTACTAAGGGAGTTGACAAGAAGGCAAAAAGTGCTTCTAAACTGCAAAGAGCAAGTCTTCAGTAGTTTCATCTTCCTCAGTTGATGATCAAAGAAGATGAAGAAGAAACCATGTGAAATATGTGGTCTATTCAATCATCTCACAGATGATTGTGGTAAAAAAAGGGATCCAAACTCAAACAAAAGGAGAAAATTAAAGAAAACTTGGCTAAAATGAAAACTGAGTTTGAGTCCAAGTTTGTACCAGCAGCATCAAATCTTGTTACTCCTATGTCCAAAAAGAAATCTAAAAGGGAAGGAGTGCAACAGGCAATAGCTGAGGTTGCTCAAAAGAAGATGGTGCAACACAGAACTCATCATCAAACACCAATACCAATGTGTCTGAAGAGCTGAAAGCTCTTTCCCAGAATCAGACACAGCTGGTAATGATGGTTCAACATCTATTGGGAAGAGTTAACCAACTTGATGGCACTGTGTTGAAACCCCAGAAAAGGAGATCCAAGCCAAAGGATTCCTCTTCTACACCATCTCCTTCACCTCAAGCTATTGAGCCCAATAAACTGTTAGTTACCATCTATTGATGAGACCAGGCCCAAAACCAAAAAGGTTTGGGTCTCCAAAACTAACTGATTGTTTATTAATGCAGGTTTCTTCAACATGCCAAAGTAGCATCTGGTATGTAGACAGTGGGGGATCTATGCATATGACTGGGAACAACTCACTTCTTAATGACTACTCTCCAGGAAGGAAGGGTTTTGTTTCCTTTGGCAATGTGCAAGAGGTTACATCATCGGGAAGGGCTTTGTTTCCAATGGGGAAATAAGGTTTGATGATGTCAACCATGTGGAAAATCTCAAGTTAACCTCTTGAGTGTCAGTCAATGTGTGACAAAGGCCATGTTGCCCTTTTCACAAGCCAGAACTGCAGGATTCTGTCATCCAAAGTTCTGAGTTTGATTGACAAGGTATTGGATGCTCACACTCTCCTGAAGGCCAACAGGACAGGAAGAGTGTATGCCTTAGATTTCCAAGAAAATAGATCTCAAAGGCCATCCTTGCCTATTTTCCAAGGCCTCTCCTCAAGAATCTAATCTATGGCATAGAAGGCTGGGACATGTTAACTTCAAGAACATGAATCAGCTGATACACCATATTTTAGTAAGGGAATGCCTATGAAGGAGTTCAAGTGTGAAAACAACTGCACTGCTTGTTTGAAAGGAAAACAGCACAAGGTTTCATTCCCACCTATTGAAGAACCAAAGTCCACTGCCTGCTTACAACTTCTTCACATGGATCTCTTTGGTCCTGTGAGAGTGATGAGCATGGCAAAGAAGAAATACTGTCCGGTAATTGTGGATGATTACTCCAGATTTGTATGGACTTTCTTTCTACATTCAAAGGATGAAGCTGCACAGAAGATCATAAACTTTGTGTTGTATGCTGAGAAGCAGTATTCCCTCTCAGTCAAGTGTATTAGAAGTGACAATGGAACATAATTCAGAACAATACACTTGATGAGTTCTACCTTTCCAAGGAATAAAGAGACAGTTTAGTATTCCAAGAACTCCTGAACAGAATGGAGTTGTGGAGAGAAAGAACAGGACCCTCATTGAAGCTGCAAGGTCTATGTTGGCTGATTCTGGACTGCCATTGACCTTTTGGGCTGAAGCTGTCAACACAGCATGCTATGTGCAGAATAGAGTGCTAATAAATCAGAGGTTGATGAAGACTCCATATGAAGTTCTACATCATTTGGTCCCTCTCATTTCATTCTTTAGGCATTTGGTTGTCCCTGTTTCATTCTCAACACAAAGGATCAGCTCCAGAATTTGATCCTAAGGTGGATGCAGGGTACTTTGTTGGTTATTCATCAACTTGCAAGGCATACAGAGTCTTCAACTGCAGAACAAAGATGGTTGAAGAGACTCTACATGTCAAGTTCAATGAATCTCCAAAGGACAAGATTCCACAAAGCCCTGTGGAGCTCTTTGATTTGGACATACTGCAATATGTTCCTTATCAATCTCCTGCTGTTGCTCCTGTCAACAGTTCACCACTGGTGTTACTGCTGAAGATGATGATAGTAGTAATCACCTCTTCAGGTTTAGTGACCAACTGCCTGAGTCCTCTAAACCTGATGCTCCTGTAGCTCCAGCAGCACCATCCACAACAAATGCTGATGATTTCTGCATCCTCAACTTCATTTGAGTTGCCACCATCTTCATGGTTTCAAGAATCTGCATCAACATCTGCTGCTGCTGAAGGTCCTACAACACTTGCACAGATTTGATTGTTTACCAAGAGCTGAAAAATCACCCAATGTCTCAAATCCTTGGTGATATCAATGCTGGTGTTTCAACCAGAAGCCAGTTGTCCATTTTCTACTTCTATGCTCTCTTCATCAGTCAGCTAGAGCCAAAGAACTATCATGTAGCTTTAAGAGACAATGGATGGGTTGAAGCCATGCAGCTTGATCTTCTTCAGTTCAAAAACAGCAAGTGTGGGAGCTTGTTCCTCTACCCCCAGGTAAGTGTGCAATAGGCACTAAATGGGTGTTTAGGAATAAAACTGATGAAAATGGGCTAATTGTTAAGAACAAGGCCAGACTGGTTGTGCAAGGGTTTTGCACAAGAAGAAGGTATTGATTATGATGAAACCTTTGCCCCTGTAGCCAGACTAGAGGCAATTAGATTGTTTTTAGCCTATGCTGCACTCCACAATCTTAAAGTTTTTCAAATGGATGTCAAAAGTGCTTTTCTATATGGTAACATAAAAAAGAAGTTTATGTGTGTCAACCCCAGGCTTTGAGGATAATAAGCACCCAGAATGGGTATATAAGCTTGATAAAGCTCTTTATGGGTTGAAACAAGCACCTAGAGCCTGGTATGAGACCTTATCAAACTTTCTTCTACAGAATAATTTCACTAGAGGCTCCATAGATAAAACTTTATTTATTAAGAAGGTGGATCAGCATAAGCTACTTGTTCAAATTTATGTTGATGATATTATATTTGCATCCTCTGATCCCCAATTGTGTGAGGAATTCCAAAACTTAATGCAACAGAAGTTTGAAATGAGTGCAATGGGAGAATTACAGTTCTTTCTAGGTTTGCAAATCAAACAAAAAGCTGATGGAATTTTCATTCATCAGTCTAAATACACAAAAGATCTTTTGAATAAGTTTGATTTACAAAACTGTAAACCCTGTTCTACTCCCATGTGCAACACCACACAATTGGATGTTGATCAGAAAGGTAAAGATGTTGATGAAACTCTTTACAGATGTATGATTGGTTCCTTGATGTATTTAACAGCTTCTAGACCAGATATTATGTTTGCTACATGTGTTTGTGCTAGATTTCAGGCTGCACCTAAGGAGTCTCATCTGATTGCAGTCAAGAGGATCTTTAGATATCTGCAAGGTACACAATCTCTAGGCTTATGGTATTCCACTGGACATTCTTGCAAATTAGTTGCTTTCTCTGATAGTGACTATGCAGGGTGTAAGTTGACCAGGAAATCAACTTCTGGTGGATGTCAATTCCTAGGCAACTGTTTGATTTCTTGGCAGAGTAAGAAACAAACATCTGTTGCTACATCTACTGCTGAAGCCGAGTACATTGCTGCTGCAAGTTGTACATCCCAAGTACTCTGGCTTCAGAATCAACTTTTGGATTATGGCATTACAGAGACTAAGACTCTATTATTAATGGATAGTGCTTCAGCTCTTTGCATTGTCAAAAATCCAGTCCAGCACTCTAGGACCAAACATATAGAAATTAGACATCATTTTATAAGAGATTGTTTTGAAAGGGTCTAATTAATCCTATGTTTTGTCTAGTGCTGATGAGCTTGCAGACATTTTTACTAAGCCTTTGATAGTTCAACTTTCCACAACCTGGTGTTAAGGCTTGGTATGCTGCAGCTAGAATAAGTGACAACTACTGATGATCTCAGTAATTACTGATGATCATTGGTAACCATGTCACATATAAGTACTGATGATTTATTTTACCCTCAGTAGTTTTTATAACTACTGAAGGCTAAATGCTTTAAGTACTGTACTTTATCTGTTCTAAACTACTGATGTAGTTACAACTACTGACATCAGTAGAAACAGATAAGTACTGATGTCCTATGAAACAACTGAAAACAGCAAAAAGGCTGATGAGTACGTGTTGAGGACAGTATGAAACAGCTGAAAGGCTATGAATTGACGACAACTACTGATGAGTACTCTCTCTTCAGTAGTTCACAAACTGCTGTTTCTTCCTAAACAACTGAAGCAATACCATGTCTTCAGTAGTTTCACAACTACTGATGACTACACCAAGTCTTCAGTTGTTTACAACAACTGATGGCACAACCAGGGTCTTCAGTAGTTTTCACACTACTGATGACTAATACCAAGTCCTCAGTTGTTTCAACATCTGAAGTCCAACTTGTCTTCAGTAGTTTTTAAAACTACTGATGCCTAAATCAGAGACTTCCGTTGTTTCAACGTCTGATTGTAAACACCATGTCTTCAGTTGTTTTATAACTGCTGACCACACCAATACCATCAGTCGTTTCAAACCTCTGAAAGTTAATACCACGTCATCAGTTATTTCAAATACTGATGACTAACACCAAAACCTTCAGTCGTTTCATAACCCGTACCCTATATATATCTGATCCCTCTTTCAGAGTTTTTCATTCTTTCACGACCTAAAATTTCAAAAGCTCTGAAAACCTTTCACCTTCATTAATGGCGACCATGCAACTCAAGCCTCGACACAACTGTGTCGCGTACCTCACTAAATCGCCCTTCTGGACCAAATTCGATAATGCTATAGATCTTATGGTCCAATCACCACTAAAAACGGCCTTCCTCCTAAATCCAATCATTTATGCCGATTCGCTACATCAGTTTTGGACGAATGCAACTGTTAATGGAGAATCTATCTATTCGTCCATCAACTCTCATAAGGTGGTCATCTCTACTGCTACCATCCGCCAGATATTACTATTAGATGATGCTGCCTACCCTGTTGGATATCCTAAGCGCCAACTTGATCTTTCATTTGGACAAACATGGATATCAAGGCGATCCTAGTGCTTCGACCATCCTGAAGAAACATTTTCCAGATGCTGAACGCTTGATATTTCATATGGTAAATGTTTGCCTGGCCCCGAAGACATCTTCTTGGGATCAACTGTCTTCCAGATGGCAACAGGTACTCTTCTCTATCCTTGAACAAGAACCACTAAACTTTTCTGAAATAATTTTTCTTGAAATAAAGGATATGGCCACAAAACCACTTTCTAACCGTTGGATACTATATCCTCAGTTTATAATGGCCATCATAGAGAATCAGCTTTCTGCTGAGGGACTAGTTGGTCTGGGAGTCCCTGCTTTGGCTGTATTGCCAGAGGTATACTCCCGACACAACACTGACCAAACTCTTAAACAGGCTGCCAAGCTGCGCAAACCCACGCAGCTGGAACCCACAGCCTCCACTTCCACTCCAGAGTCCCCTCCAAACCCACAAAGAAGAAGCCTAGAAGGCTACTCAGGGAGTTGAGTCCCCTGAGGATGCTCCTACTACACCAACGCAGGTTATCTCTACTGGAAATAACCCCCCAGTAGAGACTATGACTCTACCAACTGAAGCCGCTCAGGTTTCCTCTCAAAAGGAACCTGATGCAACCACTCAAAGGGAAGCCACACTGCTGGGATCCTCCTCACTTGAGGGGATTACCATTGAAGAGCACCACTCGTCCCGGGTGCACACTGCTTCCACACCCTCTCCTGATGCAACCGCCCCTCAAAGCCCTACAATACTTGTTGCAAAAGTGCTGACGCAGTTGCATTCCTCACCCCCCACCTAGACACCAATCACTACTGGGATAACCTCACACCTGAGGGGGAGGATCATAATGCTTCTGTCAACCCACAGCACAGGGGTTATCATGTGTCCATCTTCTGGTGTAGACAAGGAGGTGCGAACTTCTGGTGAGGCTGCCACTGCCTCTAACTCAGCAAATGACCAGGGTGCAGTTGGTAACGTCTCTAAGACCTCACCCCCGCGGCAACAGCTGATGAAGGACATAGTCCTGAGGCTGGAAGTCCCCAGAACCAAGAGCAAGGGGCACATGCTATAATTGATCTACACTCAAGGCATGTTCATCCTGACTCTGTCAGGAGGTCAGGTGATTCAGTATCAACTGATGATGACCTGAGCTTCTTCTATGATGTAGTTGCTCAAAACACCATCCTAGAGGATGAGGTTAGCAGACTCAAAGAGCTGCTGGCCCAGATGTCTCAGGATGAAAGTCCATCTGCCACCACAATACACCCACAGATGGCACCTTCTTCTGAAGGTCCCCTACACACTGAGCCAATACATACTTCCAAGCCACCAGCCTCTGCTTTTGGCACTGATTCTCAGGAACAGAACCATCCTGATCAATCAATTGCTAACCTTCAAAAATCCCTACCTTCATCACTCCCACGATCACAGATATAGTGATCAAAGCCATTGATGAGAGGCTTCCTACAATAATACAACCCCTGGTGGAGGAGTTGTGACCAAATCACTTTCTACTGCTCAAACCCTTGCACCCAAGCAACCAAAAAGGGGGAGAGTCAGTCAGTTAAAGGAAAAAGGAAGAGGACAGATGGGAGAAGGAGAAAGAATCAGAGAAGGTAAATGAGAAGGAGTTGGCTGTTATAAGTGTGGAGGAGACTGAGTTTGATCATGAGAAGGAGAAGGAGAGAGAGAAGAGAGCTGAGAATGAAAGTCAAAAAGACTTTCATGTCACATATCAAAAGAGGAAAGGAGAGTCTGAGAAGGAGAAGGAGCTGAATGATATGGTGAAAGAAGCTGATGCCAACCATAACCGTTCATGGATAAAATCATTGAACAGTTATATAGGCAGGGTTTTGACATCCAACAACTAGACTCCGAGATCAGAAGGTTGGAGACAGAGGAGATCAACTCATATGGGCTAGTTATGATGCCTTAGAAAGAGAAAGGCTGGAGATAATGATTAGATTTATAGCCAAATACTTGGGAAGATCTCTGATAGAAATAAGGGCCTGGACCAGGGACAACATCTTGGCTATAACCACCAAGATTTGTTCGTCTGAAGCATACTCCAAGGTTTAGTGATTGAGGTATTAAATGAAGCTGGGGTTGGGAACCGAAAAGAACTGACAAAATTTACTAAAGCCTCCCTTACAGCCAAAATGCTAAAACAGTCTGAAAACCTCTATCCTCAAAATCACGACCTCCACAACCCACTAAAACACCCCTTTACCCTCTAAACCAACCATCCAACCCACAAAACCAAATCCTTTACCCCCAAAACCCACTGCCAGTGATGTACCTAGACAAAAGAAAAGAAAGGTACTGAGGGCTGATGAAGAAGAAGAGGAGGATGAAGACAGACTGCCACTCTCTGCAGTTATCACTTTGCCTAAGGCTAATCCAACGTCCATCACTCCTGCTTCTCAAATGCATGATGTATGATAAAGATTGAAGAGGAACAGATGCAAAGACATGATGAGGAAATGCTGAAAGCATTGACAAAGCATATGCCACATCCTCTTCAATGATTAGCATGAAGAAAGAAGTCTTAAGATTGTACACCCTTGCTAATACCTTTCAATACCAAAGGGAAAAAGTAAGGATATGGCCTGATCCTAGGGTGGCACACCGGATTGTCAAGAAAGAAATTCCTTCAAAATACAAGGGCCAGTGAAGAGGGGTGTCGACGAAGACATCACTGTGGTTCTTGTAGTGTCCCCTTGGGAAATTGTAGAAGAGTTCAAGAAGCTTATGAAGCCAAACAACCACCCCAAAAGAGTTTGAGAAAAAATCATAAAGAAGGGATTGGTTTACAAAAGACATGAAACTTCAAACAAGATGAGCTCAACCTGCTCTTAGAAGGGACTCATCCAGATGATTTTGCTTACAGACAAATAACCACGGTTGAGCTCAAGAATGGAAAACAGGCAAAGTACATCTCTGAAGTGTATGGCGAGAAGGATTATTTGATGGTGTGCCCGAGGTGCTGACAATGGATGAGCAGATCATGTTTCTAAGGGCTTACACCAGGGAATCATATAGGCTGATACACGGGAAGTAGATCTCATGGTTGGGGTAACAGCTCAGTGTCCAAGTCCCCAATACAGAGCTCCCAACCATATCATGCAAAACAGATCATCAGACACTTCTTCCCAGGCCGGTGCTGAAAAAGGGTCACTTCTCATCTGATCAAGAGGATAAAAAGACCAATCTATCTGCCAAAATAAGTGGGACTCGTCAATAACTTAGAGGTTTTGGCTGCATTGGTTCAGGGGGAGTTTGTTGGACCAAAAGAACCAATGAGCCTGATCAGAGAAACCTCTAAGTCCCACAGGACATCACAACAGCTGAAGAAGACTTGATCAGCTGTTCTACAAAGTCTGAAGAATACAACTGCTGAAGTATTTCTGAAGTACTGAAGACAAAGACTGAGACAACAGCTGAAGATCTAAAGTCTAAAGACTTCAACAAGTACTGAAGACAAAGACTGAAGATCAACAACTGAAAGACAAAGTCTGATGTTCAAGTACTGAAGACATCAGCTGATGTTAACAGCTGATGACAACAACTGAAGAGGCTTCTTCAGTTGTTGTGATGGTTTTTCTTCATCAGTAGTTTTCTTTTCTTTTCAGTAGTTTGTTTACTTTTCAGTACTTGTAAACAACTGAAGAGGTTGTTCTTCAGTTGTTGTAGTATGAGTAGTTTTATGTTTTTCAGTAGTTGTAAATAAGATGTTTAACACTTAGGAACATTTGTAAGAAGATGTCAGCTGTTGACATCTTCAGTAGTTGTTAAACATCAGTAGTTATAAAACGGTTACATGTCACTTTCAAGTGACATCAGCCTACGTCACTCCTTCCTTTATAAGGAAGGATGACTCACCTGTAATCGTGCCATCGAGGCCGACAATCCTAATGCAATATTCCTTTTGTCTGATATTTCTCTCTCTTTAACAAAATTCTTTCATCGTTTTATATCGAATGTTCTTGCTTGAATATGTCTAATTCTGAGCTATTCCGCTGCTATATCTGTTCAATCGATCAAACCAAGAGGCTGAGATCCTAACAAATGATGAGTTGCAGTCTTCCCTCATCTTCTTTTGAAGATGGAGAGATGAGGTAACCTACCTAGTATGTTCATCCTCACCTCTAGATGTGGTTTCTTGGCACCCTGGTGTCCCTTGCTTAATGATGTCTCTTTCAGAGTCATCAAAGGCATGGTTGCTGCAGATTCAGTCTCAGAGATGTTACCACTGTCCTGAAGGTTCATTGAGGTACTTTTAGTTGTGGCAGTTGAATCTACATGAGTCCCCTCCACATCAGTGGGACTCACCTCAGTAAAGGCTTGCTGATGCGGGCTAGAGATAATAGGTCTCTCTAGGCTCTGTTGATCCTTGAAAGAGTGTTGTAGATCAACTTCATTGCCATGAAGAGACGTAATCTCTTCATCAGTTTTAATAGGCGGTCAGTAAAGGATATAGAAGTTAGCCTAGTGACCCGGGACCTTAGTTAATGTGTAAAGGCATTAAGCCTATGGTGGGGTTGTCCTTTTGTGGCTGCTCAGAGGAGTATAGATACTCACCCTAAGGTTTTTTAGCTAGGTTTCAGGCTCATGGGTTTGAGACTGAGGAGACTCATAACCCATATTGAGGTCAATTGTGAAGGATGGTGAGACCTCAGACTGAGTGGGAGCCTATTGTTCCATTCTAGTCTTTTTGGATTGAACAGGAGGAGCTTGTTCAATCAGAGAAGATTGAACAAGGGTTCATTTAGGGCGTCTTTTATATGTGATGGTGATAGGGTGAGAAGGATGTGTATCATATGTTATACCCCGAACATTGTGCACGAAGCTGGTTACTAGGCCTGAGGTCTATCATAGACCTCGAACATTATGCACAAAGCTAACTCCAATACCTAGGGAAAGTGGCAAGGATCCATACGTATGGTCAATCACAAAGATTAGACCCCACTATGCATCCTTCCAGGGTAGCTAACCCGCACACAGTTGAGCTAACACTCTTCATTGGGTGTGAACCTCCATACATTGCTTGCATGACTTTCTTACTTTCACTCATTCCTTAAGGCATGCATTCTTTCATTTCGTTCCTCTTTTCATTATCTTCCGCTTTACATTACATAATACTTTCCATTTGGATTCGTAACATTCAACGTAAAGCCATGGAAAATAAATGTACATAATAAGGAATATAAACATAAACATTCAAAACATCACCATGCAAGGCACCATCATACATGACATAACAATAATCATACATGACATAACAATAATCATTCATGCCATAACATACCTCATTCATCATCAAAAGTCAACTTCTTCATCCCCGGGAATATCCCAAGTCAAATCCTACATTTCACATTTTCCCCAAAAAATGTCAAAATATTTCTCTAAGGCATAGGCGCATGGTTACTCTGCAGGTGCATGGGAACACCTAGGCGCATGGGGAACTATCTGGTGCACGGGCACTATTGGGGGCATGGCCAACACTTAGGCATCTCGATAACATTTCTAGGTGCATGGGCACTATGCAGTGAATGGTACCTAATCGCATGTGAATTCTGGGCCTATGGACACTTAATCTATCTCAATAGGCGCATGGACACTATTTGGGCGCATGGGAACACTTAGGCAGTTAAATCCGTTAGGCGCATGGGCCATTTTCAGGTGCATGGGCAACCCACCTATACTATAATCATTCCAAATCAGTCCCAATCATATTACCAACATGTTCTAATCTTAAATCTTATATTCTAAGCAACAAAACAAAACATGGCAACATCACAACATCATAACCACCCAAAATCATACCCCACCCGCATTCATACACACACATACATATGGGTACAAAGACCATATTTTTAAAAACGTTTAAACATGCATTTCCAGCCCGAAAATCAGTTAAAACAAGTAAAAAGGGGTTCTAGAACTCACCTTTGACAACTTGCGGACAAGACTTCTTCAAACTCGAATGTAAATTAAGTCCAACCGCCTAGAAACCCAACAAACACACAACCAAACACATAAACAAACACAATCGAGGCATAGGCCGGTCAAGAACACTTAAAGCCAAGAATTCTTACCTTAGATTCGGACTTCTTCTTGTTCTTCTTCGTTCTTCTTCCAATATCCGAGAGCTTCACAACTTTCTCTCTTTAAAAACCCAGTTAGTAAGTGTGATGTGCAAGAAGTGGGCGGCCATGCCTACTTTTACACCAACTTTAAAAGATTTGTCCTTTTTGACACTATTAACCCTTCAACTTGGGTTTTATTTCTTTCTTCACTTTAATTCTTTCTTTCGCTTCTTTTAAAAATAACCAGGTGTTACAAGTCCACCCCCTTATATAGGTTTCGTCCCTGAAACCTGTGATTCCTCAAACAAATATGGGTAATGCTGCCTCATCTCTTTTTCAGTCTCCCACGTAGACTCGGATCCCTTTCTGTGCTTCCACTGTGCACGCACAAGGGAACCTTTATTCCTCAACCTCTTCTTCTTACGATCAATGATCACCACTAGTTTCTCTACATAATCAAGCCACTCATATACCTCGATATCTTCTAGTGATACAACCATAACCTCATCAGCTAAACACTTTCTCAGCTTAGATACATGGAAAGTCGGGTGAATTCCACTTAACTCATCTCGTAACTCCAATCATTAAGCCACCTTTCCTACTCGAGCAATGATTCAGAAAGGTTCTATGTACCTTGGGCTAAACTTGCCCCGCTTTCTGAACCGAATGATACCTTTCCAAGGTGAGACTTTCTACATAACTCTATCACCCACCTGGAACTCAATCGGTCTACATCTCTTATCGGCATATGACTTCTGCCTATCTTTGGTTGCCTTCATGAAGGCTTCAATCTTTTCAAGTTTCTCTGTCGTAGCCTCAATCACTTCAATACTTCCTAACCCCTTCTGACCAATATCACCCCAACACACGGGTGTTTTACATCTCCTACCATATAGCATCTCATAAGGGGGCATACCAATACTAGCATTATAACTATTGTTTTATGAGAACTCAGCTAACGGTAAGTGGTCGTCCCAACTTCCTTCGAAATCAATGAAGCATGCCCGAAGCATATCTTCTAGCGTCTGAATCGTCCTTTTCTACTGACCATCCGTCTAAGGATGATAAGCCGTGCTAATATGTAACCTCTTCCCCATCGCATCGTGGAACTTCTTCCAAAACTTAGATGTAAACCGGGTGTCACGATCGGACACAATAGACACCTTCACACCATGATAAGTTACAATCTATTTAATGAATAGATCCACCAACCTCTCGGATGAATTTGTCTCACGGATCAGTAGGAAGTGACCACTTTTCATCAAACGACCAACTATCAACCATATGGCGTCATACCCTTCGCAGTACGCGATAGCTTTGTAATAAAGTCCATGGTGATATACTCCCACTTCCACTCCGGTATATCCAACGGTTTGATCTTCCCGTACGGCTTCTGATGCTCGGCTTTCACTTGTAAACAATAAGGCACTTACTCACATATTCCGCTACATCGCGTTTTATACCCGACCACCAATAATCTTTCTTCATGTCTTGATACATCTTCGTAGCACTGGGATGGATGGAGTGTCGAGTCTTATGAGCTTCGTCCCTGATCTTCGCACATTGATCCCCAATACGAGGAATCCACATTCGTCCGAATTGGGTTCTAACACCGAGTGTGTTTTCACCCAACCTCGCGACTAGACCTCTCATTCTTTTATAGTTAAGATGATCTTCCTTCAATGCCTTATCTTGAAACTCCTTGACTTGCTTCATCACATCCTCATGCTACTATCTTTCTTCTTCAAAAATAAGACCGGAGCACCCCATGGAGACATACTCAGTCCAATGAACCCCTTATCAAGAAACTCTTGCAGTTGTTCCATCAACTACGTCACCTCAGTCGGAGCCAAGCGCTACGACGCCTTAGCAACAGGTTGGGCACCCGGTATCAAGTCAATCTAGAACTCAGTCTCGCGGTTTGGTGGCATTCCTGGTAAGTTTTCTGGAAACACATCTGGAAAGTCATACACAACCAGTATATCGGACAGTTGTGGTGTTGGCATATCCACATCCTTTACGTAGGCCAAGTAGGCACTACATCCATGCCTCATGCACTTTCCCCCCACCTCCATCGAAATCACTCTCGAGATTGTAGTGAATCGAACACCATAAACCGTCACCGAACTCCCATTAGGCGCTATCAACTGAATCATCTTCTTGAGAAACACAATGTTCGCCTCATGGTCTGCCAACCAATCCATTCCTAGGACTACATTGAACCCGCCTAAGGTCATCGCGAATGTTCTAACAAGAAACTTATGACCTTCTAGTTCTATGTCACAACCTTCTATTATCTCAAAAATCCTAGTAGACTTACCTAAGACAGTTTCTACATTGAAGGGCTTGTCTACACTCCCGTAGGGAATATTTGAAGTGGCTGAAGCAACCAAAGTCTTTCTGCATGCATGCTGCACAAGTACTAAAGAAGAATGCTTCGGAAGTTCACACAAGTAACAAAAATATTCTAAGTGTGAAATTTTCCAAAGCCAAGACCAATATCTTTCGAAGCCAAAGATGAAGTCTTCCGAAGCTTCAAAGACAGAGTCTCCGAATCCAATAACTAGATTACATATTTCTTCTGAAGACTTTTAACACATGCTTTATCTGATATACTTTTCCATAAAGCTAGACCCCTTTCTGCTGCAACTCTGTAAAGTCACCAACTTACATGAGTTGGTGAAGAGATCCATGCTTTTGGTAATTGTACATTGAGGTCTTGAGTCTGTAAACTTTCTACTTTATGTATTTTATCCTTTGTGTAGTAGATAAGGATGTGAGCCATGGCATGTCATAGTCACAAAGTCAAAAAGGCAATCTGCCTTTTTGATTCTACAATTGATTTTGTTTGTGTCTAGTCAATTGTATCTAGCTGGCTTTTAAAGTATAGTCGGCTATAGGATGTAGTATAAGTATCTCATGTTCTTGTAACTTTTTATTTATGCTTCTGTAACACTTGTAATAGAACATAGAGAAAGCAATATACTGCAACCTTGAAAACCATCTCCTTGTGTATTTTGTTCTCTTGTTCCGTCTCTTATTTACTTGTGTTCTAAGTGTCATATATTATAGTTAATCCAGTTTCACTGCTTAAGAGTAGTTGAGTGTTATTCTCCTCATTGTGTTGTTGTATTGTAAGTGTTAAACCCTTCAACGGTCCTGCATTGGTATCAGAGCTTTCCAGCTCTTGATATAAGATCTCACCATCTTAAGATCCCCCACACACAAAATACTTAACTTCTCAATGGCAGCCATTTCCAAGTTTGATATGGAAACTGGAACCATGTCCAAGTCCCCACTGATCACTTTTGAAGACTTTCATACCTGGTGCCTAAGAATGGAAGGTTTCATCACGTCTCTAGACTCAAGAATGTGGGAGTCTGTTGAGAATGGACCATACATACCATACACCCTTTTGCTACTGGTGGTGGTATGATCCCCAAGGCTATGGCTAACTACTCAGATGAAGACCAAAAGAGAGTAGAGATTGACAGGAAGGCCATGACAGCCCTTCAGACTGCTCTAACTCTGTATATAGAGGTTCAAGAAATGCAAAACAGCTAAGCAGTTGTGGGATGCATTGAAACTGATGTATGAGGGCTCCTTAGAAGCCAAGGAGAACAAGAAGGATCTCCTAAAATAGCAATTTGAAAACTTCACCTTCAAAGCAGGTGAAACCATGACTCAACAATACTTCAGGTATGTTGAGATTGTGGATACCCTAGTGAATTGAGGAGTTGCTCTTGAGAATAGAGACATTGTATGGAAGTTCATGTCTCACTTCCTAGGCAATGGAAACACTATTATGTGGTGATCAAGAGAACTGAGAACCTCAAAACTCTTAATTGACAGAGTTATATGGGATTCTCAATGGCTACCAGATGGAGATGAACATGCAAGGTTCATCTAGAAACTCCACTAATCAAATGGGCTCAGCACTCCATGTGGTTGAAAGGGAAAACATAGAACCCCAACATCATCTCATATGCTACCCTGACAACTCAAAAAAAGGTCCTTTCATCACCTTCTCGAAGAAACCAAGGAGAGTTATACTAAAGGAAGCCCAATCCAAGAGACAAGCTCTTCTCAGGCCTTTGTGCTTTCTGATGAAAGTTATGGCAGCTTTCTTTTCACCCTTGAAGACCTGGACTGTATCCATGAAGATGACCTAGAGTACATGGAGATATTCTAGCAGATGGCTCTTCTCACTCATAGAGCCAAGAAGTTCTACAAGCAGACTGGAAGAAAGTTCCCCAACAATGCAACCAGTGGAAAGTTTGGACTGGACAAAATAAAGGTCAAATGTTACAACTATAACCTTATGGGCCACTTTGTTAGAGAGAGCAAGGCACCAAGAAAAAATGTTGGCCAACCACGGTCCAGACAAAACTACACTAACAAAGCTCCGTAGAATGACAAGTCAAAGCAGCATGCTGTTGTTGTTGTTGAAGAAGGAGGCTTTGACTGGAGCTTTTAGGTGGAAGATGCTTCTCCAAACCAAGAACCGATGGTAGATCATGATGAAGCCAAGGTATTGGAACATCTTTGTACACCTAAATGTATTGCTAAAGTTAATAGTACAGGTTCTACAACTTGGAAGTGAGATCTGATCTTGAGTCCTTAAACATTCTAAAGGCTGATTTTAGAAAAACTAAAAATGATTATAAACTAAAGATAGAGGACTTAGAGAAAACCATTTTAGTTTTGAAACATGAGCATACAAACTACAAAACTCAGATCAAGGATCTTATTGCTAAGTTGACTGAATGCCAGGCTGAGCTTGTGATCAGCAAAGCCATGGTAGAGAAATGTGTTCTTGAAGAAGAGACCTTCAAGAACATGATATCCTCATCCCTACACAACAAGGTGTGCTATCAGAATAAGCAGGGACTGGGATCGAATGAGATAGCTCTTCCACACACAACTTTGTCTGTTAGACCTCCAAGGTGTGGAACTTGTCAAGATGAGCTTCCTCTCATAGATCCCTCAAGTGAAGAGAATGAAAAAGAGATAGTGAAGAATTCCTCTAAGAAAAAGTTAAAATGAGGATTCTAAGAAGGGCCACTATCCTTCTGAGGAGAAGAAGAAGACTGTGATGACCAAGTCAATGAGAAAGAACTTGATTAGAAAGAGCAAAAGAAAGCAAGGAAGGCTCACGAGATCAAGGCTACTTTTGACTCTAAGCAAAAATAAGTTTTTATCTCTGCAGGGTTTGAAGTAGTAAAGACTGAAGACATCAACCTTAATTCTTCCTCAAAGAGTTCTGGTTCTTGTTCAAATCATCCCAGCATCAAGAAGAAGAATGATCTGCTATGTACTACTTCTACACAGCCTGGACCATCAAACTCCAAGAACAGTTCCCAGCCCAAAGAACTGTCTTAGCATCTGCAGAGATGAAGGTGGAGAAGGGATGTTACCAAAGTCAGTCTTGTTCTCAGAAGAAGACTCTTGGGAAGAAGTCATTAGAGTGTGTCATGTGTGAGAGTACTCATCTTGCTAAGGATTGTCCATACAATCCAAGAGGTACTCTTCAGATGGACAAGAGAAGGACTCCTAAGAGCTCTAAGAAGAGTTTGGCTTTGGAAGGAAAATATGTTTCCTTTGGAAGTTCCAAAACCAGGAAGAAGGCAAGTGGAATATTGCCTTCAGAAGAACATTTGGTCTCGGAAGGAAGGAATACTTCCGAAGCACTAAAGTCTGCAGCAGTACTTGCAGAATCTTCCGAAGGCCCAATCATTAAAACATCCAAAGTATCAAAATCTTCCAAAGTGTTGAAGGTCAAGTCTAAACTTCCAAAGGTGGTGTGGAAGTCAAAGAAAGACCAAGTGACCGGAAGTTCTCCATCAACAGCAGCTCAAGATCCTCAAAGCACAACCATAGGATCTATTACTGTTACATTACCTTCTGTTTGTATTATTGAGCCCAAGACATATAGTCTTGGGTTTCCAAATGTAACTAATCATTTTCTTTGTGCAGGGACAACTCAAGACAAACAAAAATGTCTGGATCATTGATAGTGGCTGTTCCAGGATCATGACAAGAAATATGTCACTACTCCAGAACTTTGAATGGATTGATGGAGGGCCAGTTTCATTTGGAGGAGATGAAGGTGGTTACATTTCTGGAAGGGGCAAGGTCACAAATGGTAAGCTCAGCATTGAAAAGGTAAACTTTGTCAAGAAGCTTGTGTTGGATTCTTTATGCCCAAGACACATAGAATATTGATGTGGTTAGTATGTATTGATCCAAGTTAGGTCATACCCAATAGCAAGCTTTGAAAACACTAATATAAATATTTAATTGATGATATGATCATGCAATTAAATAGATACACCAATTTAGAAAATGGGTTTTCTAAATAAATTGCATATGAGATGAAACACTTATAACGATATTTTGTTTATGGACATTATTTGTAATGTTATTCAAGTTAGTTAAATAACATCAAATAATAATAATAGTGTGTGTGTATAAGTTATATATTTAAAAGGTAAATTAGATAACTCATAATGTTTTAGTTAAACAATTTTGCAAAAAAACTTTTGGGGGGAAAATCCCAAATGTTTTGTGGGTTCGGCCGCCCCCTTTAGAAGGGATTGGCCTTTTGTTTTGCATGGTATCCCATCTAGAAAACACACACACTCAATCCTTCCTCTCTCTCTTACATGCAAGCACCTCAAGAACCTCTCTTCTTCTCAGTTTTGAAGAACATACAAGCTGAAAATCGGTTTTCAGCAGCTATCTTGGTGCGTTTTTGGTGTTAAAATCCTAGCAACAAAGTGTCTTGCTTGAGGCTTATGGGTATACAAGCTTGAGGACATCATCCTTGGTGTTTTGGTGCTTCAAGACTTCATCCTCTTCTCACATCCAACGATTTGGGCAGCCTTTGGAAGGTGGTTCATCCAATGTTTTTAGGCAGCTTTGGAAGGTAGTTCCATGGTCGATTTCGGTTGTATTGTTTTCTTGTTTGCTAGTTATTTCACATATATATGATCCTTATTATCTTGGGTTTGTTGTTGACATAAAATGAGCCTTAATTTTCAGCTTATGAATCATTATATTAAGGCAAGTTTCCGCAGCGTTTTTCTTGTTTAAATGGTTAAACTACTAAGATAATGGTCCAACAAACCCAACATTGGCATCTAGAGCCAGATATGTGGATGACTAGCTTCATTATCCTTGTAAAATTGGTTTTATGGGGTTTTAACAACCTAATAGGGGCTGTTTTGTGATGTTATGATGAATCCCAAACCTTTCAAGGTTATATCTTACATGCTTAGGATTAAACTTGAAAGAAAAGATATCAAAATGGTTGATTGTATTTCGTTGGCCAAAACACCCTAAGTTCTTGGTTTATGTTAGCTGAAAATTTAGGGTCAAATGGGGATTCATTTTGGTTCTTGGATTTTGTTTCATATTGGTGCATAACCTAGCCTTGACCTTGTGATGGTTTGGTTTTGGATGGATGATTTATTTTGGTTGTATTCATTCTTATGGGTTGTAATAATTATTCCTTTGTGCTTGTATTTGGATGTAATTTATTTATTCATTCATTTGTGATGTAATAGATAGATTAAGTGTGTTTTCTTTATTAGAAAAATTTGTATTAGGATATAAATTTTGTAAATGAAGATGCTCAAGATGGAAGCACAAAAGGAAGACACAAAGAGAAGGACTTGAAGCATTTGGATGCAACTTCAAGTGGGGGTCTTTGGAGGCCTCATATTTTGTGTTATGTTCAACCCTAGGAAAGACCTAATGAAAACACTTGTGATGGCAAACAAGTGTTGTCAACATAGTGGCTATGGTTATGCACATGTGGTTGTTGCTTGTATGCTTGTTTGATTATTCATTTTATGTTGATTGTTTGATATGTGGATATGCTTAACAATCATAATAAATGATCATAACAAGCTGAATTTTCATGGTTCTTCATCATTAATATGTTAATAAAAGTTATTAAAAGGATTAATGGTTTCAAATAAAAGAGGTTTTGTTAAAAAGAACCATAGGGTACCATGTATTTGAAAGCATGCAAATACAAGGTGCATAGAGTTTTCATTACTAGAATTGATGAAAACTAAAATCCCTTTGGAAACAAGTTTAACACTATCCTTTTACACGACACTCGAATCACTTGAGAACTACTTGTGGGATAAAGGTCACCTAACCACTTTTAGGGAACTTGTGTGTTTGAGGTGGGCTTAACATATTTGTGGGATAAAGGTCACCTAACAACTTGTATGTGTAAACTCACACGTGTGTGTAAGTAGCACGAATTGAATTGGAAACCATGTGCATAGGGTCACCGAAGCATGGCGTACAATGGTGTTGATGGGATTTTACATGCCGACTAAACATAAGATGTTTAACCGATCCCATAAAGCTAGAAGTTGCAATAGGTTGCCATTGTCAAATGTTGACAACCTTGTTAATTTAAATAATAGGATAAACGTCACCTAACCATAATTTAAATGTAACGTTGGATTCTAGATTTTTAATTATTAATTGTCTATGAGACATAAAAAGGGTATTAATAATTAAAATGTAATTTTTCAGAAATACTAATATGAACTTTGTAATTTTGTAGAAATGGCCGCAAACAACAATGCTACCACCCCGACCGCCCCTACCATATCACTGAGAACCATCTTAGAAAGGGATTGTCTTAACCATAATAACTTTATGGACCGGTTTCGAAACTTGAGAATTGTTCTCAAGCAAGAGAAAAAGGCCTATGTCCTTGACGATCCTATTCCTGACCAACCCAACCCCATTGATGTTGAGGCCTATAATGATTGGCTTAATACACTGAAGATTCCATGCAGGTTTCTTGCCTCATGTTGGGAACCATGATTCCTGAACTCCAAAAGGACTTTGAGCATCATGGGGCATATGACATGATTACCCAGTTGAAGGAAATGTTCCTTCAACAAGATAGGGTAGAGCGCTTCGAAACGGTTCAGCTTCATGAATGTCACATGGAAGAAACCCAATCGGTATCATCTTATGTTCTTAAGGTGAAAAGCCACGTTGATCGCCTTGAGAGGCTTAATTGTCCCATCTCAAGAAGCTGGCCACGGATTTGATCCTTAATGGCCTAACCAAAAGGTTTGAGACGTTCATAATGAATTACAATATGAACGACTGGGACAAGAATTGGTGAGCTTCACGCAATGCTCAAAACAGCCGAGGCAGGGATAGGTAGAAAAGTTCTACCTGTTCTCTCAATCAATGAGGGAGGCAATAAGAAAAGGCCCTTCCCCGAACCCAAGGCAAATGTTGCCAAAAGAAAGGGGTACATCAAAGGTAAAGGAAAAGGGAAGGCTAAAGCGGAACCTCCAAAGCGTAAGCTAAGAAGCCCAAGGTAACGGAGAACGATCCATGCTTTGAGTGTGGTGAGATAGGACATTGGAAAAGGAAATGTCCCACCTATCTCAAAGAGTTGAGAAACAAGAGGGATGCTGGGCAAACCTCAGGTACAACTTTCATGATTCATATTGGTTTAAATGTTATTCTTCCAACACATGGGTATTGGATACCAGATGTGGAACTCATTTTATGCAATTTGTTTTAGGGGTTCAAAAGAAATAAACACTTCAAGAAGGGAGACACAAGTCTCTACATGGGCAACGGAGCAAAAGTGATGTCGAAGCCCAATGAGACTATATTTTGAAACTTTCATATGGTTTGGAAGTTGTTCTCAAGAACATTTTGTATGCTCCTAGTTTGACTAGGAACATAATTTTTGTTTCCCTTTTAAAACAATGTGGTTATGAATTAAAGTTTGTAAACAATGGTATTTATGTTTGTATGGATGATGTGTTTTATTTTAAGGCAATGCCTTAATGGTATCTATGAATTGGTTCATGATGATTCATGCTATAATAAATCATTATACCAATCAAGCACCAAGAAACTTAAAATGGGTTTAAGTGATTCATATCTTGGCATTGTCGTCTTGGTCATATAAACAAGAATCGAATTCAAGCACTCAAAGAATGGTCTTTTGAAAACAAATGAAAATGTTTCATTTGATAAGTGTGAATCTTGTTTACAAGGCAAGATGACCAAGTCGCCCTTTAGTGGTACTAACTAGAGGGAAACAGACTTATTGGGAATCATACATTCGGATGTATGTGGACCTTTGACAAGAAATGGTGAAAGATACTTCATTACCTTTACTGACGATTATAGTCGCTATGGTTATGTGTACTTGATGGCACAAAAACATGAAGCTTTTGAAATGTTCAAAATCTTCAAGAATTAAGTAGAAAATCAACTCAATAAAACAATCAAGGTTCTTCGATCAGATAGAGGAGGTGAATACCTTAGTGAGGCTTTTCAGGATCATTTAAGAAGTTGTGGGATCATCTCGCAACAAACTCCACCTGGAACACCATAACATAATGGTGTGTCTGAAAGGAGAAATCGAATCATATTGGATATGGTTCTATCTATGATGGCTATAAGCTCACTACCTCTATCTTTTTGGGGTTTCGCATTGCTCTTCGCGGCTCGTATTTTGAATACGGTCCGACCAAGAAAGTGAATTCGACACCTTTTGAAATATGGCATGGAAGAGTTCCATCACTATCATATTTAAAGGTATGGGTTGTGAAGCTTATGTTAAGCTAAACATCCAAAACAAGTTGGAAAGTCGATCCACTAAGTGTATTTTTGTTGGATATCCCAAAGACTGTATAGGATACTAATTCTCTGATCCAACAGAGCAAAAAGTATTTATTGCTTAAAAGGCAGAGTTCTTGGAAGCTAAGTTCCTTGTGGAAGGAATAACACATAGAACAGTGGAATTTGATGTGGATCAAGATCCACAAACCGATACACATTTGGTTGACACTAGCAATCAACTAGAGGTTGTTGATGATGATCAAGTGGTTGATCAATACACACAAAATGTTCACAATCTGGTAGAGTTAGCATTCCACCTGAAAGATATGGATTTTTCATGAATGGATGCTATGTGGTTGACTTCGATGTGCCAACTACATACCATGATGCAATGTCTAACTCGGATTGTAACAAATGGCTAGAAGCCATGAACGTAGAGATGCAATCCATGCATGACAACCAAGTTTGGGAATTGGTTGACCTTCCACTTAACTCCAAACGGTGGATGCAAGTGGGTTTTCAAGAAGAAAACAGATATGCGTGGAAACTTGGATACTTACAAAGCAAGACTTGGAGCAAAAGGTTTCACTCAAACTCAAGGGGTTGATTATGATGAAACCTTCTCACCTGTGGCAATTCTATAGTCAAAAAGGATATTGTTTTCCATAGCCGCATATTATGACTATGAGATTTGGAAAATGGATGTCAAAACCGCTTTCTTAACGCACATCTCGAAGAGACTGTCCATATGGTTCAGCCTGAAGGTTTTGTCGATCCACAACATCCTAATAAAGTATGCAAGTTAAAGAGGTCAATCTATGGATTGAAACAAGCATCAAGAAGTTGGAATCAACATTTCGATGAAGAAATGAAGAAATTTGGTTTCATCAAGAACGGTAATGATGCTTGTGTATATAAGAAGGCTAGTGGGAGCATAATTACATTTCTAGTATTGTATGTTGATGACATACTACTTTTTGGAAATGATATTCCAACCATGGAAGGTGTTAAAACCTGGCTTGGAAGTTGTTTTTCAATAAAAGATCTCGGTGAAGCCGCCTATATTTTGGGAATAAAGATCTATAGGGATAGATCGAGGCAGTTAATAGGTTTAAATCAAAGTGCATACATTGATAAAGTCTTGAAAAGGTTCAATATGGAAAACTCTAAGAAAGGTATGGTACCTATTCAAAGAGGGACTATATTGAGTGCATCTCAATGTCCAAGTTCAAAGGATGAGAAAGATCAAATGAAGGACATCCCATATGCGTCTGCTATAGGATCCATCATGTATGCAATGATATGCACTAGACCGGACGTGTCATGCGCGTTAAGCATGACAAGTAGATATCAACAAAATCCAGGTAATAGCCATTGGATGTCTATTAAAAGTATATTGAAATACCTTAGGAGGACTAAGGATATGTTTCTAATATACGGGTCTAGTGAAGAGGGACTCATTGTAAAGGGTTACACGGATGCGAGATTCCAAACTGATCGAGATGATTCTCGATCACAATCGGGGTATGTCTTAATTATGATGGAGGGGCAATGTCATGGAAGATTCAAAACAAGACGTGGTAGCATTGTTCACTACAGAATCCGAATACATAGCCACGTCACTAGCAGCTCAGGAAGCTGTATGGATAAAGAAATTTATCGCTGATCTAGGGGTCGTCCCTACCATTCAAGACCCCGTAGAAATCTTTTGTGATAACGAGGGTGCGATTGCACAAATCAAGGAATCTCGTGCACATCAAAAGACTAGACACATTGAGCGGAGATTCAACTACATAAGGGGTGATGTTGAAAAAGGAAAGATATGTATTGGTAAAGTTCACACAGACCAAAACATTGCGGATCCACTCACGAAGCTCCTTGAAAGGGCAAATCATGAAAGTCATACCTGTTCCTTAGGATTTTGATTTTCTAGTGATTGGAATTGATCTGTTTAGTATTTAAATATTTGGAACAATCTAATGTTTAACTCTTTATATATTTGTGACATTTTGAGTTATGTTCCTTTTAGCATGTATATATCCATGAATATGTTTATTATTCTAAATGTCCATAGTCGGTCATATTTGTGGGAAGAAATATGAATGTAAGACTATTATGAACATGGATTGGTGGATATTCATAAGGTATGAATATAGAGCAATTGGTTGCTACCAAAGGTCATAGATATTTGTGGGATACAAATATTGGACCAACCCGCATCTCAATTTTACTACATGGAATCTTCAAGATTCATCATAAGTAAATTTGAGTAAAGGTGAATATCATTTGGTATCCTCCGACCTGAGATACATATTGGGTTTTGATATTCACTAAAGTGTTATACCTTGAGCCAGTTCTTCAATGCACTGAAATAATGGACAGTACATAAGGCTATGTTTAGGTGTGACACGAGGTGATTGTGAGAAACATATGTAGTGAAGATGAATTTGTTCCTCTTATTCGTTGAGTGCAAGATGTCTAAGGCCTGATTAAGTTAAATCAACAAGGAATGATCATTTTGTGTCCTTGGATTTAACATGACATCTGAAACAAAAGGATTAATGATTGATTCACCTAAATCATTTCAAGTTGGATACTTGAAGGTGATGTTGTTATTGAATGGCTTTCAATCATGCGTATTAAGGGTAGTAAACCATTGTTAGGCGGTATTTATTACTTGCATCAATCTTCTATGAATCTTGTGCAAGTGGGAGATTGTTGGATTCTTTATGCCCAAGACACATAGAATATTGATGTGGTTAGTACGTATTGATCCAAGTCGGGTCATACCCAATAACAAGCTTTGCAAACACTAATATAAATATTTAATTGATGATATGATCATGCAATTAAATAGATACACCAATTTAGAAAATGGGTTTTCTAAATAAATTCCATATGAGATGAAACAACTTATAAGGATATTTTGTTTATGGACATTATTTGTAATATTATTTAAGTTAGTTAAAGAACATCAAATAGTAATAACAGTGTGCGTGTATAAGTTATATATTCAAAAGGTAAATTAGATAACTTATAATTGTTTTAGTTAAACAATTTTGCAAAAAAACATTTGGGGGGAAAACCCCAAATGTTTTGTGCGGCCACCCCCTTTACAATCCTTTTGCATTGGTATCCAATCTAGAAAACCACACACACACTCAATCCTTCCTCTCTCTCTTACATGCAAGCACCTCAAGAACCTCTTTTCTTCTCCATTTTTGAAGAACATACAAGCTGAAAATTGGTTTTCAGCAGCTATCTTGGTGCGTTTTTGGTGTTAAAATCCTAGCAACAAAGTGTCTTGCTTGAGGCTTGTGGGTATACAAGCTTGAGGACATCTTGCTTGGTGTTTTGTTCCTTCAAGACTTCATCCTCTTCTTCACATCCAATGATTTGGGGAGCCTTTTGGAAGGTGGTTCATTCAACGTTTTTGGGCAGCTTTGGAAGGTAGTTCCATGGTCGATTTCGGTTGTTATTGTTTTCTTGTTTGCTAGTTATTTCACATATATATGATCCTTATTATCTTGGGTTTGTTGTTGACATAAAATGAGCCTTAATTTTCAGCTTATGAATCATATATTAAGGAATGTTTCCACTGCGTTTTTCTTGTTTAAATGGTTAAACTACTAAGATAACGGTCCAACCAACCCAACAGCTTGGGTACAATCTTCCGAGTGTATCCCAACATGCTCTTTATAGAGCATGAGTGCATTGTTCTCAAGCCCAGGGTGATTATTCCTCATGAGCATATCCTGCTTAGAGTCCCCAGGAAAGGGAACATGTACAAGATGGATTTGCAAGAAACATCTCCCTCTGGAGAAGTTTCATGCTTTCTGTCTAAAGCAAATAGTGATGAGTCTTTCCTATGGCATAAAAGAATATGCCATTTAAACTTAAGAACATGAATAAATTAATTAAGAATGATTTGGTAACTAGAATGCCAAAGAAAGAGTTTACAAGTGATGACCAGTGTCTTACATGCCTGAAAGGGTAGCAACATAAGGTATCTCACAAGCCTAAGGGAAGAAACTCCGTCACTACACCCCTACACTTATTACATATGGATCTCTTTGGACCCACCAGTGTAATAAGTCTAGGAAGGAACTCATATTGTTTGGTGATCGCAAATGACTTTACAAGATTCACTTAGGTCTTTTTCCTTAGAACTAAGGATGAGACTCCTGAGATTCTGAAGAATTTCATCTTGAAGATTGAGAATCAATCTGATTACAAGGTAAAAGTCATAAGATGTGATCAGGGAACAGAATTTAAGAACCAAATCCTTGATGCATTCTGTGATGAAAAGGGTATTACAAGACAATACAGTGCTCCCAGGACTCCTAAGCAAAATGGTGTTGTTGAGAGGAGAAACATGACACTGATTAAAGCTGCAAGAACCATATTGTGTGACTTTAAGCTGCCATCACCTTCTGGGCAGAGACAGTCAACACTGCCTGCTATGTGCAAAACAGAGTTTTAGTAGTTAAGACTCATGGCAAGACTCCTTATGAACTTTAGCACAAGAGGAAACCTTTCATTGGTTTTCTCAAGTCATTTGGATGTCCTTGCACCATCTTGAATACTAAGGATCAAATTGCCAAATTTGCTAAGAAATCAGATGATGGACACTTCATTGGATACTCTTCACAAGCTAAGGTTTATAGAGTATACAATCTCAAAACTAGAATTGTTGAGGAGTAAGCCAATGTGACTTTCAATGAACAGACACCCTGTGTAGCTGGTTCTGGTCCTGATTGGCTTTTTGATCTTAATTTAGTTACCAACTGTCTTAACAAATCTTGTGAGACTCTTTTAGGATCTGCACAAATCCTACCTACAGGTGATCCTGATCCAATATTAAGCTTAGAAGACCTTAAAGAAATAAATCTTCAGCTCCAGTTGGAACTACTTCTGCAAATGAAGTCTCTATCTGCACCACAATGACAAACTCAGCTTATACATCTGGCATGCCTTCAAATTTTAGCTTAGAGGCTCCATAACCAGATAAAGATACTTCAAATGCTGAAGAAAATGGTGGCAGTGGTGATAGTGATCAAGACTTTCTTGATGCTGATAACCACTCCATAGATGACAACATCAATGATGTCACACACTCCTTGGATCAAGTCTCTCTTGAAAAGTGTGCTGATGTGGTGGGAGAATCATCAACGCCAGATTTAAATTTCTCTAATTTAGATCTCTCTGAACAACTTGTTGTGATCCCTCAGCTTAGGATCCACAAGTCTCATCCCACTACAAACATCATTGGAGATGTTGTGATAGGGGTAAGAACAGAGGACAAACCCATGAAGCAAATGTTTGTTTTCACTCTTGTTTCTTGTCCCAGATAGAGCGAAAGAAAGTTGATGAGGCTCTAAAGGATGGAAGTTGGTTGAAGCTATGCAAGAGGAGCTGCTTCAATTCAAAAGACAAAAAGTGTGGAAACTTTGTCCTCTTCCTCATGGAAAGACTACCATTGGGACCAAACGGGTGTTTAGGAACAAGAAGGATGATAGAGGCATTATCATCAAGAATAAAGCTAGACTAGTTGTTCAAGGATACACACAAGAAGAAGAAATTGACTACACTGATGTCTTTGCTCCGGTAGCAAGATTAGAACCTGTTAGGATATTTCTGGCATTTGCTGCATCCAAGAACTTCAAGGTCTATCAACTTGATGTGAAGTGTGCTTTTCTTTATAGAGTGATTGATGAATAGGTGTATGTCAAACAACCACCTAGTTTTGCAGATCCTCATCATCCTGATTATGTCTACAAGCTTGAAAAACTCTTTATGGGCTGCATCAGGCACCCAGGAAGTGGTATGAGACTCTATCTCAGTATCTTTGCAAACATGGATACAAGAGAGGTACTATAGATGGAACTCTCTTCATCAAAGGACAGGGAAATGACATATTGCTAGTTTAAGTATATGTAGATGATATCATCTTTGGTTCAACTAATCCAAAGCTCCGCAAAGACTTTGAGAAGTTGATGAAGGACAGATTTGAAATGAGTGCCATGGGGGAACTCAATTTCTTTGTGTGAATTCAAGTGAAGCAAGTTGAAGATGGCATCTTTATAAGTTAGTAAAAGTATGTTCAAGACATACTCAAGAGGCTCAACATGACTGATTGTAAGATTGCTAAGACGCCCATAGCTAGAAACCACTCCGTTGGACCTGATCTTGAGGGGGAGTGTGTAGATGAACATCTATACAGGGCTATGATTGGGTCTCTTATGTATCTTATAGCTAGCAGGCCTGATATTATGTTTGCCACTTGCATCTATGCAAGATATCAAGCCAACCCTAAGATGTCTCACCTTATCACTGTCAAAAGGATTCTAAGATATCTCAAAGGTGCTTCAACACTTGGTTTATGGTATCCTAAGAATCCTGACTTTAATCGTATGCTTATACAGATAGTGATTATCATGGTTGCAACGTGACTACAAAGTCTACATCTGGGGGATGTCAGTTTCTTGGTGGAAGGGTTGTCTCATGGCAATGCAAGAAAAAATCTTGTGTCTCTGCATCAACTGCTGAAGCTGAATACATTGTTGTTGCAAACTGCTGTGCTCAAGTGCTTTGGATTCAAAATCAGATGCTTTACTATGGATTGAACTTCAAGAAGACTCCCATTCACATAGAAAACAATAGTTCCATCTCTATTATAGAGAATCCTGTGTAGCACTTAAGGACCAAACACATCAACATCAGTATCATTTAATAAGAGATAACTATGAAAAAGAATTAATTGAACTAGTCAAAGTTCATATAGATGAACAATATCCTGATCTGTTTACAAATGCTTTTGATGAACAGAGATTTAAATATCTTATATAAGCTATTGGGATGATAAACTTGAGTAGGTTTTTCTTAAAACTAATTCTTATTATTTCTTAAAATATGTGTGTCCTAAGTTGTCTAGTTTATCACTTTCATAAGCTCTAGTTTTTCTTGGAGAAAATTTTTGAAGACTTTCCTTAGAATTATGATATTTTTATCCTTTGGAAGTTATGATTTTAACTTCGGAAGAAACTTATGCCTTTAAAACAACTAACTGCCCAAGTAATTTTACATTCATAAGAAATTCTGAAATATCTTCCAAAGCTTAAAAATCTTCTTTGGCACTTATATGTTTTCAAGGACAATCTTCTCCGAAGCAAATTAACTCTCGGAAGTTCTATTCCTTTGAACAAAACTTTCAAGTCTTGATTTTCTTTCGAAGTCAAAATTCTCAGAATCCTTAGGAAATTCTTTCGAAGTTATTTTAGATTCGGAAGCTTTTTCATTAAAACTTCTTAAGATAATTTACCTTCGGAAGCTTTTTGATTTCCAAGAAAACTACTTTTTGAGCAAAAGTAAACTACTTTTTCAGAGGTGGGACCGACATCCAGAATTCAAAGTTTATCCTCTTTCATTAAACTTGATCTGGTTTCCCCCTCTTTCTATCATCTGCTTCTTTCCTCCAAACCTAAAACCCCAAATTTTTCTCTGAAATTACTTTCTTTCATCTTTCTTCATCCTTAAGCTCACTTAAAATGGCCAATCCTCTTCAGAGAAATGACCTGAACTTTACCATGCAGTTACACAGGCAACATAATCAGGTTGCTCTGTTAACTCTGAGAAAGATTCTCATTTCTCAGAGGTTTGCCGTTTCTTAGCTTTGTCGAACTACTTACCTCCCTAACCATTGATCCTCCACTCTATGAGGATCATCTGCTAGAATTCTGGAAGACCTGCCAAAAGGTCGTAATGGATGGGGAGAAGGCACTATCTACCACAGTGCAGGGGAGAACAGTCTTCATCACTCCGGCCATCATCAACATGCATCTTCAGCTGGATGATGAAGAAGGTGAGGTGTTCTTCCCAAAGGAAGCTGTAAATCATTCATTTGAGCAGATGGGTTATGAGGGAGACTACTCTGTCAAGACCTTCAGGAAAGGGAAGGTCTCATTCCAATGGAAATTCCTGCTCCATGTGGTTATCCACTGCTTATCAAACAAGCATGGTGGATGGGACCAGTTTCCTGAGGATCTCTCCTTTATTATCCATAGGATGATTCAGGGGGTCAAGTTTAGGTATTCTCAGTTTGTTTATACTAATTTGCTTGCAAACTTGGAATCCTTAGAATATTACATGTTCCCTAGATATGTCTAATTCATTCTTAACTGTGAACTGGGCTCACAGTTGAGGGAACAAGTAACATTCTTAAAATCGACAGATGAAGCCCGACATCTTTAAAATACCGAGAATGCCCACTGTTGGCTTCTCTGGGGTAGAAACAACCATTTTTCTAAAAATGTTTCATTGCTCAAGGTGACAACTTAGCAGCACCAGCTAATGTTGAACCCACACCTTCAACATCCCAACCACCTAAACAGCCACAAATCACCCTCACCTACAAAAGAAAATACAAACGAACCCCTACTCAGGCTATTCAGTCTATGCAGGCCCCTATACACTCACCAACATAGGAAGAAGTGGACAATCAAGCTCCTACTTCTCCTAAGGAGCAGACCACTCCTATCTCTTCAAAGATCAGTGTTGAGGTTCCTCATGCTCAGTCTGATGAACTCATAAGCCAAACTGCCTTAAGCCATCACTCTGAGTCTCAACACTCAAGTGATCAACCTTTAGGGGATAGTTACCATCCCTAACCTTTAGATCTCAACTAACCAATCCCCAATTTTGACTTCTACACTAATGAAGATCTAGGTTTCAATGAGTACCATGATTCTCTCTTCTTTCCCCCTACTAAAACAGAGATGAGTACTTCTGAGGCTCATATTTCTAGCCCATATCAGTCACTTACTACTGACTTGGACACTTCTGAACCTATTCAGGATTGGCATATGGAAGAGGCTCTCACTTTTGAAAGTGATTACATCATTAAGACCTTAACCATGGCAACTCAGCCCACTGACATTTCAACTAAGATTGCCAGTGAGCAGAGGAAATCCAACAGCCAAGAACCTGAAGCTAGTGGTGAGAGTGAGGACTTTGGTCCAATCATCTCATCCCCAATGATTCTTCTGATGAAGATTAAGGGAATTTAAGACTAAAGGTGCAAAAACTGTCTCAAACATGCACTTATTTAGTCTCCAAGGTTAGCCACCTTGAATCTCAAGTGACTACCTTACAGAACAGGGTCAATGATCAACAACTTGAGATTTCATATCTCAAGGAAAAACTAGCTCGGAGACCTTTAAGCAGAGCTCAACTAGGAATAGAAGAACCTATGGATGTGATTGACCTAACTCCTAGCTCACCTATGAAAGTGGGTGATGCTACTAAAAAAAGGGAGAAAGTCATTACAATCATAGAACCTAGGAGTTCTTCAGAGAGTGTGGATATTGAGGACTCACCATCTTATATTGCAATTGTACACACTCATCAACTTCCTCAAGTTCATATTGATGTGGACTCTATAGACTCCTTTATACAGAGTCTGTTTGAGGAAGGAATAGCAAGGGCAATGTCATCTCCACCATCTTCCAATCACATCATTGGGTGGAGGTATGATAGCAACAGGAGAGCCCTAATCATCATTAGAGTTCAAGGGCAGCAAGAGATCTTCAACTTTCAGACCTTGAACTACTATGAAGGTCTATATTTAGTCAACATGCCACTTGTCAATCCAAGCAAATAAAGACAAGCTGACAAGTTGGTCAAAGAATCAAAGACCAAATCACTACAGAGTTCAGCCTTAGAAGGAGACTTAGGCAATCAGGTAATGTCATCGGTCAACTGGATGTTGAGGCAGACCCTAAGATTAGTTTCATAGGGGTAACCTTGATTGAAGGCCCAGTGACAGAACCTGAGAGCCTTGTCTTATCACTAACAACTGCTGCAGAGATCAATTCCCTTTTTAAGACACCTGTTGGTGAAGGTGCTTCTCAACCTCTCTCTGGGTAGAGCTTGGAAGCTACATCAAGCAATGAAGGTCAAAGCGCTCTCCATCCTGAGTCACAAAGATTTATGAGTGAGAAAGGGAAAAGAAAAATGACATCTGAGGAGATTGAGGAGGAGAAGCGAGAGAGGAAAAGGAAGTTGACGGTAGAAGGTTCCCCTTCAAGGTCTGCAAGGCTCATGGAGTCTACTATAAGGGCTGCCCCTAGACCAGATACTCCGAATGATGAGTTGAGGGCAGTCAGGATCAACTACCTGCAAACTAGGAACTATGACATAGGCAATGTCATTTCTCTCCCCTTAGAAGAGTTAAATGAACTGGTTGACATGGAAATATCAAAGGAGAAGAAAGAGGCAGAAGATGTAGAGCTACTAGTACAAACCAAAGAAGACATAAGAAAGAAAAGATAATATAAGCATGTGCCTACTATCTCCCCAGTTCAAGAAAGTCCTGCACATGAGGATGTGGTTCAACAAGAACCTCGGATAGACAAAGAAAAAGATAGGATCAAGATGATCAACTACCTGAGTGCCACAGGCCTCTATCAGGCAGATGATCAACTACTTGACTTACATTCCCCTCCAAGTCTAGCTCCACCTGAAATGGAGGTTAAGGTTGAACAACCAGAGACAATACAATCTGGACCTCCTGCTGATTCTTAGCAAGCTTCATCTTTTGATCCACAACAGCGTTCTGTCCCCTCTCAATCTAACCCTGTGAGAGAGGAAAACCCAACTAAGAAAGACAAAAAAGATCAACCAGGTGTTGTAGGCCAGTCTTCTCAGTTAAAAGGATTTTAGAGGAGAAAAAAGATGGCTTCTAAACCAAAGTCAAAGAAGAAAGAAAAAGCATTCATCTCCAATCCTCAGGATGAGTCAGAACATCCAGAGGATGTGCAAACAGAGGATGCTCAACCAACTCCTACTCAAGTAGCTCCTTTGGCATCAGAAAGACCCATCCTGTCCTGGACATACACCACAAATCCACAAAGGTGGCATGTCATTAGAGATCAAAGCATTGAGGATTTCTACACATGGCAAGACATGTTCAACTTGCCTCTGCCTGATCTCTTTGACATGAGAAGAGACTTTGATAGTCTGAAGGATTCTGATCATCTTATGAAGAAAGGGTTGGTTATTATCCTGATGTGGACTGTTGATATCTGAAGTCTTCAAGTGTTTTGGTAGCATTAGCCTAGGGGGAGTTTGTAGAGAATATTTGAAGAGGCTGAAGCAACCAAAGTCTTTATGCATGCATGTTGCACAAGTAGTAAAGAAGAATGCTTCAAAAGTTTCACACAAGCAACAAAAATATTCTAAGTGTGAAATCTTCCGAAGCCAATACCAATATCTTCCAAAGCCAAAGATGAAGTCTTCTGAAGCTTCAAAGACAAAGTCTTCCGAAGCCAACAACTAGAAGATAGATTTCTTCCAAAGAATTTTAACACATGCTTTATCAGATGTACTTTTCCATAAAGCTGGACCCCTTCCCGCTACAACTCTGTAAAGTCACCAACTTATATGAGTTAGTGAAAAGGTCCATGCTTTTGGTAACTATACATTGAGGTGTTGAGTTTGTAAACTTTCTACTTTATGCACTTTATCCTTTTTGTAATAGATAAGGATGTGAGCTATGGCATGTCATAGTCACAAAGTCAAAAAGGCAATCTGCCTTTTTGATTGTACAATTAATTTTGTTTGTGTCTAGTCAATTGTATCCAGCTGGCTTTCAAAGTATAGCTGGCTATAGGATGTAGTATAAGTATCTCATGTTATTATAACTTTATATTTATGCTTCTGTAACACTTGTAGTAGAAAATAGAGAAAGCAATATACTGCAACCTTGAAAACTATCTCCTTGTGTATTTTGTTCTCTTGTTCTGTCTCTTATTTACTTATGTTCTAAGTGTCATTTAATGTGGTTAATCTAGTTTCACTGCTTAAGATTAGTTGAGTGTTATTCTCCTCATTGTGTTGTTGTGTTGTAAGTGTTAAACCCATTCAATGGTCCAATAACTCCTACTACTAATAGGCAATTTAGCATAGAAAGTAACAGAAATAAAACTTTTACTAGCACCAGAATCAAATAACCCAGAAACTAGAGTTTGGTTTACTAGGAACGTACCTGACACAACATCGGGGTCTATCCTAGCCTCCTCCTGCATCATCGTGAACGCCCTGGTGCTCGCCCTCTGCCCTTCACCTCCAGCCTTTTTCGCTCTCGAACTTTCAGCCCTCGGATTCTTACAATCCCTGCTCATGTGGCCCTCCCCGCCACAATTAAAACACCTTGCCACCTTGCACTCTCTCGCCATGTGGCCATGCTTCCCACACTTGAAGCACATGTTCAGCCCCCCTACACTCCCTGATGTGCTCCCTTCCACACTTGCCACACTTCTTTATCCTCCTACCAGATGTGAGCACTTGTCGGTCATCCACCCGTGGACCTTTGTTGCTTGGAGCGGCCCCGCCACATCCAAATCGATTCCCGTTCTAATTCTGGTCACCACCACCTTTCTTGTTGACTTCAGTCACCACCACAGTTCGTTCATCATACAACCTACCTGCCAGATCAACCGCCGACCTAAACATGCTCGACCGGGTAACGATCATGTGCCAACGGATATCCGCCGACAACCCTTGGATGTATTTCTTGATCTTTCATGATAGAGGCGTCACTTGATTTGGAACCAGCCATGTCATCTCGTTGAACTTCATGGTGTATTGTTGATGTGTCATGGTTCCTGCCTCTAGTTGTAGAAACTCCTTCTTAACCTTATCCATCTCCCTATGAGGACAGAACTCCTCAATTACCAACTTCTATAGCTCTGCCCACTTCATTCTTCCAACAACCCAACTACCCTCGGCTTGGACAATATTGTCCCACCAGCACAAGGCCGAGTCCACAAATGAGTGGGTAGCAAACTTCACTTTCTGATCTTCCCAACACTCGTTAATGTTGAGAATTACCTTCATCTCTCTCACCCATCAGTGAGCAACAACAGCAGTGGCATTAGCATCAAAGGTCAGGGGCTTGCATTTTGAAATGCCCCGTAGTTACAGCCTTGTGCTGCCTCCTGCACAGGCTTTTCTTCTCCTCCTCATCAGTAAAGACAACCGTCTCTGTCTCCGGTTGCTCCCGTCCTCCTGAGGACATGATCCTCTCTCACCTTTCTACTTTCCTTACAGTCTTTGTCACTTCGGTCAACACATACGGTAAGATCGTCTGCATGACCTGATGCACCTCCTCAACAACAGCCTCCTTCATTGAGGATCTTAAGTTTGCACTCTCATCCCCAGCCTCCAGATGAGGGTCCTCAGGCTCTTCATGAACCACCTCTTCAGCTTTAGACCTTCCTCTTGTGGCCCGCGGTCCAGCACCACATCCACCATGACCTGCACCACGTGAAGCCTTCGACGATCTGCCACCGGCCATCCTGTAAACATGCTATAAGATTCAAACACTAACACAGTCATTCAAGGGAATAGCTCAGTTTATGTCAAATATAATAAGTCCCTACAAAATTGGTTAGCCACTTACTTTACTGTTCATACCCCAAGCATTTCCTATCCTGACTACATCAGTATCTAAATATACTAAATGCACACAGATCAAATAACATGTGCATATAATGCTGGTTATCTTTAAAGAGAACACCTAATGGTACGTAGCTACTTGGACTGGCATCCCTTCCATTTGTCCTATTTTCAGTTTAAGTTTAGTTTTTTTTTGAAAATTTTAACCCGTTTCACTTAAGCTTTGGCTTTGATACCAACTTGTAAGGCCCCATTCCCGGGATGCTCACAGCTAGTCATTCATCACACAAAAACATACATTTAACCTTAAATTATTAAAACATTGCAGCGGAATTAATTCAAACCATTTCATATATATAGTTGCTTGGAAAATAATACAACCTTTAGAATTGTTATAAAACATCGCTTGTTCGCATTACAATGCAAAAACATTATCGTTATACAAAATGGTTGCCATCCAAAATGAGCCAAGTAGCTGCCCGTGCCATACTCAACAATGTTTACCTACCAACTAGAAACACATAAAAGTCAACGTTGTTGAATGAGTTCAAGTCTTAAAATTAAATATACTTTACTTTCGTTTAAAACCTTTCTTTACATTCATACATGATCAAGCATCATACATACACGTAGATAATATCATTATTATCTTTATCATTTGTTCGCTAACTTTCGTTCATACATCATCGTACGTCATCGTTATCATTCACTTTCATTTATAATCTTCCTTACTTATCTTCCATATATTCGTTACATCCGATGACATGTATAGTACCCCGAACATTATGCACGAAGCTGGTTACTGGGCCTAAGGTCTGTCATAGACCCCGAACATTATGCACGAAGCTGACTCTACTACCTAGGGCAAGTACACTCATCACCTTCATTTCTCTTACATTCCGGACCAATGTCATATGCTATACCCTGAACTTTGTGCACGAAGTTGGTTACTGGGCCTGAGGTCTATCATAGACCTCGAACATTGAGCACAAATCTAACTACAATACCTAAGGCTAGCAGCAAGGATCGCCTAGGTATGGTTAATCACAAAAATTAGACCGCAGTGTGCATCCGTTTGCAAGACTTTCTTACATTGGGTATGAACCTCCATACATTTCTTGCCTATATTCTTTCATTACGTTCCTCTTTTCATTATCTTCCACTTTACGTTATATAATACTTTCCATTTCATTCGGAAACATTCAGCGTAAAGCCATGGAAAATAAATGTACATAATAAGGAACATAAACATAAACATTCAAATCATCACCATACAAGGCACCATCATACATGACATAACAATCATCATACATGCCATAACATACCTCATTCATCATCAAAAGTCAACTTACTTGAACCCCTGGAATATCCCAAGTCAAAGCTTACATTTTACATTTTCCCCAAAAAATTTCAGAATATTTTTCTGAGGCATAGGCACATGGGCACTATGCAGGTGCATGGCCTTTCAGGTGCATGGGAACACTTAGGTGCATGGGGAACTATGAGGCGCTTGGCCTTTCAGGCGCATGGGAATACTTAGGCACATGGGGAACTATCAGGCGCATTGGCACTATTGGGGCGCATGGCCAACACTTAGGCGTCTGGGCAACATTTTTAGGTGCATGGGCACTATGCAGGCGCATGAGTGCCTGGGCGCATTGGAATTCTGGGTGCATGGACACTTGGTCAATCTCAGACTATTCCTAGGAATATGGACACTATTTGGGCGCATGGGGGTTTGGACGCATTGGAACCCTTAGGCAGTTAAAAATGTTGGGCGCATGTGCAAGCCACCTACACTAATCATTAAAATGAATGAGTTCTAGTTTTAAAATCTTACATTTTAAGCAACAAAACAAGAACATGGGAACATCATAACATCATAATCACCCAAAATCATACCCCACCCATATTCATACACACACATACATACAAGTACAACACCCACATTTTTAAAAAATTTAAACATGCATTTCCAGCCTCAAAATCAGTTAAAACAAGTAAAAAGGGGGTTCTAGGACTCACAGTTGACAACTTTCAGGTAAGAATTCTTCAAACCCGAATGTAAATTGAGTACAACCGCCTTGAAACCCACCAAACACATAACCGAACACATAAACAAACACAATCGAGGCATAGGCTGGTCAAGAACACTTAAAACCAAGAATTCTTACCTTAAATTCGGACTTCTTCTTGTTCTTCTTCTAATATCCAAGTGCTTCATAGGTTTCTCTCTCTAAAATCCCGGTTTGTAAGTGTGATGTGCAAGAAGTGGGCGGCCTGCCCATTTTTACACCAACTTTTAAAAAATTTGTCCTTTTTGACACTGTTAACCCCTCAACTTGGGTTTTATTGCATTTCTTTTGTTTCTTCACTTTTATTCTTTCTTTCATGTCTTTGAAAAATAAACGGGTGTTACACCACCCGTTGTGATTTACACAAATCGTCATGTTTCATTCCCAAAATTGTCGATTTATCAAGCTTTAACTGAACTTTACTTGTTTCAAACTCAGCAAGTGCAACTCTTTCAGTCAAAGTATTTATTTCAACATTTCTTTCTAAAAAATTATTCTTATTAAGTGTTCATTTTCTTTTGGACCTTCCTTTATTATAACCAAATATTTTGATTTGTTTAGTTTAAGCTTTTCATTAATTCATTTTAATTCCTTTTCATTGTCAAGCAATAGATGATTTGATTTATACATAGCAAATAACCGTATCTTACAAGCAGAAGAACACATGTCTTGTATTACCTCATATGGAAGGCCCATCACCACTTTCACAACTGCTAGTGCCTTCTCGCATCGTCACATTGGAGTACTCTTCTCATTTTCCTCAACAGTGTATGTATCATCATTCTTCTCTTTGCTCTTCTCTTCTATCTGGTTCCCAGCTAACTTTACCTTCTCAGCTTCAACTTTTTTCAAATCATTGACCATCAAATCACCAGTCCCTTTCTTCTCAACACACTCCTTCCTATCATTCTTAACACCCTGAGAGACTTTTCCTTCACTTGTAAATTCCTTGAAGGGGTCAAACTATTCCACACTCTTTTCCTATTCTATAACTTTAGCAACAAAGGCTTGATTGATTACTTGTTTTGTTTCCTTATCTTCTGCACACCAGTCAAAACTTGTTATCAAAGTTGTCTCTTTCTTCAGTTTAGTCTCCTTCTTATCTCCACCTCAAACTAATCTTGGAACTCTAAAGTTGCTTAGATCTATGGTAATTGGCAATGGACATTCTCATTTGAAATGTCCTAATTGCTTGTAGTTGATCTCAATTTGGATTTATCAAAACCTAACTTAGAGTTAGAATTTTAACCTCCAAAGTTTTTTCTACTTGTTCTCTCCATAAACCTTCTTCCTCTGAGAGTCAACATTGCAATTTTCCACTAAATATTAGTTTCTTCTAAATCATCCAGATCGACCTGATACATGACTTCCATAGTCATCCCTTTCCCTTTCAGTTCACCAGCCACCAATGCCTCGTAACCTTTCACAAACATGTCAAACAATGCCATTGTTTCAGATGAGATTGACGTTCCAGAAGTAGCTTTTGAGTTACCTTGATCTTTGAAAAAATTAATACCACAACCAAGTTGATCACATAAGACATTTGTATTCACTCCTCCTTGTCTTGATGCTTGTATTAATGAGCTTGCAATGGAAGTAAGCAATGCAACATTCTGTGGAAAACTAGATGATGGCATCATGGATTGATTAAACTCTCTTCTTTTCATGTCTAATTCAAATGATATAAGCTTCTTCATGAGGTCCATAAGCTTGTAATCGATAAACCCTCTCTCTTGTTTCAACATGCTTACTTTTAGACTCCATTGCGGTGGGAGTAAATCCAACAACCTATTCACTTGTTCACTATTTGAGAGTTTTAATCATATTTCTTTAAAGTTCTCAAGACAGTCAGAAAATGGTTTTTCAAATTAGTAAGACTCTTACACTTGTAAACCACAAATAAGTTGAACTCCTTATCAGCCCATATACCTTTTTCTTTCACTAACTCATCATTTCCATCGTAAAATTCACACAAAGCATCATAAAGACACTTTGCGTTCTTGTGTTCAGTAAAGCGGTTGTAAATATCTGGTGCGAGGCATAGAGTTAATGCTCCAAATGCTTTCTGATCCCTATCAATCAACTTTAGATCCTTTTCATTAAACGTGGCTCTGGGTCCTTGTTTTGAGAGACGACATCTGCAACAGTAACAGTCGGTTTGTGTGCACCAGAGATGATTGATTCCAATTGATTATAATCCGTATCCTTCAGACACCTCTTCCTATCCTCAAAATTATCTCCATTGACCAGCCTCAGTGAGCGTAGTCATATTTGACATTATAGTTTCGCATAAAAATGAGTAGTTTCGCTAGATTTGTTAATTTCGTTGCTACTTTCATTGATAATTGCGGTAGTAGTTTCGCTAGCAAACTGCTTGATTATGCTAGTTTCCCAGACAGTTTCGCTCAAAACTATCTTGAACTTTCATTCAAATGTAAATTTGGCAAAAATTTCCCTTGATAATGGATCACAAGCACTGTTGAACATTCGTTCAATGTTGGTACTTTCACTAAGGTTGCAAAAACAATCACAATGATCAAAACACTCTTAGTTTCGCTTGCTAAAGCTCACAGTTTCACTGAATGAACTGTAATTTCACTGGATGATTCTAAAAAACTTTTTTAACACAAGATCAGTCCAAATTCACTCAAATCTCAAAGAACTTGAGATTTGATGATTACCAAGGCTTTCACGACCAAGAATTAACCAATTTAATAAAATTCCATATCAAATACACTCAAATTTGATCCGGAATTGATGAACTAGCTATATTGAACTCAACCAACCAAAAAACCCAAACAATCAAGACCATAAAGGCTCTAATACCATTTTGTTGGTCCAAACAGATCGAATCACAATGCAAATGATTGAATGAATCATTCAATATCACTAAAAAACTCACAATATAGACATTTAATGATGAAGAATAGATCAAAAGTATTCAAAAAGAAACAAATCAAAGCGAATACAATCAATAGAACAAAAGCTCAATAATATTTCAATATGATTCTAGCTTACAAATAGACTTGCAACAATGATAACACAAATTAGGGTTTTGCAAGAGTTGCTACAATGAAAGAAACAAATTCTATATATAGAGCTGATAGTTTTGCTATCAACGAATCTATCATGCCCAAGCCTAAATTCGCCCAACTGAGAAACACAATTTCGCCGGCTAAAACAGACTGCTGACGATGAACGAAACTATAGTTTTGCATATAGTTTCACTAGACAACAAAACACATCCAACTAATTTACTTACAAAAGTAATTTAACTTTCAACATATTACATTCAAACATAAACAAAAACTAATCTAAAGTTGTTGGATCAAGAAGAAGGCTGGTGCAACCAAAACCAATTCACTTAGATAATTTTGGTGCTATATGCAAAGGCTTTTGAAGGTTAGCATGGAACTTCTGAAGGTTGTAGAATTCTTCCGAAGACAAAGTGAAAGATGAACTTCCGAAGACAGAACTCTACTTCCAAAGTTAAGAGCATGCTTCCGAAGATCAACTCTTAAGAGAACAATCAGAAGACTACTTCTGAAGTATGAAGAAAAGAAGAAGTTCCCAAGCCTTAGAAGTAGCAGCCTCTTCCGAAGAATAAGTGGCTTCAAAAGTACTTGTTCTTCTGAAGCCATTTAACCTTCGGAAGACACTGCTATGAACCAATGGACACAAGTATTGTCTCTGACACTCCACTGCAGATCTCTGATACTGCATGGCTTCTTCCTAAACAGCCATGTAGTTGACCATACTTTATTGCACTATTCACCTTTTATGATAGTACAAGTTACCAACTTTAGTTGGTTACAAAAGGTAAGTCAGGGACATGTCCTGACTACCTTATCTCAGATAAAACTTTATCCAAGATACCTTAAACTATAGTCTTGTAGTATAGGCTTTAGTTATAGGATCCCAGCTGGTATCAAAGTATATTCGGCTGTAGGTAGTATTATATATAGGTTCTAATTGTAACTCATTCCACATTGCTTGTAAGAGTCCTGTAATACTTGAATTGAGAAGCAATATATAAAAGTACCTTGAAAATTATCTCTTGTGTTCCTTATTACTTGCTATATTGTGATCAACTCTTATTGACTCTATCTTTATCCGAGTGTTGTTCAAAGTGAGTTTGAGAGAAAAAATAAGTGTTAAGTGACCTTAACCGATCCTGCAATTGGTATCAGAGCTATTTAGGCTCTTGATTGCGTGATCTAACCATCCAAATCAACCTGTTTTTCACTACTCCCTCTAACTCACTCACTCAAAATGGCCCTTAACAAATCTGAAGTAGAGATGGGAACTATGATAGTACTCCTAAAAATTTCAGGTCTTGGACTAGAAGAGTGGAAGGCTTCATCAGATACCAAGACATCAAAATGTGGAACTCCATTGTCAACGGCCCGTATAAGCCAAAGGTGGCATCATGTGGTGGAAACGGTGTCATAATAGAAAAAGCTGTTGAAGATTATTCTGACGAAGACCGAAAGAAGATGGACATCGACAGCAACGCTATGACCATTCTTATGACTGCAATGCCAAATTTTATTATGGTGGGGTTTGAGCATTGCAAGACTGCCAAAGAATTGTTTCATGCACTTGCTCAGATGTATGCAAACTCCAACAACTCTAAGAAGGACTCACTAAAGCAGCAGTTCAAGAACTTCACTCATATTGCTGGAGAGACCCTCAGCCAACAGTACTTCAGGTATATGGATCTTATCTTTTCTGTTCAGACTGTGAAGATCACTCCCGCACTCGAGAGATCTTACTAGAAAGTTCATGAGTGTTCTTCCAAACGAGTGGACATTCTACTATGTCTCTATCAAGAGAATAGAAAACTTGAATGCTCTTACTATGACTAAACTCTACGGCATCCTTGATGGATATCGCCTAGAGATGGAAAGTAAGAAGGGCAACCAAAGAAGCAGACCCATAAGTCTTCCTGCTAGCAACGCTTGAATGGTTGCTGAAGGCTCAATACCCCCACAACCTCAGCACTACTTGACCTACCAGCAGCCATCCTGCTCTTCTGGACCATACAACACTTTTCCTGGGACTCCAAGGTCTCATCAGGCTCAACACAATTCCTTCCAGGAAAGTTGTGCCTTTGTTTCAGGAAGTGGACACTTTGGTGATTTTCAATATTGTTTTGATGATCTTGAGTGTTTTAATCCAGATGATATAGAGTACGTGGACATTGTCCAGCAGATGGCTCTTTTAACTTATAGAGCGAAGAAGTTCTTTAAGAGAAATGGAAGGAAATTCCCTCAAAACCCAACTACCAGCAAGTTTGGGTTTGATAAGACCAAGGCAAAGTGTTACAACCGTAACCAACTCGATCACTTTACAAGGGAATGCAAGGCTCCCAAGACAAATCCGGGAACCCCACAGGCCTCCACATATCCCTCAACCTTAAATCCCACTAAAATGTCAACTGAAACAGCTCCAATGGCTTAAGAAATTGACTGGAGCTTCATGGTACAGGATGTGACTCCTACTCAAGCTCTCATGGCCGGAACAGATGATTCCCAGGTATATGAACATCTCTGTACTCTAGCCTGTATAGCTAAAGTTAAAATTTATCGGGATTACAAAATGGAAATTAGATCTGATATGAGTCTTTAAATATTTTAGAATCTGATTTTAAGAGAGCTGAATCTGACTACCAAAAGAAAATTGAGGAGTTAGAGAAATCTGTGTCTCTTTTAAAACATGAACACACCAACTACAAGACTCAAATCAAGGATCTGATATCCAAATTGTCTGAGGCTCAAGCCCAGCTTGTCACTGTTGAGGCTCAGGCCAGAAAGCATGCTATTTCTGAGTAGAACATCTAAGCTATTCTTGCATCATCCACCCACTCCAAACTATGTTATCAAAACAAAGGAGGGTAGGGAACCAATGAAATTGCTCTACCACACTCTTATGAGTCTATTAGACAACCTAGATGTGGTACTGAGGAGCAAAAGGTTCCAACTGCTGACCCTTCGTCACTAGAGTTGAAGGATGAAGTAACAATAGTGGCCACCATAGGGAAGGAACAGGTAGATGTACCCATCTCCTCCTGTGAAAATCAAATCCTAACCACTAAGGCCAGATAAAGCAGAGCCAAAGCTGCTAGAAGAACTACCAAGAAAATGGCTGAGTCCAAACTGAAGATTGACCCAAAGCAGAAAGGTGTCTTTATCTCAGCTGGATTCCAAGTGTTAGGTACTTCTGATTCAGGAAAGGAGTAATACTAGCACACCTGTCCTACTAAAGGATCATAAGTTGAAGGAAAATGTTGCTGATGAAGAGAAGAAGCCCAAGAAACAACAACCCTCACAATCCCAAAAGATTAACATTGCATGCATAATGTGTGGTCTGCACAACCACATGTCTAAAGATTGTTACTACAATCCTGCAAGCACACATTATGCAAATAATGTTAGAAAATAAGGATTCAGGGAAGGTTTCACATTTGTACCTTTTCAAACGGTTCAAGTGATAAAGAAGGGAAAGCTAGTTTTTGAAGCAAGGTTGCTTTTGGAAGAAACTCCTTCCTCCGAAGGGAAAATGGCTTCGGAAGCAAAAGCTACTAAGGTTCGGAAGAACAAGAAAGCTCCCTTGAAACCACCCCAAAAGAAGACTGCTTTAGAAGAAAAGGCGGTGAAGGCTTCTTCCGAAAAGAAAGAAGCTTCGGAAGAAGGCCATGTTGTAAAAGCTTCAGAGGCTCATCCTCCAAGATCAACCAAAGGATGGACTGGAAGATCAAAGAAGATGCTGCAACCCAAAACTCTTCTTCAAAGAGCTCTATTGAACCCCCATGCATATCTTTTGGTTCAATTATGTCATTATCTTTGAAAGAACCCAAGACCAGCAAGGCTTGGCTTCCAAACAAAACTAACAATCTCATCTTATGTGCGGGGACATCCACATGACAAGAACAACAATGTCTGGATTGTAGACAGTGGATGCTCCAGGCACATGACATGGAACAAATCTCTCCTTCAATAGTTTTAGAACTATGATGGAGGTCCTGTCCAATTTGGAGGTGAGATCGGAGGATATGTTCTAGCAGAGGGAGTATATCCAACGGTAAGTTAAAGGTTGACAAAGTTCACTTTGTCAAACATCTTGAACATAATGTCTTAAGTGTTTCTCAATTCTATGATCAAAAGCACCAGATGCTTTCCACAGAACATGAGTGCATTATCCTCAAACTAGGGATGACAATTCCTCCGAAATTGGGCTTCTTAGATCTCCCAAGAAAGGGGATATGTACAAGCTGGATATGAACAATGCTTCCCCAATAAGGTGAAGTATCATGCTTTCTTTCCAAAGCTGATAGTGATGAGTCAACATTGTGGTATAAACGTATGTATCATGTAAATTTTAAGACAATGAATAAATTGGCTAAAATAACTTGGTATATGGTTTGCCTAAAAAGGAGTTTTTCTTCAAAGATAATTGTGTTGCATGACTGAAAGGGAAACAACACAAGACATCTAACAAATCCAAATGTGTTAACTCTATCACTACCCTATTACACTTATTGCACATGGATCTTTTCGGTCCCACAAGTATAACGAGCATTGGAAGGAAATCATACTGCCTTGTGATAGTTGATGATTTTACAAGATTCACATGGGTATTCTTTTTAAAAACTAAAGATGAACTGCTAAAACATTAATATCTTTTATTCTTAAAATAAAAAATCAAATTGATCACAAGGTTAAAATAATTAGAAGTGATCAAGGGACTGAGTTTAAGAACTTTGTTCTTGACTCATTCTGTAACTCAAAAGGAATTGCCAGATAATATAGTGCTCCCAGAACTCCTCAACAAAACGGTGTTGTTGAGAGGAGGAACATGACACTTATTGAGGCTGCTCACACTATGTTAGCTGATTCAAAACTACCTCTAACATTCTGGGCAGAGGCAGTCAGCACTACCTGTTATGTGCAGAATAGAGATCTTGTAGTTAAGCCACATGGAAAAACCCCTTATGAGCTATGGAACAAGAGGCCACCGTTCATTGGCTTTCTGAGGTCCTTTGGCAGCAAGTGTACCATACTTAACACAAAAGACAATTTAGCAAAATTTGCTGGAAAGTCAGAAGTTGCTATCTTTGTTGGATACTCTTCTAGCTCCAAAGCTTATAGAGTATACAACATTAAGAGTCAAAAATTTGAGGAGTCATCCAATATAGTTGTTAATGAGCACACTCCTTGTGTTAGGGGGAATGACTTTGATCATATCTTTGATTTAGAATTGTTTTCAAACTATTCTAAACCATCTTCTGAGAATGTTTCAGTTGGAACAGGTGCTCAAAATGATGCTGATGTTGCTGCTGATGATCAACTATTTTAGCTACCCAGACCTAGTCCAAATTCTCCAAGTGCTTTAATACATCAAGCTTCCACTAAATGATTTTGAAATAGCAGCCGGACAGAGTGTTCTAGTTCCTGAGCAGAATATGTCCAATCTGGATTTATCTCTGCAACTGGAATGATTCCTTGTCTTAGGATTCATAACACTCATCCAACTGAGAACATCATAGGGGATGCCTCTAAAGGTGTGAGAACAAGAGGACAGACTTATCATGGGAATTTCTGCTTGTACTCATGCTTTCTATCTCAGATGGAACCCAAAAAGGTAGAAGATGCTTGAAAGATAGTAGCTGGCTTGAATCGAAGCAAGAGGAGTTACTTCAATTCAAGAGACAGAAGGTATGGAACCTATGTCAGCTACCATCTAGTCAAGTACCAATAGGCACTAAATGGGTTTTCAAAAACAAGAGAGATGATAGAGGCTTGATCATCAAGAACAAAGCAAGACTTGTAGTTCAATGATACACACAAGAGGAAGGAATTGATTATATTGATATCTTTACACCTGTTGCAAGACTTGAGGCAGTTAGTATCTTCCTTGCTTATGTTGCATCCAAGGACTTCACTGTTTATCAACTTGATTTCAATTGTGCCTTTCTATATGGGGATATAGATAGGGAAGTCTATGTATGCTAACCTCCATGATTTTAAGACCCACAGCACCCCAACTATGTGTGCAAACTGGATAAGACTCTATATGGGCTGCACCAAGCACCTAGGCTGTGGTATGAGACTCTGTCTTAGTTTTTTTTAAAGAATGGCTACACTATAGGTAGCAATGATAAGACTCTCTTCATCAGAAAGTCTGGAAAGGACATTTTGCTTGTTCAAGTGTATGTTGATGACATCATATTTGGTTCTTCAAATGAACAAATGTGTAAGGACTTTGAGAGAATTATGAAGAAAAAGTTTGAGATGAGTTCCATGGGAAAAATGGACTTTTTTTAGGAATTCAGGTAAAGCAAATGAAGGAAGGGTTTTTCTTTAATCAATATAAGTATGTCTTTGACCTCTTAGAAAGATTCAAGATGAAAGATTATAAGCCTGCCAAGACACCCATACCCAGAAACCACAATCTATGTCTTGACCTTGTGGGGGAGGATACTGATCAATATCAATATAGGCTAATTTTTGGTTCTTTGATGTATCTTATAGCCAGTAGACCTGATATCATGTTTGCTACCTGCATCTGTGGAAGATATCAGGCTGCTCCAAAGGTGTCTCATCTAGCTGCTATTAAGAGAATCCTCAGATACCTCAAAGGAGCACCTAAACTAGGTCTCTAGTATCCAAAAACAAGGATTTCAATCTTTACGGATACTTTGACAGTCACTATGGCGGCTGCAATATTGACAAAAAATCAACATCAGGAGGATGTCAATTTCTTGGTGGAAGGATCATCTCATGGCAATACAAGAAATAATCCTGTGTCTCTACATCAACTACCGAAGCTGAATACATTGTTGCTGCTAGCTGCTGTGCTCAACTGCTACGGATTCAGAATCAGATGTTAGACTATGGATTCAACTTCATGAGTACTCCTATCCATATTGACAACAATAGTGCTATCTCTATTACTGAAAATCCGGTGAAGCACTCCAAAACAAAGCATATTGATATCAGGTACCATTTCATTAGAGATGTTCACGAAAAAATCTGATTAAGCTAATCAAAGTTGGTTCAAATGAACAATATGCTGATTTGTTCACCAAAGCTTTTGATGAACAAAGATTTAGGTATCTCATAACCGCTATTGGGATGATAAATATTGATTAGCCTAACTCTTTTGAAAACCTTTTAATATGTAATGTCTTATGTCAATACAATCTAAGCCCTGTTACAAAAAGGTCTCTCTAAAATTTTCTAAGTATAAATTCCTTCCGAAGAGAAATTAACCCTTGGAAGTTATTTTCATATCTTCCGAAGCAAAATTTCTCAAAGGATAATTTTCTTCTCGGAAGAGTTTTTGGTCTCGGAAGAAAGATTTCATATCAGATCTACTTCTGAGGCTTACACACACTCTCCATTCGGAAAGCAATCTTGACCTTCAGAAGCGCAGTCTTTGCTTCGGAAGTAAGAATTGCCTTCGGAAGACAAATTACCTTCAGAAATGTTTTATATTTACTGTGTAACGGAAATCTCTTGGGCCCCACACTATAAAAAACAAAGATTTTGTTAATGATGTCGGATTATTTAACTGATTTTAACCTTACCGCCACTGTCATTTATTCCACTAAAACATCACATCACCATATCCTAACCCCCATTACTGCCTTTCCACCCCCATTTAAATAATACCGATCATTCAATTTCATTTTCTTACTTGAAAATTTTACTGCCCTAAATTTTTTTTCTTCACTCCAACTTTACCCAAACTCAAATTCATCTGCATTCACCTTTGTCCAATGGCTCTCAACCCTCAGCACAACCACGTCGCACTTCTTGATTCATCAAGAGATGCTAACTTCTCTGAAATCATCTCCTTTCTCACCCAATCAACTTACTACACAACCCTTACCATTAACCCCACTGTTTACTCAAATCAAAAGGCTGAATTTTGGGAGAATGGTCAAGCCGAATTCGTGTTTACTCCAATCAAATGGCATTTGTGGACAAGAGTTGGTTATCACTGTACAACTTATCAGGGAGCATCTCGAGCTTCATAATGAAGGAGCTCCTACTGATTTCCCCAAAGAAGATTTAGACAACACTTATATCCTCATGGGATATGGTGGAGAGGTAAGCTGGTCGACAGTTCACAAGTTTAACTTCTCCTACAACAGGATGTTCCTCCTACACGTTCTCCTCCACTGCCTGTCAAACAAGTCTGGGGGATGGGATCAAATCCCGTATGAACTAGGATGCTTAGTTCATGGATTGGTGAGAGGCCTACGCTTCATTTACTCAAGATTTTTGTTCACCAATTTGATTGAGAATCTTCAAAGGGAGACATTCTTCATGTATCCTAGATTCATTAAACACATAATCAACTGTGAGTTGGAACAAAGTACGCTTGTGTGTGCATCTGCTTTGAATATCCCTCACATGAGGCCTGTCATCTTCAAGACTTTGAAGAAGGTGTCCACCAACTTCACTGGAAGATTCACTTCTTTGCTTCCAGGTATAGTTGAGCGCATAGCTCCTGGTGACATCCCTATTCACCTTTATTCCACTGACCTTCTCTTCAAAAATTGAGCGCATAGCTCCTGGTGACATCCCTGTTCACCTTTGTTCCAAGGTCCCGGGTAAGTAGGCTTAACCTCCCTATCTTTTACACACCTTCTCTTCAAAACTGATGAAGAGATAACATCTCTCCACAACAATGAAGTTGATCTACAACACCCTCTCTAAGATCAACAAAGCTCAGAGAAATCCCTTATCTCTAGCCCCCATCAGCAACCTATAACTAAGGTGAGTCCTACTGATGTGGAGGGGACTCATGCAGATTCAGCTGCCACTACAGAATGTGCATCAATGGATCTTATGGACAGTGGTAAGATATCTTAGACTGAATCTACAGCAACCGAGCCTTTTGATGACTCTGAAAGAGACATCATTAAGCACAAAAAACCAGGGTGCCAAGAAACCACATCTGCTGGTGAGGCTGAACATACTAGGTATGTTACCTCATCTCCCCACGATTCTTCAAAAGAAGATGAGGGAAGCATGCAACTCCTCATTAAAGACCTTCTATCTAATGTTTCAAACCTTGAATCCTTGGTTAGGACTTTAGAAGAAAGGTCCGCCACTCAACAACTTGAGATTGACAATCTCAAGGCTAAACTAGCTGAGAAACAAACCGAGAGATTGTTAGGCATGTACGTGTCCAGGTCTCATTCATTTCTTCCTCCAGCTCATCTAGCTCTCAAGATGATCCTACTAAAACGGGGGAGAATGTTTAGATACAAACACTTGAGGACCATAGATTCATACTTCAACTTCAACATCTTCTACTCCTGTCATAACTTTGTCTGAGCCATCTCTAGTTGTACTTCAAGTCGACCCAAAGATGCTGAGAGATCTCTACAGAATCTTCAGCAAGTTTTTGTTCAGATCCTTTACTGATCAGCCAAGGCCAGATCCTGCAATGATCTACTTTGGAGCCGAAGAGCTTTAGAGGCTTACTACACCTTCTACCACTCTCGAAGAGGTTGGTCAACCTAAGGTCCACATGGAACCTAAGATTCATTTCTAAGGGGAAATGGGGACTGATGACCCAGCAAATGAAACAGTCGGGACAGAATCTACATTTCCTCAAACTTCCAAAGCTGAAGTTAAAGTCTCGGAAGAACAAGCTGAATCTTCCAAAGCTGAAATGGAAGCAGTGGAAGGACTGTTAAAGATGTTTAAGGAACTGATCATCACAGATGCAATCCTAGAAATTGCATCTCAGGTGAAAAATGAGGACTTTCTGGATCTACATGTATCCCAGACACCCTCTCTGCCTCTCTAACAATCAGAATCCACTCTCCAAGAACCACCATAGTCAGGCTCTTTAAAAGATAACAAAGGGAAAAGGAAAATGACTGTTGAAGAGCTCCAGGAAGAGGAGAAGATTGAGAAGTAAAGAAGAAAGGAAGACTTCCGACTGGAAAGTTGCTGGCTGCTAGTACAAAAACAGCTACAACCAACTAGGAGGCCATCAACAACAAGAGAAGAGAAGAGATAATTGACCAGCTCATCCAATTGGGAGCTGCCAATAAAGAAACACTCCTGCTACCACTAGAGGAGTTGGTGAATCTGGAAAAGTCAACCAGGCAGAAACATGAAGAAGAAGCCAGGTTGGCCTTAGAGAAAGAGAAAGAAGAATAGAAGGAGGCTGACTTGCAGCTATGGAGAGAAAGGATAGAATTCCTAACCTCCAGAGGCTTTAATCTTCAAGAACTCTCTCCACACAACAATGAAACGATCCTCTGGCTCTACAATAAAGAGCAGGATCAAATGGAGAAAGAGAGAAGAAAGGCTGCAAGAGAAAAGCTTAAGGAAAGAAAGAAGGAGGAAGAAGCAAGGGTCACTGCAACCAGGAAGCTCAGTGAAAAGGCCTGGATGAAAGACTATCTGCAGGGCCATGGCTTCTCTGGAAGGCAGGTAGGTCCCATGTCAAGGAAGACACTCCAACGGATTGTCACTGAAATCAAGGCTGACATCCGATTGGGAAATAGAAAAGAGATGTACAGAAGGATAAAGGGGATGACCTTCACTGCAACCTCTCAACTACAACCTGAACCCTCACCCTTACCTTTCACCATCAAAACCAAACCCTTCACCCCTGAACCCACCTCTTTACCCACATCCACTTCATCACCCCAACCACCTAAACATCCCATCCTTCAACCAAAAACACTTCCCAGAACCTCTAAACCTCAGTCTACCCAAGAAGCATCCAAACCATCCCCTCAGCCTTCTCAATATCTCTCTCTTGAGGAGTTCAAGGCAATCAAGACCAAGCTCACCAACTGCACAACTTTGAGCGAAGTCTCGTGTGAAGAAAACTCAGTTAATATCACCTATGTTGATGGATCTTCATGTTCCCTCACAAGAGATAAATTCCTTGATTTGCCTATAGGAACATTGGACTAGGCTGTTAGACTTCTAGGCATTAACTCAAATTTATTAAATGATGAAGACAAGAAACTTAGAAGGAAACTGGTGACTCTACTAGATACAAAGAAAGAGGAAAAGATTCCCAGTCAGTCTCTTATGCCTAGAAAGAGAATAATCTAGTGGAGGTTCGATGAAACTTCTCACAAATTTGTTATGGAAAGGGAGAATGGTAAAGTCAACTGACTTAATGCAACCTTTTTGTTACACTCCAGCAGATTTGATATTGCTGAGTTAGCAGAGAAGCCATTCTCCAACCCCACTAACTCTGAAACTACTGCACTCATCAGAAATCATCTTAGCAGTCTTCATCTAGCTGAGTTAACTGCAAAAGCTAAGATTGAAGAAGAGTTGAAGTTGAGAAGACAGGAAGACAAGGAAAGATCTTCTACCAAGGGCGCTGCCTTTCTACAGATGGTAGAGGGTCCAGAATTGGAACTTATAGTTAGATGGGAATATGATTACAGTTCTCATCAACTAACTCTTTTCAGAGGGCAACAACAGAGGATACACATCATCCAAGGTGACAGACTGGACATCCTGTCTACCAAGGATTTGTACAAGCTTCTCAGCACCACATCAGGGAAGAACAAGAAAACAAATAAATATCTACTCTCCTTGGTGCTGAAAGCTTTGAGAAGCAGAGACAAGTGAGGTTTTGGTAGCATCAGCCTAGGGGGAGTTTGTTGGATCAAGAAGAAGGCTGGTGCAACCAAAACCAATTCACTTAGATAATTTTGGTGCTACATGTAAAGGCTTCCGAAAGTTAGCATGGAACTTCCGAAGGTTGTAGAATTCTTCCGAAGACAAAGTGAAAGATCAACTTCCGAAGACAGAACTCTACTTCTGAAGTCAAGAGCATGCTTCCGAAGATCAAGTCTTAAGAGAACAATCAGAAGACTACTTCTGAAGTATGAAGAAAAGATGAAGTTCCCAAGCCATAGAAGAAGCAGCCTCTTCCGAATTATAAGTGGCTTCGGAAGTACTTGTTCTTCCGAAGCCATTTAACCTTCGGAAGACACTACTATGAACCAGTGGACACAAGTATGGCCTCTGACACTCCACTGTAGACCTCTGATACTGCATGGCTTCTTCCTAAAGAGCCATATAGTTGACCATACTTTAATTCACTGTTCACCTTTTATAATAGTACAAGTTACCAACTTTAGTTGGTGACAAAAGGTAAGTCAGGGACATGTCCTGACTACCATATATCATATAAGACTTTATCTGAGATACCTTAAACTATAGTCTTGTAGTATAGGCTTTAGTTATAGGATCCCAGCTGGTATCAAAGTATATCTGGCTATAGGTAGTATTATATATAGGTTCTCATTGTAACTCATTCCATACTGCTTGTAAGAGTCTTGTAATAATTGAGTTGAGAAGCAATATATAAAAGTACCTTGAAAATTATCTCTTGTGTTCCTTATTACTTGCTATATTGTGATCAACTCTTATTGACTCTATCTTTATTCGAGTGTTGTTCAAAGTGAGTTTGAGAGAAAAACTAAGTGTTAAGTGACCTTAACCGATCCTGCAAAAGTGAGTCCATCCTAATCTTGATCTTCACTCTCTCATAATGACTGAACTATATGGCATCCTTGATGGATACCATGTAGAGATGTAAAACAAGAGTGGCCACTAGGTGAACAATCCTCAAGCCTTCCTACTAGCGACACTTTAATGGTTGATGATGGCTCAAGACCCCAAACTCATAGTACCTGACTTACTCCCAACAACCATCCTATTCTTCTAGGCCATACATTACCTTTCCTATTACTCCAAGGTCTTAACATGCTTGGAAACTCTCACAACAAAAGAAGATATTTTGGGATTAAGCTTTGAGACACTATAAAAGATATGTAGAATGGAAATCAAGTACAAGTACAATGATCAAAAGGATGTAGTATCGTATGTTAACAAGAAAATGGTGTCAAGGGTCAAGGAGCTTTTAGTTTTGAAATCTTGATTACAAGTGTCTAATCCTAAGGTAGAGTATTGTTAGATCTAGGAACAACAGGTCTAGATCATTTTTTATAGGCTTAGAACTTTAATCATTACTTGTAATGAATATTTGTAATTCATTATTTTGATGTATGTATTATGTATATAGGTTAACCCATATGTGTTTTGATTTATGTGTATGATTGCAGGTACAAACATTATACTTGGTCAATTTCTAAAATTGACTAAGTTTAAGAAACATCTACAGATGAACATTGGTGCACATAAGAGTACAAGACCAAAGATTCACTAATGAACAACACTACACATGGAGAATTTCAAGTGAAGACTTCTATGGAAAGCAAAATCCTACGAAAGACAAAAGTAGCTATGGAAGACAAAGTAGATGCGGAAGACCAAACACTTGTACTTATATCATACAAGTATTTGAAGTCAACAAGCCAATCACGGACTCCAAGAGATTCATTTTTTCCTTAAAAGAAACATGCATGAATATAAATATGAGTCCTAGGTTTCACATCACAAGAGAGAGCAAGATGGTAAACACCAAACATGACATCGATTCACACAATCAATCAAACATAACACCCTAGTAGCCGTCATATCAATATATCATAAACATTAACACATTCAAAGAAATCATTGATTCTAGCAACCATCATTTGTTCATTTGTAATCATTAATAAGTTTTAGTGTAATACTTTTGAATCAAATCTTGTTTTTTTATTTATTGTGTTGATATCAATCTGTTCTTTAGTATTAATATTTATTGTCATTGATTTTTTAAAAAATTAATCAATTAAGAAACAATTAATGATCATTGCACAATCATTAGACTGATTCCAATCTAACATTGATAATTCCTTATTGCGATCCATGGATTCACAATCAATCAATTGAGTTACCACAAACAAAATCAGCTTGAATCAAACCCTTCTTCTGTCGCAAGTAACTCTAACTTTTGTTCCTCAATCCGAGTTCTAATATGGTAATTAAACACATTCACACACTTGATTATAATTAGGGATCAAAAGCCCTAACGTTAATTCGTTTAACATACTAGAATTGTTGTTCAAATTGGAGAAATCCAAATCTATGGTTCAACGATTGTGGGGGTTCTTTGTCTTTGTGTTTTTAAAAATAAAGAACTGGGTTAAAGAACACATGCTTACATCGTTGAAGTCCCTGGTTCGAACCCTAGCACCCTCATTATTTCTTTTAAAACGTTTAATTAAACAATTTTAATTACAAAAAACTTTAATTATTGTAAAAAATCATTTTTGTAAACTTTAACAATTTCTAAGAGCATTAAATTATTTTCTGCAATTTTTCAAATATATATATATATATATATATATATATATATATATGTATATACACACTTTTAATAAAACAATATAACAAATGTCATGCTTAGCTTGTTTCTTATAAAATAAACTTTAAATAACAGTTTAATTTAATAAATTATTATTCGTCCATACGTTACTTTTAGTTATTGTTTAAATCATGTTTACCTCAAATGATTATAAAAATATGTTTAAACTTTAAATTTAAACTTTACCAATTATTATAAATGTTTTAATTGCATCACTTAAATTGTATAATTCTTTTTATTGAACCAAAATATAATTGATTCCATTATCTAGTTTTATTTAGTTATCAAAACCCCAATTTCCTATTAATACCCTAGTTCACGTATGAATCGTTAATCTTATCTTTAAACTAAATCTTAGAACTTATACCTTTAGGTATCTTGTAAAAGTAATTGTTGGAGTATCATTTAATTACTTGAAATTACCCTTAACATCAACTTATACAACACGTGAGTTTTATGCCTCTCTTTATATTATTCACACCCTTTAGTGTAAAACATGTTAACATTATAAACTTGCACTTGTAACAACTTGATACTTGTAAATGCATTAGCAATTCATCTTTGATCTTGTCATGGTTATTTGTAATATTGTGAGACTCATATGACAAACTTTTAGTGTTGACAATTGTTAACCATTGCTAGCCTAGCGACGTCATAGATCTGTGGGCCTGACAAACCTATTTGGTGCTAAAGTCGAGGTTAATGCTGGCTCCTGATGATGTATGACTTGTTCATCATGGGAACCAAGTACACTTAGCTAATCGTTATAACTTGTAATGGATATGTTTGTCAAAAGTTTTGATTGTATCATTATATTATCTATAAACATGCATTAGTCGTAACCATTGACATGAATTATCTATAACTTATGTTATGTTTTGGTTGTTTGCATGATACTTTTGGTTATAATGCTTCATTAAAACTTATAGTTGATTATATTTACATTTAATGGTAGTGTTATGTGGCTGTGAATAATCTTAACCCTCACATCTCATCGTTTCCTCCGTTAAGGTTGGGGTGTGACAGATTGGTATCAGAGCCTATAACTATAGGGATTTAGGTTATTAGAAATGGTGACCTAGACTATAGTTGATGCATGAAGCTTATAAGAAAAATCATTATGATCTTGTAAATCTATTTGTTGCATGCTACATAATGCTACCTGTTTAGGAGGGCCTCTTAATATGCAACATGATGCTTTTAACTATAATTGCCTTTTATTTAAAAACCTGGTTGCTTCGTCTACCCTAAAACTTAAACTTAACCCTTACCCTCACGGAGATGAATTTTTCTTAAACTCATCCTCGATGACACGTGGGATCGTACGCACTAAATCGAAAGGTTCGAATCTTTAGACTTTATGTCTAATCTATTAAAGATCTCATCAAGGTTTTATTTCATTAGCCTAAAGGAATAATGTATTACTCATAGACACATGAATTCTGGATTTCCTGGCAAAAAGCCCTCTGGCTAATGTAAGCATTTCGCATAAATCCCAATCAACTTTGGGACTAGTTATGCTTAGATGGAGATTTCTAAGATGAGTGATAAACTATGGTCAATATACATAAGTTTCTAAGGAAATTGGTGTTAAGTCACCTTGACGTGTCAACGTTTTCGAATGGTAATATGTTACCAATGGAATAATTCCGTGTGTGATTTATAAGTCTTGAATAATCCTTGCTTGATCTACTATCTTTACCTCAAAATTCCCATGCCTAACTTACCTTGTATCCAGTATATCTCGCCATCATAGAAAGCATGACAGCTCTGACCGCCAAACGACCATGATGATTGTCTATCAAATGGCTGTCGTCCTTCCGACCATGGTTGTCGAACTGAAAAACACTTTGATGACAAACGCTAGCAACAACATTAATGTCCATAGGCAAGGAAAGAATAGTGTGAATCAAGGAAGAAACAATCAAACCTACATGTTTAAGCATTTCCACATCTGCAATCCCACCAGCTTCAGTGGGAATGAAAGAGCCACTGGACTTCTCGAGGGGTTTAAAAGTATGGAGAACACCTTTATCAAGAGTGAGTGTCTCGAGGCACTCAAGGTCCGTTACGCCATAAGTGCTCTTCAACAAACGGCACTTACATGGTGGAATAACGAGAAGAGAAACCGAGGTGCTGATGTTGTGTTGGTACTGTCTTGGGATGAATTTAAGAACATTGCCATCCAAAAGTTTTGCCTAAAAAGTAAACTACAAATGCTTGAGGAAAAGTTATAGAATCTCAAACAAGATGGTGGAGATCAATTGGCCTACTTAACGAGGCATCACGAGTTGAGCATTTTGTTGCCTTATATAGTCAACACTGTCCCCATAATATCAAGAAGTTCGTTAAGGGGCTGCCACCCTAAATTCAAGATGTTGTGGTGGGTAGTAAACCCACGACTCTGGATGATGCAATTGCCATCACCACCTAACTCACTAAAAACCATATTAGGGCGGACACCTTGTCTGTTAAAGGTTCTAGGAAGAATGAGAAAGTGGTGCCTAAATCAACAAAGGAGGGGAAGAATGAACCGTCCTACAACAACAAGAAGCGTAAATTCATATCAGCTCGAAATTATGTTGTGCAACACCCAAAGTACCCCAAAGGCAACCCATTTGCAGGATCGATGTTTTCACTCAAACACAATGTTTTCACTCAAACTCACCTAGAATAACACTCAGATATGAGAAGAATGAGGAAGAGTCGATCATAATATATAAAGTAATAGAGAACACAGAAAGATAAATTTCAAGATACTTTTATATATTGATTCTCAACTCAAAATACAAGACTCTTACAAGCAGATGATGATCTGTGTCAATGAATTACAAGGAGAACCTATATATAATACTATCTATAGCCGGATATACTTTGATACCAGCTGGGATCCTATAGCTATAGTCTATACTACAAGACTAAAGATTAAGGTATCTCGGATAAATTCTTATCTGAGATTTGGTAGTCAGGACATGTCCTTGACTTACCTTTTGTCACTAACTAAAGTTGGTAACATGTACTATCATGAAAAGGTGAACACTGGAATAAAGTATGGTCAACAACATGGTTCTTTTGGAAGAAGGCATACTGTATTAGAAGTCTGCAGCGGAGTGTCAGAGACCATACTTGTGTCCACTGGTTCATAGCAGTGTCTTCCGAAGGTCAAATGGCTTCGGAAGAGTAAGACTTCCGAAGCCACTTATACTTCGGAAGAGGCTGCTTCTTCCAAGGCTTGGAGACTTCTTCATACTTTGGAAGTGGTCTTTACTTTATTCTTCTAAGTGTTGAACTTCGAAAGTATGTACTTGTCTTCGGAAGTAGAATTCTGTCTTCGGAAGTTGATCTCTCATTTTGTCTTCGGAAGAACTCTTCAACCTTCGGAAGTTCCTTGCTAAGCTTCGGAAGCCTTTTGCATGCAGCACCAAAATAACTTTAAGTGACAAAGTTTTGGTTGCATTTTCCTTCTTCTTGATCCAACAAACTCCCCTTAGGCTGATGCTACCAAAACTTTACTTGTCTAGACTTCTCAAAACTTTTAGCACCAAGGAGAGTAAATATTTGTCTGTCTCCTTGTTCTTCCCTGATGTGATGCTGAGAAGCTTGTACAGATCCTTGGTGGATAGGAAATCCAGTCTGTCACCTTGGATAACATGTACCCTTTGTTTTTGCCCTCTGAAAAGAGTTAGTTGATGGGAACAATAGTCATATTCCCATCAAACTATAGGTTCCAATTCAGGACCTTCCACCATCTGTAGAAAGGCAGTACCTTTGGTGGGAGATCTTTCCTTGTCTTCATTTCTTCTAAACTTCAACTCTTCTTCAATCTTTTCCTTTGCAGTTAACTCAGCTAGATGAAGACTACAAAGATGATTTCTGATGAGTGCAGCAGTTTCAGAGTTTGAGGCGTTGGAGAATGGCTTCTCTGCTAGCTCAGCAATGTCGAACCTGCTGGACTGTAGGAGAGAGGTGACATTGAGTCTATTTACATCACCATTCTACCTTTCCATAACAAAGTTGTCAGAAGGTTCATCGAACTTCCACTGGATTATCTTCCTTCTAGGCGCAAGAGACTGACTAGGAATCTTGTCCTCTTTCTTTGTATCCAGCAAGTCACTAGTTTCCTTCTAAGCTTCTTCTCTTCATCATTCAAAGAATCTGAGTTGAGTCCCATAAGTCTCGCAGCCTGGTCTAAAGTTCCTCTAGGCAAATCAAGGAATTTATCTCTTGTGAGGGAACTTGAAGAACCATCAACATAGGTGATGTTGACATAGTGCAATTGACGAGCTTCATCTTGATTGCCTTAAACTCCTCAAGGGAGAGATGTTGAGAAGGCTGAGGGGATGGTGTGGATGGTAATTGGGTAGGTTTACGTTTAGAGATTCTAGCAAGTGTTTTGGGTTGGATGATGGGAAGTTTGGGTGGTTGTGGTGAGGGAGTAGGTGTGGGTAGTGATATGGGTTTAGGGGTGAAAGGTTCAGGTTTAATGGTGAATGGTAAGGGTGAAGGTTCAGGTTGTGCTAGGGTGGTAGCAGTGAAGGTCATCCCTTTTACACTTCTATACATCTCTTTCCTTTTCCCCATCCGGATATCAGCCTTAATTTCACTGACAATCCGTTGGAGTGTCCTTTCAGACATGGGACCCACCTGCCTCCTAGAGAATCGATGAGCCCAAAGATAGTCCTTCATCCAGGCCTTCTCAGTGAGCTTCTTGGAGGCAGTGACCCTGGCTTCTTCTTCCTTCTTCTTTTTCTATCTTGCCTTTTCTTTTACAACCTTCTTCCTTTCTTTCTCCATTTGATCCTGCTCTTTATTATAGAGCAGAGGATCGTATAATCATTTTGTGGAGAAAGTTCTTGAAGTTCAAAGCCTCTGGAGAGTAGGAAGTTTACCATGTCTCTCCTTAGCTGTAATTCAGCCTTCTTCTATTTCTTTTCCTCTATCTCTAAGGCCAACCTGGCTTCTTCGTCAAGTTTCAGCCTGGTTGCCTGCTCCAGATTCACCAACTCCACTAGTGGTAGCAGGAGTGTTTCTTCATTGGCAGCTCCCAACTCAATGAGCTGATCAATGATCTCCTCCCTCCTTTTATTGATGGCATCCTCCTAATTGGATGCAGTTGCTTTTGTACTGGGAGCTAGCAACTTCTCAGTTTGAAGTCTTCCTTTCTTTTTGAGTTTCTCAATCTTCTCCTCTTCCTAAAGCTCTTCCGCAGTCATCTTCCTTTTTCCTTTATCTTTTGAAGATCCTGACTGTGGTGGTTGTTGGACCAAAAGAACCAATGAGCTAGATCAGAAAAACCTTTAAGTCCCACAGACATCAAAACAACTGAAGTGATCTACAACAGCTGAAGACAAAGTCTAAAGACAACTGCTGAAGACAAAGTCTGAAGACAAAGTCTGAAGACAACTGCTGAAGACAACAAAATAGCTGAAGTAGTTCTCTTCAGTAGTTGTGATGGTTTACATTTCAGTAGTTTGTAATCAGTAGTTTTATATTATGTAAAGCATCTGAAGTTCTTACACTTCAGATGTTATAACTTCAGTAGTTGTAATGTTAGCTTATACTTAGCTTTTAATGAAGGTGTCTTCAGTTGATATGGACATCTTCAGTAGTTTAACTTACTTTCAGTTGTTTGTATAAATCAGTTAGATGTCACTATCAAGTGACGTCAGCTGATGTCACATTCCTTATAAAATGAATGTTGACCTAATTTCCCCGCACGGGAAGCTTGTGCATGAATGAAAACATTCTTTTTGCGGAAAACTCTCTCTCTATAACCATTACTGTTTGATTGAATATTCATATTATTCTTGCTAGAATTTTGTCTAATTCGTGTGCTATTCCGCCGTAAATCCTAATCTAATTGATCAAATTAGATCTCGATCCCTTCAAATGGTATCAGAGCAGGTTAATCATTTATCGATTTAATAATTGATCATTGAAACTGTTCTTTTGATATCTAAGTTTGATCAAATTAGCAAATTTGCAAGAATTGGTTATAAAGTTTGTTTTTCTGTTGCTTCTTGTGAATCAATTTGAGATTCTTCTTGTTTTAAACTGTGTTGTTGAGTTTTTGAGTTAGATCTGTTAAAATCTCATTGAACCTGGTTGAATTAGTGAAAATGGCTACATCAATCAATGATCCTCACAATACTGGGTCCTCAACAAAGCCTCTAATGCTTGTTAGGAGTGAGTACAACATATGGCAATGACGAATGCTCCATCACCTGTCTGTCAATAGTTCAGGTTGTTGGAAATCTATGGCTCATGGACCATATAAGCCTATGGTGAGTAATCCAGAAACCAATGAAATGGTTTCGAAGAAGAAAGAGCAATATTCAGATGAAGATCTGAAACTATTAGAAATTGGTGCTAATGCCCATGGAATTCTGACCATGGCACTGCCTAATAAAATCTATTCTGGACTTATGCATCATGAATCTGCTCATGACCTCTGGGTTGCTTTGAAAGAACAATTTGGAGGAACTGATGAGGTCTTAGCAAACAATAGAGAAATGCTTGCCCAGCAATATGAGATATTCTCTCATAGAAAGGGTGAGTCACTTACTCAACAGTTTGAGCGATTCTCCTGTTTGATATCTGAGTTGAAAATGGTTAAACATGAATATACAAACAGTCAGATGAACAACAAATTTCTCAGATCCCTGCCTGAGAGATGGGACACATATATCATTGTCCTATGCTCCAGTGCAAATCTAGATAATCTATCTCTCACCCAACTTCATGGGAAACTGCTAACATTTGAAAGAGAGATAGAACAGAAAAGAAAACTGACTTCATCTGGGAAGCTCACTGATGATTTTGTACCAGGGAATACTGCTCTGGTTGGTCATGAGTCAGAATATGCTTCATCATAAAGTTCTTATGATGAGCATATTGATTTCTCTTCAAACAGTGGAGATCATGCTTTTGCTGGTATTGATAGTAATTCAGGATGTAATAATGACAATCTGTGCTTTTTGATGTATGATTTGAAAGGAATCGCTCATGATGATTTGGAAGAGATGGATATTTTGAGCCAAATGGCATTAGTTAATATCAGATCTCAAAAATTTTACAAATGGACAGGTAGAAAATTCCTTGGTGTCTCTGATAAAACCAAAGTTGGTTTTCACAAGAGCAAGTTGAGGTGTCACAAATGTCATAGACTTGGACATTTTGCAAGAGAGTGTAGATCATCTCGATCTAACTCTTCTACACCCTTTGTGACCTTTCCAGGCAATAATTCAGAAAACGAAGGGCAACATTCTACCTGTTCTGGTCATTATTCACAAATTCAATCATCTCCTGCATATTTTGTTCCTCAAGGTCAAATGCCATATCCTTATCCTTGCTTTTACATGCCTTAGTCCAATCAGGTTCCAGTACCCATAGCTTAACAATCACATGGCCTACCTGAGCCTCAACCATCTCAATCAAGTCAACAATCTCAATCTGAATCTCAATCACATAAAAGCTTTTTCACTCCTGGAGTTATTGACAGGAGTAGTTTGCCAATTGATCTTTCTGAACAAGTATTTTCTGGTGCTGGTCAACATGGTGATGAAAATCCTTTTGGAAATCTTGCTCTTATGGCCCTGGAGTATATTGATGGTTCATGCTCAAATGCTTCATCATCACAGTACCACAAGTATCTTCTAAGGCTAAGGCTAAGTTGTGTTCTGAGTCATGCATAGCTGCTTTTGCCTCAATTAGAGAAGCAAATGTAGATTTAATTAATCAAAATCTTGACCTAGAGAAAGTGATTTCCAAAAGAAAAGCTGAGTTTGAGTCTATTTTGAAAAGAAAAAGATGATGAGATTTACAAATTAAAATGCCAAATCACTGATGAAAAGGCTAAGGTAGAGGTAATTTTAGAAAATCACAAGAGTCTCAAAGAAATACTTGCAGCTACTCAAGTGGAGTGTGAACGCTGGGTAACATCTTGCAAGGGGTTTGAAATGCTTCTCAGTAAGCAAACTGCTTCAAATGTGAAGTTTGGGATTGGATATAATCACACTGAACCTCTTACAGATTTTACTCCCAAGACAGAAGTAAAATCTGAAGGTGAAACCAATTCCCAAACCATATCATCATGTGTCTCATCCTCAAGTGATAATGTAAAATCAGAGGATGAAGTCAGTAATAGTACCTCAACTAATCAATCTGATGGTCTTACTAATGAACACATGATCAAAGAAAAGCTGAGCACTTCAGGTTTTGTCTCACAAGGTACTCAAAGTACTGAAGAGCAAGTAACAACACCTGAAGAACATCTCAAGCCAAATGGAACCAAACATGGTTTGACAACTGTTGAAGAATCTATCAGAAATCCAAATGTACTGATAGAAAACAGCTGAAGAACAAGTCTTCAGTTGTTACAAATCCTTCAGTACTTCACATAAGTACTGAGAGGAAGAAAGTACTGAAGAACACACCTTTAGTAGTTTCATCTTCTTGAGCAACTGATCAACAGAAGATGATGAAAAAGCCCTGTGAAATATGTGGTCTATTCAATCATCTCACTGATGAATGTTGGTACATAAAGGGTTCCAAATTTAACAAAGATAAAATCATTAAAAAGAAAATTAATAAAATGAAAGATGAATTTGAAACCAAGTTTGTGCCATAAACATCTCAACCTGATAAACCAAAGTCTTCACAAAAATCTAAACAGAAGAAAGAGGTTTATCATAAAACAGCTGAAAATATTCCTTAAGGAGTATCAAAACAATAGACTAAGTCTGTGTCTTTCAAAAAGGAGGACATGGTGTCTCACAGGAACCATTCACAAAGAAGTACGGATGTGTCTGCTGAACTGAAGGTTTTAACAACCAATCAGACACAACTTGTTATGATGGTTCAACATCTATTGGGGAGAGTTAACCAAATAGATGTACCTATGATTAAGCCACTGAAAAGGAAAACTAAGCCAAAATAAAGGAATCCTTTTCAGCACCATCTCCATCTTTAAAGGCTGTTAATCATGCAAATCAGTTAGTATAAAAGCTATTGATGAGAACAAACCAAAAACCAAAATGTTTTGGGTCTCAAAAGCTATCTAGTTGTTGTGATATATGCAGGGTTCTTCAACATGCCATAGAAGCATCTGGTATGTGGACAGTGGAGGATCTATACATATGACTGGGAGCAGATCTCTTCTTCATGAGTACTCTCAAGGAAAGAAGGGATTTGTTTCTTTCGGTAATGATGCTAAGGGTTACATCATCGGCAAAGGCTTTGTTTCAAATGGTGAAATAAGGTTTGATGATGTCAACCATGTGGAGAATCTCAAGTACAATTTGTTGAGTGTTAGTCAAATGTGTGATAAAGGGCATGTTGCACTTTTCACCAGTCAGAACTGTCGAATTCTATCTTTTAATGTTTTGAATATGATTGACAAGATATTGGATGAACATACTCTCCTGAAAGCCAACAGGATTGGAAGAGTATATGCCTTAGACTTATCAAAGAAAATTGATCTAAAAGGCCATCCATGTCTGTTCTTCAAGGCCTCTCCTTAGGAATCTGAACTTTGGCACAAAAGGCTTGGTCATGTGAGTCTTAGAAACATGAGTCAGATGATCCTTCATGGTTTAGTGAGAGGTCTACCATTTAAGGAGTTCAAATGTGATGAAAAGTGCTCTGCTTGTTTAAAAGGAAAGCAACATAAAGTATCATTCCCTCCAATAGAAGAATTAAAGTCCACTGCCTGCTTGCAATTACTGCATATGGATCTTTTTGGTCCAGTAAGAGTGATGAGCATGGCAAAGAAAAAATACTATCTAGTAATTGTGGATGATTATTCCAGATTTGTATGGACCTTCTTCTTACATTCGAAAGATGAGGCTAGTCAAATTATCATCTACTTTGTGTTGCATGTAGAAAAGCAGTATTCTCTTTCTGTCAAGTGTGTGAGGAGTGATAATGGCATTGAATTTAGAAATCACACACTTGATGAATTCTATTTCTCAAAGGAAATCAAGAGGCAGTTTAGCATTCTTAGAACTCCTGAACAAAATGGAGTGGTGGAGAGAAAGAACAGGACCCTTATTGAAGCTGCAAGGTTAATGTTGGTTGATTCTGGTTTGCCACTAACCTTTTGGGCTGAAGCTGTTAACATAGCTTGCTATGTGCAAAATAGAGTATTGGTAAATCAAAGGTTGATGAAGACTGCTTATGAAGTGTTACATCATTTGGCTTCTCTGATTTCCTTCTTTAGAGTATTTGGGTGTCCTTGTTATATTCTCAACACAAAGGATCCACTTCAGAAGTTTGAATCAAAGGTGGACGCAGGATACTTTGTTGGGTATTCATCTACTTGCAAGGCATACAGAGTTTTTAATTGCAGATCAAAGATTGTAGAAGAAACCTGGCATGTAAAGTTTAATGAATCTCCAAAGGAGAAAATCCCACAAAACCCCGTGGAGTTATTTGATCTGGACATACTGCAATATGTTTCTTATCAGTCTCAAACTGTTGCAGATCCTGTGAATCCATCATCTCCTGCAACTAGTTATCCATCTGTTGGTATAAATGCAAGTTTTAGTGATCAACTGCCTGAGTCTACTAAACTTGATGTTCCTGTAGCTTCAGCAATTCCATCCACAACAAATGCTGATGAGATCTTTGAATCCTTTACTTCATTTGATTTGACATCTCATTCTAGGTTTCAAGAATTTGGATCACCATCTGTTGCTGCTGAATCACCTACAAACACTTGCACAGATCTTATTAAGTATCAAGAACTGAAGAATCATCCCATGTCTCATATCATTGGTGACATTAATACTGGTGTTTCAACCAGAAGTCAATTGTCCAATTTCTTCTTCTATGCTCTCTTTATCAGTCAGCAAGAGCCAAAGAACTATCATATTGCATTAAGAGACAATGGATGGGTTGAAGCTATGCAACTTGAGCTTCTTCAGTTTCAAAAGTAGCAAGTGTGGGAACTGGTTCCTCTTCCCCAAGGTAAGTATGCAATAGACACTAAATGGGTGTTTGGGAATAAAATTGATGAAAAGGCCAAATTGTCAAGAACAAGGCCAGACTGGTTGTACAGGGGTTTTCCCAAGAAGAAGGTATTGACTATGATGAAACCTTTGCCCCTATAGCCAGACTGGAAGCAATCAGATTGTTTTTAGCTTATGCGGCTTTTCATAATCTCAAAGTTTTTCAAATGGATGTCAAAAGTGCATTCTTATATGGTAAAATAAAAGAAGAAGTTTATGTTTGCCAACCACCAGGTTTTGAAGATCAGAAACATCCAGATTGGGTGTATAAGCTTGATAAGGCTCTTTATGGGCTCTTTATGTTCTGAAGACAAAGTCTGAAGACAACTACTGAAGACAAAGTCTGAAGACAAAGTCTGAAGACAACTACTAAAGACAAAGTCTGAAGATCAAGTTCTCAGAAGTTGTCACAACAGCTGAAGTAGTTCTCTTTAGTAGTTGTGATGGTTTACATTTCAGTAGTTTGTAATTAGTAGTTTTATATTATGTAAAGCATCTGAAGTTCTTACACTTCAGATGTTATAACTTCAGTAATTGTAATGTTAGCTTATACTTAGCTTTTAATGAAGGTGTCCTTAGTTGATGTGGACATCTTCAGTAGTTTAGGTTACTTTCAATTGTTTGTATAAATCAGTTAGATGTCACTATCAAGTGACGTCAGCTGATGTCACATTCCTTATAAAAGGAATGTTGACCTAATTTCCCTGCACGGGAAGCTTGTGCATGAATGAAAACATTCTTTTTGCAGAAAACTCTCTCTCTTTAACCATTACTGTTTGATTGAATATTTATATTATTCTTGCTAGAATTTCAATTAATTCGTGTGCTATTCCACTGCAAATCCTAATCTAATTGGTCAAACTAGATCTCGATCCCTTCAGTGGTTCTTGGAGAGAGGTTTCTGATTATGAGAGAGGCAGAGATGGTGTCTAGGATGGAGGTGGCATCAGAAAGTCCTCACTGTTCACCTGAGATGCCATTTCAAGGCTTGCATCTGTGATTTTTAGTTCCTCAGACATCTTAAATAGTCCTTCCGCAGCCACCATTTCAGCTCCGGAAGATTTAGCTTGTTCTTCCAAGGCTTTAACTTCAGCTTCGGAAGTTTGAGGAGATGCAGATTCTATCCCAACTGTTTTAGTTGTTGGGCCATCATTCCCCATTTCCCCTTCGAATTAAATCTTAGGTTCCATGTGGACCTTAGGTTGACCAACTTCTTCCACAGCGGTAGAAGGTGCAGTCAGCCTCTGAAGCTCTTTAGCTCCAAAGTAGATCATTGTAGCATCATGGCGGCTGCTCAAAGGAGGATCTTAATAGAAACTTGGTAAAGAGTCTGTAGAGATCACTGAGCATCCTTGGGTCAATCTGAAGAATGACTTGAGGTGGCTCAGTCAGTGAGATGATGGGAGAGGAAGATGTTGAAGTTGAATGTCGGCTATGTGGTTCATCATGTATTTGTCTTTGAACATTCTCTCCCTTTTTGGTAGCATCATCTTGAAAGCTAGATGAGCTAGAGGAAGAAGTTAGTGGGACCTGAATAGGTACATGCCTAACAAACCTCTCTGTCTGTTTCTCAGCTAGTTGAGCCTTGAGATTGTCAATATCAAGTTGCTTAGTGGTAGACCTTGCTTCTAAAGTCCTAACAAAGGACTCAAGGTTTGAGACTTTAGATAAAAGGTCTTTAACAAGGAGTTGCATGCTTCCCTCATCTTCTTTTGAAGAATCACGGGGAGATGAGGTAACATACCTAGTATGTTCAGCCTCACCACCAGATGTGGTTTCTTGGCACCCTGGTTTCCCATGCTCAATGATGTCTCTTTCAGAGTCATAAAAGGGCTCGGTTGCCATAGATTCAGTTTGAGAGATGTTACCACTTTTCACAAGGTCCATTGAGGCAGCTTCTGTAGTGGCAGCTGAATCTACATGAGTCCCCTCCACATCAGTGGGACTCCCCTCAGTTATTGGTTGTTGATGGGGGCTAGAGATAAGGGATTTCTCCGGGCTCTGTTGATCTTGAAGTGGGTATTGTAAATCAACTTCATTGCCATGGAGAGATGTTATCTCTTTATCAGTTTTGAATGGAAGGTCAGTGAAAGATAGGGAGGTTAAGCCTACTGACCCGGGACTTTGGTCAATGTCTATAGGCATTAAACCTCTGGTGGGGCTGTCCCTTGTTGGCTGCTCAGAAGAGTGTAGATACTCATTCTGAGAGCTGTTGGTTTGGTTATCGGGCTCCTGGGTTTGCGACTGAGGAGACTCAAAACCCAAATTGAGGTCAAAAGAGAAGGATGGGGAGACCTCTGATTAAGTGGGAGCCTATGTTTCCACTCTTATCTTTTTGGATTGAACAGGAGGAGCTTGTTCAATCAGAGTAGATTGAACAAGGGTTCGTTTGGGCGTCTTTTATAAGTGATGGTAATAGGTGGAGAAGGTAGTGTTGGCATTATGGTGGAGGTTGCTGGTGTGGGTTCATCACCTGTGGGGTGAACAGGGAGGTCACCAGGAGCTATGCGCTCAATCATACCTAGAACAGAGTAGTGTACCTTCTAGTGAAGTTGGTGGATACCTTGTTCAATGTTTTGAAGATGGTAGGCCACATGTGGGGAACAGTCAGAGCAGCTGCATAGACAAGCATGCTCTAGTCCAACTCACAGTTGATTATGTGTTGAAGGAATCTAGGATACATGAAGAATGTCTCCCTTTGCAGATTCCCTATCAGATTTGAAAACACAAATCGTGAGTTATTGAAGCGCAGGCCTCTCACCAATCCATGAACTAAACATCCTAGTTCATAAGGGATTTGATCCCATCCTCCGGATTTGTTTGACAAGCAATGAAGAACAACATGCAGGAGGAACTTCCAATTGTAAGAGAAGTTGAACTTATAAATAGTCGATCTGCTGATGTCTCCACCATATCCCATTAGGATATAAGTGCTATCCAAATCCTCCTTTGGGAATTCAGTAGGAGCTCCTTCATCATGAAGCTCAAGGTGCTCCCTCATGAGTTGTTCAGTGACGATCAACTATTGTCCGCAGATGCTGGACCGCAGTACACGAATCCCATTTAGGATTTCGACCTGACCATTTCCCAAAATTCTGCCATTTGGTTGGAGTAAACAGTGGGGTTAATAGTAAGGGCAGTGTAGTAGGTTGATTGGGTGAGAAAGGAGATAATTTCAGAGAAGTCAACATCTTTTGAAGAATCAAGAATTGTGACTTGGTTGTGCTGAGGGTTGAGTGCCATTTGGGAAAGGTGAATCTAGATGATTTTGAGCATGGGTAAATTTGGAGAAGAGAAATTTCTAGGGCAGTAAAATTGCAAGTAAGAAGATGAAATTGAACAGTTGAGATTATTTAAAAGAGGGTGGTAAGGCGGTAATGGAGGTTAGGATAAGGTGATGTGATGGTTTAGTGGGTGAATTGATAGTGGCGGTAAGGTTAAAATCAATTAAATAATCCGATATCATTAACAACATCTTTGTTTTTTATAGTGTGGGGCCCAAGAGATTTATATTACACAGTAGAATCTCTCTTCTGAGTGGAAAACATTTCCAAAGGTAACTTGTCTTCCGAAGGCAATTCCTACTTCCGAAGCCAAAACTTTGGTTCCGAAGGTTAGAGTTGCTTCCGAATGGAGAATCTGTAAGTCTCGAAAGTAGATCTTATATGCAATCAATCGCTTCTTCCGAGGCCAAAAAATTCTTCCGAGAAGAAAGTTATCCTTTGAGAAATCTTGCTTCGGAAGATATGAGAATGTCTTCCGAGGGTTAATTTCTCTTTGGAAGGAATTTAAACTTAGAAAATTTTGGAGAGAACTTCTGATAACAGGGCTTAAATTTTATTGACACCAGACTTACATATTAAAAAGGTTTTCAAAAGAGATTAAATTAATCAATGTTTATCATCCCAATAGCTGTTATAAGATACTTAAATCTTTGTTCATCAAATGCTTTGGTGAACAGAGTAGCATATTGTTCATTTGAATCAACTTTGATTAGCTTAATTAGATTATTCTCATGAATATCTCTAATGAAATGATACCTGATGTCAATATGCTTTGTCTTGGAGTGCTTTATCAGATTTTCAGTAATTGAGATAGCACTGTGTTGTCAATATAGATAGGAGTACTCATAAAGTTGAATCCATAGTCTAACATCTGATTTTGAATCCATAGCAGTTGAGCACAGCAGCTAGCAGCGGCAATGTATTTAGCTTCATCAGTTGATGTAGAGACATAGGATTGTTTCTTGCATTGCCATGAGATGATCCTTCCACCAAGAAATTGACATCCTCCTGATGTTGATTTCTTGTTAACATTGCAACCTCCATAGTCACTGTCAGAGTATCCATATAGATTGAAATGTTTGTTTCTGGGATACCAGAGACCTAGTTTAGGTGCTCCTTTGAGGTATCTGAGGATTCTCTTAATAGCAGCTAGATGAGACACCTTTAGAGCAGCCTGATTCTTGCACAGATACAAATAGCAAACATGATATCAGGTCTACTAGCTGTTAGATACATCAGAGAACCAATAATTGCCCTATACTGATGTTGATCAATATCCTCCCCCTCAAGGTCAGGACAAAGATTATGGTTTCTGGGTATGGGTGTCTTGGCAGGCTTGCAATCTTTCATTTCAAATCTTTCTAAGATGTCAGAGACATACTTAGATTGATTAATGAAAAACCCTTCCTTCATCTATTTACCTGAATTCCAAGGAAAAAGTCCATCTTTCCCATGGAACTCATCTCAAACTTTTTCTTCATCATGCTCTCAAAGTCCTTACACATTTGGTCATTTAAGAAACCAAATATGATGTCATCAACATAGACTTGAACAAGCAAGATGTCCTTTCTAGACTTTCTGATGAAGAGAGTCTTATCAATGGTACCTCTAGTGTATCCATTTTTCAGAAGAAACTGAGACAAGGTCTCATACCACAGCCTAGGTGCTTGGTGCAGCCCATACAGAGCTTTGTCCAACTCGCACAAATAGTTTGGGTGCTGTGGGTCTTCAAATCCTGGAGGTTGGCATACATAGACTTCCCTATCTATATCCTATATAGAAATGCATACTTGACATCAAGTTGATAGACAGTGAAGTCCCTAGATGCAGCATAAGCAAGGAAGATCTTAACTGCCTCAAGTCTTGCAACTGGTGCAAAGACATTAGTATAATCGATTCCTTCCTCCTGAGTGTATCCTTGAATTACAAGTCTTGCTTTATTCTTGATAATCAAGCCTCTATCATCTCTCTTGTTTCTGAAAACCCATTTGGTGAATATAGGTACTTGACCAGATGGTAGCAGACATAGGTTCCATACCTTCTGTCTCTTGAATTGAAGCAGCTCCTCTTGCATCGATTCAATCCAGCTACTGTCTTTCAAGGCATCTTCTACCTTCTTAGGTTCCATCTGAGATAGAAAACATGAGTACAAGCAGACGTTCCCTTGATGAGTCTGTCCTCTTGTTCTCACACCTTTAGTGACATCCCCTATGATGTTCTCAGTTGGATGAGTGTTGGGAATCCTAAGACGAGGAATCACTTCCAGTTGCCGAGAAAAGTCTACGTTGGACATATTCTGCTCAGGAACTGGAACACACTGTCCAGCTGCTGTTACAAAGTCATTCAATGAGGACTGATTGAATGAATGAGAACCATCATCAATGGTTGGCTGTGAAGTAGTATTAACAGTTGCCTGTTCCTTCAAAATACTACTTCCCTCTGCATGGTGCTGTGGTGGATCACCTAATGAGTTTTGAGGCTCAGAAGTGATTCACTTGTTGAAGCTTCACTGTTCCTTGTTATAGTTAAACTATGAGATCTGTGAATAGTTGAAGCTTGATATATTATAGCACTTGGAGAATTCGGACTAGGTCTGGGAAGCTCAAACAGTTGATCAGTAGCATTTGCATCAGCATCATTTTGAGCACCTGTTCCAACTGAAACACTCTCACAAGATGGTTTAGAATTGTTTGGAAACAATTCTAAATCAAAAATATGATCAGGGCCATTGCCCCTAACACAAGGAGTGTGCTCATTAACAACTATATTGGATGACTCCTCAAATTGTTGATTCTTAATGTTGTATACTCTATAATCTTTGGAGCTAGAAGAGTATCCAACAAAGATAACATCATCCGACTTTTCAGCAAATTTTGCTAAATTTTCCTTTGTGTTAAGTATGGTAGCCCTGCTTCCAAAGGCCTTAGAAAGCCAATGAACGGTGGACTCTTGTTCCATAGCTCATAAGGGTCTTTACATGTGGCTTAACTACAAAAACTCTATTCTGCACATAGCATGCAGTGCTGACTGCCTCTGCCCAGAATGTTAGAGGTAGCTTTGAATCGGCTAACATAGTTCGAGCAGCCTCAATAAGTGTCCTATTCCTCCTCTCAGCAACACTGTTTTGCTGAGGAGTTTGGGGAGCACTGTATTGTCTGGCAATCCCTTTTGAGTTACAGAATGAGTCAAGAATGAAGTTCGTAAACTCAGTCCCTTGATCACTTCTAATTATCTTAACCTTGTGATCAATTTGATTTTTCTATTTTAAGAATAAAGATTTTAATGTTTTAGCAGTTTCATCTTTAGTTCTTAAGAAGAATACCCATGTGAATCTTGTAAAATCATCAACTATCACAAGGCAGTATGATTTCCTTCCAATGCTCATTATACTTGTGGGACCAAAAAGATCCATGTGCAATAGGTGTAATGGAGTAGTGATAGAGTTAACGTATTTGGATTTATGAGATGTCCTGTGTTGTTTCCCTTTAGGCATGCAACACAGTTATCTTTGTAAAAAAACTCCTTTTTAGGCAAACCATGTACCAAGTTATGTTTAGCCAATTTGTTCATTGTCTTAAAATTTACATGACACATGCGCTTATGCCATAGTGTTGACTCATCTCTATCAGGTTTGGAAAGAAAGCATGATACTTCACCCATTGGGGAAACATTATTCATATCTAGCATGTACATATCCCCTTTCCTGGGAGATCTAAGAAGCACCAATTCGAGAGGAATTGTCATCCCTGGTTTGAGGATAATGCACTCATGTTCTGTGAAAAGCATTTGGTGCTTTTGATCACAGAAATGAGAAACACTTAACACATTGTGTTCAAGCTGCTTGACAAAGTGGACTTTGTCAACTTTTAATTTATCGTTGGATATACTCCCTCTGCTATATATCCTCCGGCCTTACCTCCAAATTGGACAGGACCTCCATCATAGTTCTGAAACTGTTGAAGAGAGATCAGTTCCCTGTCATGTGCTTGGAGCATCCACTATCTAAAATCCATACATTGTTGTTCTTGTCAAATGGATGTCCCTGCACATAAAATTAGATTGTTAGTTTTGTTTGGAAGCCCAACCCTTGCTGGTCTTGGGTTCTTCCAAGGATAATGACATAATTGAACCAAATGTTATGCATGGGGGTTCAATAGAGGTATTTGAAGAAGAGGTTTGGGCTGTAGCATCTTCCTTGATCTTCCAGTCCACCCTTTGGCTGACCTTGGAGGATGAGCTTGATGAAGCTTTTGCAGCATTGCCTTCTTCCGAAGCTTCTTTCTTTTCGGAAGAAGCCTTCATCGCCTTTTCTTCCGAAGCAGTCTTTTTCTTGGATGGTTTCAAGGGAGCTTTCTTGTTCTTCCGAACCTTAGTAGCTCTTGGATGGTTTCAAGGGAGCTTTCTTGTTCTTCCGAACCTTAGTAGTTCTTGCTTCTGGAGCCATTTTCCCTTCGGAAGAAGGAGTTTCTTCCGAGAGCAACCTGGCTTCTTGACTAGCATTCCCTTTTCCATTACATGAGCCGTTTGAAAAGGTCCAAATGTGAAACCTTCCTTGACTCCTTCTTTCTAACATTATTTGCATAATGTGTGCTTGTAGGATTGTAGTAACAATCTTTTGCCATGTGATTTTGCAGGCCACACATGATGCATGCAATGTTAGTCTTTTAGGAAAGTGAGGGTTGCTATTTCTTGGGCTTCTTTTCTTCATGAGCAACTATTCCCTTTAACTTCTGATCCTTTGGGAGGATAGGAATGCTGGTATTACATTCCTTTCCTGAATCAAAAGTACCTCCCACTTAGAATCCAGCTGAGATAAAGACACCATTCTGCTTGGGGTCAATCTTTAGTTTGGACTCAGCCACCTTCTTGGCAGTTCTTCTAGCAGCTTTAGCTCTGCTTCTTCTGGCTTTAGTGGTTAGGATTTGATCTTAACAGGAGGAGATGGATACATCTTCCTTCCCAGTGGTGGCCACTATTGATACCTCATCCTTCAGCTCTGGAAAGGAAGGGTCAGTAGTTGGAACCTCTTGCTCTTCAGTACCACATCTAGGCTGTCTAATAGACTCATAGGAGTGTGGGGGAGTGATTTCATTGGTTCCCAACCCTCCTTTGTTTTGATAACAGAGTTTGGAATGGGAGGATGATGCAAGAATAGCTTGGAAGTTCTGCTAAAAAAATAGCATGCTTCCTGGCCTGAGCCTCAGGAGTGACAAGCTAGGCTTGAGCCTCAAACAATTTGAATATAAGATCCTTGATTTGAGTCTTGTAGTTGGTGTGTACATGTTTTAAAAGAGATGCAGTTTTTTCTAACTCATCAATTTTCTTTTGATATTCAGATTCGGCTCTTTTAAAATCAGATTTTAGAATATTTAAAGACTCAATATCAGATCTGATTTCAATATTGTAATCGTGATAAAGTTTAACTTTAGCTATACAGGCTAGAGTACAGAGATGTTCATATACCTGGGCATCATCTGTTCCGGCCATGAAAGCTTTAGCAGGAGTCATATCCTGTACCATGAAGCTCCAGTCAACTTCTTGAGCCATTGTAGCTGTTTCAGTTGACCTTTCGGATTAGTCTTGGGAGCCTTGCATTCCTTTGCAAAATGATCCAGTTGGTTACAGTTGTAACACTTTTCCTTGGTCTTGTCAAACCCAAACTTGCTGGTAGTTGGGTTTTGCGGGAAATTCCTTCCAGTTCTCTTAAAGAACTTCTTCGCTCTATAAGTTAAGAGAGCCATCTGCTGGACAATGTCCATGTGCTCTATATCATCTGGACTAAAACACTCAAGATCATCAAAACAATATTGAAAATCTCCTCAGTGTCCACTTCCTGAAACAAAGGCATAACTTTCCTGGAAGGAGTTGTGTTGAGCCTATTGAGACCTTGGAGTCTCCAAAAAAGTGTAGTATGGTCCAAAAGAGTAGGATGGTTGTTGATAAGTCAGGAAATGCTGAGGTTGAGGGGTTAATGAGCCTTCAACAACCATTAAAGCGTTGCTAGCAGGAAGACTCATGGGTCTGCTTGTTTGGTGGCCCTTCTTACTCTCCATCTCTAGGCGATATCCATGAAGGATGCGGTAAAGTTTAGTCATAGAAAGAGTGTTCAAGTTTTCTGTTATCTTGATAGAGACACAGTAGAATGTCCACTCATTGGGAAGAGCACTCATGAACTTTCTGGTGAGATATCTAAGTTCAGGAGTGATCTTCACAAACTAAAGGGAAGAGATAAGATCCATGTACGTGAAGTACTGCTGGCTGGGGGTCTCTCCAGCAACATGAGTGAAGCTCTCCAACTGCTGCTTCAGTGAGTCCTTTGAGTCGTTAGAGCTTGAGTACATCTGAGCAAGTGCATCAAACAATTCTCTGGCAGTCTTGCAATGGTCGAACCCCACCATAATAGAGTTTGGTATTGAGACCTTGGAGTCTCCGGAAAAGTGTAGTATGGTCCAGAAGAGTAGGATGGTTGTTGATAAGTTAGGAAATGCTGAGGTTGAGGGGTTAATGAGCCTTCAACAACCATTAAAGCGTTGGTAGCAGGAAGACTCATGGGTCTGCTTGTTTGGTGGCCCTTCTTACTCTCCATCTCTAGGCGATATCCATCAAGGATGCGGTAGAGTTTAGTCATGGAAAGAGTGTTCAAGTTTTCTGTTATCTTGATAGAGACACAGTAGAATGTCCACTCATTGGGAAGAGCACTCATGAACTTTCTGGTGAGATCTCTAAGTTCAGGAGTGATCTTCACAAACTAAAGGGAAGAGATAAGATCCATGTACCTGAAGTACTGCTGGCTGAGGGTCTCTCCAGCAACATGAGTGAAGCTCTCCAACTGCTGCTTCAGTGAGTCCTTTGAGTCGTTAGAGCTTGAGTACATCTGAGCAAGTGCATCAAACAATTCTCTGGCAGTCTTGCAATTCTCGAACCCCACCATAATAGAGTTTGGTATTGTAGTCATGAGAATAGTCATAGCATTGCTATCGATGTCCATCTTCTTCCTGTCTTCATCAGAATAGTCCTCGGCAGCCTTCTCTATCATGCCATCGTTTCCACTAGGTGATGCCACCTTTGGTTTGTACGGTCCATTGACAATGGATTCCATAGTTTGCTGTCTTGGTATCTAATGAAGCCTTCTATTCTTCTACTCCTAGACCTGAAGTTTTCAGGGGTAATGATAGGAGCTTTTGTCATTGTTCCCATCTCTAACTCAGATTTGTTAAGGGCCATTTGAGTGAGTGAGTGGTAGGGAGGAGTAAAAACAGGTTGATTTGGATGGTAAGATCACACAATCAAGAGCCTGAGGATCTCAGATACCAATTGCAGGATCGGTGTTTGTCACTTAAACACAATGTTTTCACTTAAACTCACCTAGAACAACACTAAAATATAAGAAGAATCAACAAGAATTGATCACAATATATAAAGTAATAAAGAACACAGAAAGATAATTTTCAAGATACTTTTATATAATGATTCTCAACTCAAAAGACAAGACTCTTACAAGCAGATGATGATCTGTGTCAATGAATTACAAGGAGAACCTATATATAATACTATCTACAGCCGGATATACTTTGATACCAGCTGGGATCCTATAGCTAAAGTCTATACTACAAGACTAAAGATTAAGGTATCTCAAATAAAGTCTTATCTGAGATTTGGTAGTCAGGACATGTCCCTGACTTACCTTTTGTCACCAACTAAAGTTGGTAACATGTACAATCATGAAAAGGTGAACAGTGGAATAAAGTATGGTCAACAACATGGTTCTTTAGGAAGAAGGCATACTGTATCAGAAGTCTGTAGCGGAGTGTCAGAGACCATACTTGTGTCCACTAGTTCATAGCAGTGTCTTCTGAAGGTTAAATGGCTTCGGAAGAGTAAGACTTCAGAAGCCACTTATACTTCGGAAGAGGCTGCTTCTTCCAAGGCTTGGAGGCTTCTTCATACTTGGAAGTGGTCTTTACTTTATTCTTCTAAGTCTTGAACTTCGGAAGTATGTACTTGTCTTCGGAACTAGAATTCTGTCTTCGGAAGTTGATCTTTCATTTTTTCTTCGGAAGAACTCTACAACCTTCGGAAGTTCCATGCTAAGCTTCGGAAGCCTTTTGCATGCAGCACCAAAATAACTTTAAGTGACAAAGTTTTGGTTGCATTAGCCTTCTTCTTGATCCAACACCGTTCCTGTTGCACAAGCTCCTATGCTGGTGCTCAACCATTGTGCAACATCTGCAACTATCACCATGTGGGAAATAACCTGTGCCATATCTATTCATTATGTGGTAAATATGGGCATTTGGTTACTACTTATCACCGTGCACCAAACAACATCGCGTTAGTTGCTAACCGTGCTTGCCATAACTATGGGGAACCTAGTCATTTTAACGCATAATGCCGTCATCTTGCGGTAATGTTCCACAAGCTTGAGGACGTGCTTTTAACATAAACGCAAATCAAGCACAAACAAATAGTGATGTGGTGAATGGTATGTCAAATTCAACCTTAACCTTATGATCTAATCTCCTTTGTTGCTTTACCTATATTGTTAATTGTCTTTATAACTAAACAAGTATGTTTCTTATTAATAATTCCTATTTTATGTTCTATTTGATTTGGGAGCCGATAAGAGTTTTGTTTTGTTAGAATCTGAACCAATACTTGCTAAATAGCATACAAAATTAGAAAACCCTCTCACCGTTAAAGTCGCCAATGGAGAACCCATCACCATTGATGTCATTATTCATGATTGCAACTTGAGCCTAAACGAACACGATTTTCCTATCGATCTTATTCGTATAACACTTGGAAGCTTTGACGTCATAATTGGCATGGATTGGTTAGCTAAACATCATGTGGAAATCATTTGTTTCGAGAAGTGCATTCAAATTCTTTTACCTTCAGGGGATATATTGAAAGTGTTCTGTGAAAAATCCTCCAAAGGACTTAAACTTATGTGGTGTACTCAAGCCTAAAAATATCTAAGTAAGAATTACATAGTTTTCTTGGCCTATGTGGTCTACACGAACGTCAAAGGGAAAGATCTTAAGGAAGTTCCAATTGTACAGACTTTCTGGAAGAGTTTCCAGATGATCTTAGTGGTCTACCTCACGTACATGAAGTTGAGTGTAAGATCGACTTGATTCCATGAGCGAACCCTGTGGTTAAGTCGCCTTATCGACTTGCACCATCAGAAATGCTAGAGTTATCTAGTCAACTTCAAGAGTTGTCTAATAAGGGCTTTATCCATCCTAGCTCTTCACCATGGGGTGCACCTGTTCTGTTCGTGAAGAAGAAAGATGGATCGTTCTGTATGTGCATTGATTACCATGAGCTTAACAAACTTACCATCAAGAACCGCTACCCTCTTCCTCGCATTGATGTTCTTTTTGACCAACTTTAAGGAGTTTCTATATTCACAAAGATGAATTTACGATCCGGCTATCATCAACTGGGAGTTCATGATGATGATATCACAAAAACTGTGTTCCGTACTTGATATGTACACTAGGAGTTCATGGTTATGCCCTTTGGGTTAACAAATGCCCCTACTGTCTATATAGATCTTCTGAATAGAGTATGCAAACTGTATCTGGATAAGTTTGTAATTGTGTTTATAAATGTTGGTCTATTTGATTGTATTTCAGTACAAATGACATGAAGAATTGTTCAATATCAAACACACAAACCAAACAAGATGTACAACGAAGATTGAACACAATAACAACTCATTCAATATAAGACAATGAAGATCATAACATTCAATAACATCAAAGCACAATGATATATCAATGTAATAACTGCTTAGAAAAGGTAACTTGCGATAGGGATCAACGATTATGGTTTTGCAAGTTTACCCACAATGATAACAATCATAAACTATACATAGCAGTCTTAGTTTCGCAGACAGATTCGCTGTAAGTGAAACTGTTTTACCGAAATTGTAGTCTAGCCCGACAGAAACAGTAGTTTCGCTAAGCGAACTAATCAGCTGACTGTGAGCGAAACTATAGTTTCGCTCATAGTTTTGCTGAACTGCAAAACTGCATAAATCTAATTACATACAAAAGGAAACTAACAAAAGACCTATTACAAGCAAAGATAAACATTTTAAATTAAGGTGTGTCCAACCTATACATGATCTTCAATACTCCCCTTAGGTTGGAACTAACCACCTTCACTCGTGTGGATGTATCTTGTCAACTCTAGTTTCCTTCGTTGCCTTTGATTTGACTTCAACACCTCCTGCAACAACTTCCTTAGGACCTTCAGCAAATGATTCTCCATGATCTATTCCTGCTTCACGAGCCCTTTGAGGATGAGCACTTGCTTACCCAAACTGCCTTGCCAGATCTAGTATATCCTTGTTCAGATCATCTTGAGCCCTTACGCGCTCTACAAGCCTTTTTACTTCTGCCCACTCCTCTAATCTTATTTGCCAAAGTCATAAACAGATTGGCCTCTTTCCTAGTCCATTCACCTACCCCGCCTTGATATGATTCTCTCATAAAACCAACAAATCTTCGTCACATAAACTGAAGAGCTCCATAGGATCAAATACTTTGACTTCTTTACCATTCATAACTCTTATCATTGCCTCCCCCATTTTATTATCATAAAACCACTTCTCAAAGTTCTATAACTGTTAGGGAAGGGGATCCGCTAACCTCACTCTAGTCACAGTCTTTGGTGATTTTACCCTTAGGACAATTCTTCCTTTCCTGTTTCCCAATCTTTGTCTTTCTTTGATCATTTCCTCTCTACCTTCATGTATCCCAAAGACTCAAATTTGTCATTTAGGCCATTCTTAATCTCTTTCTCCGAAAGTGAGGCTCGTTCACTTAGATTGGCATTCAGTAATGGTAGAGCCACTAACCTCCTTAGATCCTATTTAGACAAGGTCTTGAATGCCTTCCTCTTATGCAAGTAAGAAATACCACCCGTCTCCTCTTGATCACGAACATCTCGAAACCGGGGTTATAACACCAACTAATAATCTTCCTATGAGCCTCCTTCTTACTCAACCCTTCTTTTTGTTGGAAAAAGGGAGTTAATCTTTTGGCTCCTTCTTTTTAACAAACCATTCATCTTTATCCATCTCAACACATCTTCATCTAACTCTCCCTTTTTAGCTACATATATCAATGGTCACTCATCCACTTCATAGAATTCTGGCTTTGAATCATAATCTACTAGTCGTTTATCGTCCTCTTCTTCATCGACTAGCACTTTTCCTTTGTCAACATCTCTTTCAACTGACTTCTCCCTTATCACTTCTTCTCCGACCAGATCTTTTTCTATGTCAAACCCCATGTTCACAAACCCAACTTCCATGATTATCTCCTCCTCATTCTCCCTACCTTCATCTTCATTCCTTATTCCAAATCAATCTGCACCAGCAGTCGTTACACCAGATGTGCCCTCTCCCGCCCTGAAGGAAGTACCCATGTTCAAGAAAGGGTATTTACAAGTATTTGTTAAATCATCTAACTGAGAATGAGTTAGTTGATTGGGCAGGCCGATAACATCTTTCAACTGAGTAACTTCCTCGAAAAGCTTCTTTATCATTAGATTTTGATCTATTAGCATCTTCTTCATTCCCTCTATCAACTCATATTTTTGACTTCACCTCATATTTTTATTTGTGAGTTTGGTCTTTATCATGCTCAATTCGTTAGCTAGTGAGCTGTTAAGGTTACGAATCACATCCTCATCCAAACTTCCTCTTTCTTCCCTCCTTGGTGTCTCAAAGAATGCTTGATGTCTCTGTTTAGTTCTCCGTTCTGATCTCCTATGTCAGCCTTCTTCTTTGATCTTCTCTCCTTTTCAACCCTTGTCTCTTCTGCCCTTTCATACACTTCTTCTTCGAAATCAGAGTCCTTCTCTTTGGCATGTCTCTTTTGCTTCTTAGCAACATCAATCTGTTATGACCTAGTTTCTTCAGCTCTTTTATTCTCAGATTCATCCACCTTTCTAATATAGTTCCATATCTCAGGTGGGTACATATTTTCCCCCAGATGGGTGATTTTCCCACTGAAATCATTTCTGATGGCACAACAATCCGCAAAAAAACGAGAATTCATTTGCACCAGTCGTTTAACTTCTCCATGTCTGGGCACGTTAGGAATTAAATCATCAATGATCATCTCAAGAAATCGAGGATACAGTAGCCACTTATCATTCTTTAATGCCATCACGTTCTCTACATACATCCAAAAATTAGCTTACCAATGTTTGCCTTTTGACCTCTACAGCATATCACCATAGCTTTTTTTCCCAGTCTATGTTCAGTCCGTCTGATCCACCTTTACAGTGATCTAAACACACAATATATACATGGGCGATGAATCTCTATTCCCTGAAGAGAAGAGACTTATTGATCTCTTTCCGGGTACCAAAGACTGGCCCCTGATATCCCATACTTCTAAAAGTTACAAACACCTCAGCATGAGACAAGACAACTTCTTCTCCTGAATCTTCTTCTAATCTTAGGATTCTTGAAACTATCTTAGCTGTAATAGTCACATCATTCCCCAAAACTCCTGCAATGATCCTTTGAGTGTTCCCCCTTGTAACATATTCGGCCGATCTCCAAAAATCTCTTATCTACAAGTCATAAATGGTAGGAGAATGGGATATAGCATAAGCGATAGGAGCTCTTTGTAGCCAACAAATACAATTTCTGAATCCTGCAGCTTTAGGATGTGTGTCATCCAAAATAGCCGTGATGTTGTTTCTTTCATCAAACTTTAATTTTGCCATTTATACCTGAAAAAAATGAAATACATTAGAATAAAGTATTAAGTACGAAAATATAAAAAAATAAGAAAAGAATAAAGAATAATCAAGATACCTTCGCCAGCAAAAGCACATTAGATTCGCTAAGACTGTGAGGTAGATTCGACAGGTGGCAATTAGTCAACGAAACTGTTAAGTTCGCTCGGATAGCATAACCTTACAGTTTTGCTGAGGAATCAAGAACTTTCGTTCAGTTTCGCTGGACTATCAGTAATTTCGCTGGAAGAAAAGCGAAGGTACCAAAGAGTCTCGATCAAATATACTCATAATGCGATATAATAAACAAGATTAAATGACGGTCCTTGGTTCGAAACTCACTTGCGAGTATGAGTCAACAAACAATCGAAATCAAAATCCCAGAAACTCAGAAACGCATGTAGAGGACACGGAACAGTCCTAAGAAACTTAACAGTTCGATGGTGCGCAAGTGAGAAGATAACTTGGCAAACAGACTTAAATAGCATATAGTTTCGCAGCTAGCAAAACTATAGTTTCGCTGGACGAATCTATAGTTTCGCCACGCAAAGTTGCAATTTCGCCAAGCGAAACTCAGATAAAAAATGTCATCGTATCGGATGAAACTGCTCAGCGAAATTCCAATTTCGTCTAGCGAAACAATTAGCGAAAGTATAGTTTCGCAGGATAATTTTTTTATTTTTTATTATTATTAATTTTTTAACAAGAATTAACCACAAGAACAAAGATCTAAACCGATCAGAGATCACATCCTCAAGATATTAATGAGCACAAAGATGACTTTAATCATCAACAAGCAATGAGATCACACTGATAAGAGAATCTAATCATAGTCTTTGAAGAAGTTTTGAAATTCTCAAACATATCAATAACGATTGCTAATATGTTTGTCCACTTAAACCCATGCCTTATCTTTTTCAACAAAGAATAGATGATTCATTAAGGTTCGATTAAATACTTTAGACTGCTAGGACCCCACAATCATTTGGATAAAACCCTCACCCAACCTCAGGATTTCTTGAATATTGTTATGATCTTTATAGAGCAAGGCTTGTGCGTTAGTACGCAAGTGATTATCAACAGAATATTGCATTTTGTGATGAATTCATCATTAAAGAATATTTTACACAACTAAGATCAAGTGGTGAGAGCTCTAGGTCTATACTCACATGTAACAAAGGAGATGACCATTTATTCATGTGCCGATGAGAGCTCCAGGTCAGTACTACCGTATAGCAAAGGAGATAAGCTAAAGAACAAGACACATAAATACACAAGACACATAAATACACAAGGCATGATTCAAAAATATAGCTTATAGGATTTGTATCATGGTGGGTGAAAGATCAATTCTCAATCCAATTTTTGTCGGACTTAGTTTTCGTGCAGGCCAAAATGATTGAGTAAATCCAGACATCCTTAAGCATATATTTTAATTTAAAAAATCTGTTTGTTTTTCTATTATTTACGGTTAAAAAAAAGTAAGATGTAAATCTGAAAGCAGTATCAGTTACTATCATTTCTCATTTTAAATGCCAATCATGCACAAACAAGCATATCTAGAAGATATACGATCATTTCTCGTAATTTCAAATCAAGTTCCCAATTTATATTATTTATTTATTTATTTATGTATTACTTATATTCACTCCCCAAAATTTTTATTTTGGAAATCCCCGATATTTGCATAAAATAAGTGAAAAGAACAGAAGTTTAAAAAGATATTAGCCCCAGCATAGACATCAATTCATAAAATCGAGGTTTATCAAATGTTTTAGTAAAAAGATTTGCCTTTTGATTTTTAGTGTCAATGGGAATAATATCAATAAAACCCTTTTCCTGTGCATCACGAATTAAATGAATTCGTGTTTCGATGTGCTTCATTCGAGAATCATGAATAGGATTTTTAGCGATCCCCATGGCGGCTTCATTGTCACAAAACAACGGTTTGTGGAGAAAATTGATTCCATAGTCAATCATCTGGTGTTGTATCCAAAGAACTTGTGAACAACAACTAGAGGCATAATGTATTCTACTTCCCCTGTAGAGAGGGAAACAGTGGTTTGTTTGTTGCTTTGCAATGAGACCAGACAATTGCCCAGGTATTGACATCCTCTAGTCACCGACTTTCTGTTTAACCTGCAACTATTAGAAACACTGTCAGAATAAGCATGTAAATCAAAATTCCCACCATAGGGATACCAAAGACCTAAATGAGATAACGAAAAATTCTCTTGACAACCCTTTCATGAGACTCCTTTGGGTCCGACTGGTATCGATCATAATAACCTACAACAAAAGTGATGTCAGGAAGACTTGTTGTAAGATACCTAAGGGAACCGATCATAGATCTGTAGATACGAGGATAAACAAGTTTCCCGTTCTCGTTAGGAGCAAGGCGCGTTTGAGCAATAAAAGGAATCATTTCAAAGAATGAGAATGCCTTCGGGCTTTTGTTCTACTTGTAATCCAAGAAAAAAACACATCTCTCCTATCATACTCATTTCAAACAGATTACGCATCACCTCTTCAAACTCCCGACATAATTGTGAATTGGTAAAGCCAAAGATAATGTCGTCGACATAAACTTGGACAATCAACATTTCACCATTCACTTCTCTCTTGAATAGAGTCATATCGATGGTGCCACGAAAGAAACCATTGCTTAAGGGGTACTGTGTTAGGGTCTCATACCAGATCCTAGGTGCCTGATAAAGACCATAAAGACACTTGTCAAGCTTAAAAACTTTATCAGGAAAATCAGGATCCTTAAAACCTGGTGTTTGACACACATATATCTCCTCATCAATGTCTCCGTAGAGGAAATCACACTTGACATCCATCTGATAGACCTTGAACTGTTTATGAGCGGCATGAGTGGGAAAAATCCTTATTTCTTCAAGACGGGTGACAAGAGAAAAAAATTCAGTATAGTCAATCCCTTCTTCTTGAGTAAATCCTTGCACAACCAATCTTGATTTGTTACGCACCACAACACCATGATCATCGGGTTTGTTATTAAAAACCCATTTCGTACCAATTGGGCATTTACTTGGAGGCAAGTCAACCAAAGTCCATACTTTGAGTTTTCTAAATTGTTGAAGCTCCAATTACATTGATTCCGCCCAACAAGGATCCTAGAGAGCTGCATGCATGTTTTTCGGGATAGTTTGAGAGATAAAGCAAGAAAAGAGACAAATATTAATCAATCCAGATTGACTCTGCGCCCGAACTCCATTAGTGGTAGACCTAATAATGTTATCATGAGGATGATCTTTCAAAGTTTTGAAATCTGTGAATAAAGGTAAGATGTTTGGAGAAGTTTCACTGACTGATTGTGAATGAGTAGCTAAGAGTGAGAGAGATGGAACAGGTTGTGGTGAGATAGATGTTGGTGAAGAAGGAACGGATGTAGAAACAGGTGGCAGTGAAAGATCAAATGATGGTGAAGATGATGCAACATCAACTGACGTGGCATCATTTGCCGGAGAGGTGGAATAGACAGGAGATGGGGTTGAGGAAATGATATTTGTTTGAACATTTGAGATGGATGCATCATCGTTGAAAGCTGGAAGACTGAAAGAATTAAACACAGTATCGGAGTCAAAGAACGATGCTAGTTCACATCAAACATGAGAAGAGTTAGACTCCTGCCAATCAACATAGAACGACTCTTGAACAATACATCTTCTCTTGTTATATACCCGATAAGCCTTTTGAGAAGAAGAATAACCGACAAAATAACATTCATGAGATATGACACCGATCTTTGTCTTTTGGGATTGAGTATTCAGGAGTGTGCATGAACAACCAAATGGTAGAAAGAAGTCAATAAAGGTTTTCATTTATGAAAAGTTCATAAGGAGTCTTCTGTTTGTCTTTGACTATCAACACCCAGTTTATAACGTATGAAGCATAGTTTACCACTTCGGCCCAAAGATAATGGGTAACGATGATTCTATCAACATTGTACGGGCAGCTTCAATAAGAGTTAGATTCTTTTGTTCAGCTACATCATTTTGTTGAGACATCCTTGCAGCACTAATTGTCTCGCAATTCCCTTTTGAGCACAGAATGAATCAAGAATTTGATTTTTGAATTCAGTACCGTTGTCAATTCTCATGGCCAGAACCTTTCTCTTGCTTATCGTTTCAATCGAAAGTATTAACTTTTGCAATACTTAGCAACCTCTCCCTTGTAAGCAAGAAATTCCCCATGAATATCTTGAGAAATCATCTGTAACAACAAGTCAAAGAATTTTTAGCAGTTGATTTAATGCTGATTGGGCCAAACAAATAAGTATGTAACAATTCAAGAGGACAAGTTATGCTATTCTCATGTTTTGGATTATGTGGTTTCTTATGTTGTTTGCCCTTGGCATAAGCCATGCATTTCTCGTTCATAGAGAAATCTTTTAAAGGAACTCCTCTAACTAGATTGTTTTTGACTAATTTTTTTATTATTTTAAAATTAACATGGTCCAATCAGCGATGCCATAACAGAGACTCAAAGGTTGAAGCTTTTGAAAGAAGACATGTGGTAGTAGACTTTGACTCCCTTGAGTTCATGTCAAGAAGATATGTTTCATGCTTTCTCGGAGCACGCCTAGGAATCAAATCTTCTGGAATATCAATCTCTGATATTAAAAATAGACATTAATTGGATTTAAACAAGACACTAATGTCTTTATCGTAGATTTGAGAGACACTCAAGATATTAAACGCAAGCTCAGGGGCAAAGTTGTCTTTCTCCAAAGTTAAGGAACCGTTGGATGTTTGATTTTGTAGACCCTTACCAAAGTCATATTAACCATTTATTATGTAAAACGCAGCTGAGTTTAGGTCAAAAACGTGAGTTTATGTATCATATACACTTGTTCAAACAAAACCCAAGACAAGGATCTATTTATAGGAAGAGCATACTATCAAAAACCACTCAAGAACACATTTACTACCTTAGAAACGTGGAGAATGATGTAGGAAGATGATCATGTTTGAAAGCTAAGACTTCAATGTAAAAGCCCTCAAGAGATGATACCCACAAGCCCTTGATGACCCCTTACTCACTAGGTTGTAGAACACCAACTTCCTTTACTTCTTGTGGATCTGAATCAACACAAGCAAGGCTGATTTTTCAGCTCACAAAGACTGATTTTCAGCCAAGAGAAGCCCTCTTGTTCAGCCCCAAAACCGATTTTGAGAGAGGATAGAGAGAAAAATTCTTCTTTTCATTAAGAGAGAGAGTGTGAGATTGGAGAGTCTAGATGATTTGAAGTCTTGCACTTTACAAGAAAAAGTGGGTGGGGACACCAAGGCCAAAGAGGGGCCGAATTTTCCCATCAAAAAATGGGTTTCCCTCCCATTTCCATTTTATAAAAGTTACACTCTTGCCCTCTTGTTTTATGAAATTAAAACTCTTTTAATTTTATAACACTAACACTCTATTATTTGTCATTGTTTAACTAGCTTAAATAATTGAAACAAATAATTTCTCATGAACAAATTATCCACATAATGTTGTTCATTTACAAAAGCAGTGATTTAGAAAACCTATTTTCTAAATTGGTGTCAATATTTATTTGTTTGATCTTATCAACGAATAAATATTTATTGGTGTTTATTTGGCTTGTTATTGGGTATGACTCGACTTGGATCATATCACACTAGCCACATCAATTTAATATGTATCTGGGCAGACTAAATCCTTCAATCTCCCACTTGCAGAAGATTCATAGAAGATTGATGCAAGCAGCAAATGACGCCTAGCAACGGTTTGCTACCCCTAATGTATATGACTAAGTGCCATTCAATAACATCATCCTTTTCAAGTACCTTACTTGAATATGATTTAGGTGAGTCAATCATTTATCCTTTTGTTACAGATGTCATGTTAAATCCAGAGACACAGAATTGTCATTCTCCGATGATTTAGCTTTAACAGGCCTTAGACATCTAACTCTCAACGAATAAGAGGAACAAATTCCATCTTGACTACATACGTCTCACAATTACCTTATATCATACCTAAACCTAGCCTTACGTACTGCCAATGTTTCAGAACAGCAAAGCACTAAGTCAAAGTACGATACTTGGTGAATATCAAGACCCAATATGTATCTCAGGTCTGAGGATACAATGATATTCGCCTTTACTCAATATTTCTTATGACTAATCATAAAGATTCCATGCAGAAATAATAGAGAGCGGGTCAGTCCTATATCTATATCCCATAGATATCAATGAACCTTGGTAGCAACCTTTTGTTCTATATTCATACTTTATGAATATCAACCAATCCAAGTTCATTATAGTCTTACATTCATAGTTGTTCCCATAAGTATGATCGACTACTAACGTTTAGCATAACTTACTTATTCACAGATTTAAACATGCTAAAATAGAAGAACAAATGAAGATTATAACCATATAATTAAGTCAAATAACATAAGTCCAATATCTAAACACAAAATTTGATCAAGTCCAATCACTAGAATATCGAAGACCTAAGGCACAAGAATGACTTTCATGCTTTGACCTATCCAGGAGCTTCGTGAATGGATCTGCAATGTTTTGATCAGTGTGAACTTTGTGAATACTTATCTTTCCCTTTTCAACTTCATCCCTTTCCGTTGAATGTGCTGAGTCTTTTGATGTGCACGAGGTTCCTTGATTTGAGCAATCGCACCCTCGTTATCACAAAAGATCTCTAGGGGGTCTTGAATGGTAGCAACGATCCCTAGATGAGCAATGAACTTCCAAAGCCACGCAACTTCTTGAGCTGCCAATGAAGCGGCAATGTATTCTGATTCTGTTGTAGATAGTGCCACTACATCTTGCTTTGAGCTCTTCCAAGAGACCGCTCCTCCATTCATATTGAAGACATATCCCGATTGTGAGCGAGAATCATCTCGATCAGTTTGGAAACTCACATCCGTATATCCCTTTACAACGAGTTCCTCCTCACCAGATCCATATATTAAGAACATATCTTTAGTATTCTAAGGTATTTCAAAATACTATTAACAACCATCTAATGACTATTACCAGGATTCTGTTGATATCTACTTGTCATGCTTAGAGCACATGACACGTCTGGCCTAGTACATATCATTGCATACATGATGGATCCTATAGCAGATGCATATGGGACTCCATTCATTCTTTCTTGTTCAACCTTTGAACTAGGGTATTAGATGAGCTCAACATAGTCCCCTATTGAATAGGTACCAAAACTTTCTTAGAATTCTCCATCTTGAACCTTTTCAAGATCTTTTCAATGTATGCACTTTGGTTTAAACCTGCCAACCGTTTTCATCTATCTCTATAGATCTTTATTCCTAAGATATTGGCAGCTTCACCAAGATCCTTAATGGAAAAACAGCTTCCAAGCCAAGCTTTTACACCTTCCAAGGATGGAATGTCGTTTCCAAGTAGTAAAATGTCATCGACATATAATACAAGGAAAGTAATAGTGCTCCCACTAGCTTTCTTATATACACAAGCTTCATCATTGTTTTTGATGAAGCAAATTTTCTTTACTTCATCATCAAAACGGTGATTCCAACTTCTCGACGCTTGTTTCAATTCGTAAATTGATTTCTTTAACTGTCATACCTTGTTAGGATGTTTTGGATCGGAAAACCCTTCAGATTGTTCCATATGGACATCTTCCTCAAGATATCCAATAAGGAAGGCGGTTTTGACATGCATTTGCCAAATCTCATAGTCATAATATGCTGCTATGGCAAATAATATCCTGACAGACTTTAGCATTGCAAGAGGCGAAAAAGTTTCATCATAATCAACCCCTTGAGTTTGAGTGAAACCTTTTGCTACAAGTGTAGCTTTATAAGTATCCAAGTTTCCATGCATATCGGTTTTCTTCTTGAAACCCACTTACTTCCAACTACCTTGGACTTAAGAGGTGGCGTAACCAATTCCCAAACTTGGTTATCATACATGGATTGCATCTCAACGTTCATGGCTTCTTGCCATTTGTCAAAATCAAGTTTTGACATTGCATCATGGTATGTGGTTGGTTCATCCAAATATACCACATAGCACCATCCATGAAAAATCCATATCTCTCAGGAGGAACACTAGTTCTACCAGATCTGCGAACGTTTTGTGTATCTTGATCATCCATATGATCATTCTCAACATCCTCATGTTGATTGATAGTATCAACCAAATGTGTATCGTCTTGTGAATCTTGAACCTCTTCAAGTTCCACTGTTCTTCCACTAGTTTCTTCTGAAAGGAACTTAGTTTCCAAGAACTCTACCTTTCGAGCAATAAACACATTCTGTTATGTTGGATCATAGAAATAATATCCAATACAATCTCTAGGATATCCAATGAAGATACACTTTGTGGATCAGGCTTCCAGTTTGTTTTGAGTGTATTGCTTAGGATAAGCCTCACACCCCCAAACTTTTAAATATGATAATGATGGAACCCTTCCATGCCATACTTCAAAAGGTGTCCTTTCCACTTTCTTGGTTGGGGCCATATTTAAAATACGGGTCGTGGAGAGCAATGCGAAACCCCAAATGATAGAGGTAGTGTACTTCTAGCCATCATAGATCGAACCATATCCAATAGAGTTCGATTCCTCCTCTCAGACACACCATTATGTTGTGGGTTCCAGTGGAGTAAGTTGTGAGACAATCCCACAACTTCTAAGATACTCTTGAAATTCACTACTTAGGTATTCACCTCCTCTATCTGTACGAAGAATCTTGACCGTTTTGTTGAGTTGATTTTCAACTTCACTCTTGAAGATTTTGAACATTTCAAAAGATTCATGTTTGTGTCTTAACAAGTACACATACCTACGGCGACTATGTCATCGGTAAAGGTAATGAAGTATCTTTTACCATTCCTAGTTATTGGTTTAAAAGGTCCACATACATCCGAATGTATGATCCCTAATAAATCATTTGCCCTTTCATTAGTCCCACTGAAAGGGGCCTTTGTCATTTTACCTTGTAAACAAGACTCGCATACACAAATGAATCATTTTCATTAGTTTTCAAAAGACCATTCTTTTGAAGTTTTTGCATGCGATTCTTGTTTATGTGACCAAGGCGACAATGCCAAAGATAGGAATTACTGAAATATAATTTGAGCCTTTTGGTGTTGCTTGGTACATTGAGCTATCATATGTTGTGTTATCATGAACCAATTCATAAATACCATTACAAGGTATAGCCTTAAAATAAAACACATGATTTAAAGAAACATGAATATCATTGTCAACAAACTTGAAATCATAATCACATTGTCTTAGACGGGAAACAAAAATAATGTTCCTAGTCAACCTCGGAGCATACAAAACATTCTTTAAAATAAATTCCAAACCACTTGGAAGCTTCAAAATGTAGTCTCCTTGGGCTTCTATGTGAATCTTTGCACCATTGCCCATAAAGAGACTAATTTCCATTTTTGCATAATGCTCACTTCTTTTGAACCCCTGCAACAAATTGCAAATATGAGTTCCACATCCGGTATCAAATACCCATGCGTTAGAAGAAATAATACTTAGCTCAACTGTAACATAAAGATTGTACCTGAGGTTTCCCCGCAACCCTCTTCGATCTCAAGTCTTTGAGATAGACCGGACAATTGCGTTTCCAATGGCCTACCTCACTACACTCAAAACACGGATCTTCATGAGCAACCTTTTGCTTCTTTTCTTTCGGTTGGGCGGTTCCACTTTAGCTTTACCCTTACCCTTTCCCTTGACGTGCCCCTTCCCTTAGAAACACTTGCCTAGGGTTGGGGAGGATCCTTTTCTTACTACCTCCTTCATTGATCATAATGACCGGTAGAACCTTTCTACCCATGCCTGCCTTGGCCGTTTTGAGCATTCAATGAAGCTCACGAATGCTCTTGTCCCATCCATTCATGTTATAGTTCATAACAAAGCTATAAAACTTCTTGGATAGGGAGTTGAGGATCAAATCCGTTGCTAACTCGTTGCACACACGACAGTTAAGCCTTTCAAGGCGATCAATGTGGCTCTTCATCTTAAGAACATAAGATGATACCGATTGGGTCTCGTCCATCCGACATGCATGGAGTGCTCGAACTGTTTCGAAGTGCTCCACCCTTGATTGTTGTTGGAACATTTCCTTTAATTTGGTGATCATGTCATAGGCATTGTGGTTTTCAAAGTCCTTTTGCAAATAGGGAATCATACTCGCTAGCATGAGACATGAGACTTGCATAGAGTCCTCGGTGTACTTGACCCACTCGGCAAAGGCCTCTACGTTATTCTCATTGGGTGATCGGGAATGGGATCGTCTAACACATAGGACTTCTTTTCATGCTTGAGAACAATTCTCAAGTTTCGATACCAATCCATGATGTTCCCATGGTTTAGACGTTCCTTTTCAAGGATAGTCTTAGTGATAGGTTATGGACAGTCGGGATTGGGTTGTTGTTGTTAGCCATCTACAATTTTACAAAGTTCAATTTTTAGTATTTTGATATCAAAGTATTTTAATTATAATACCCTTTTATGTCTCATAGACAATTAATAATTAAAATCTAGAATCCAACGTTATATTTAAATATCGATTAGGTGACCTTTATCCCTTTATTTAAATTCACAAGGTAGTCAACGTTTGACAATTGTAACCTATTACAATTTCTAGTTGTATGGGATCGGTTTAAACATCTTATGTTTTGTTTGGCATGTTTATCCCATCAACACCATTCGTACGTCATGCTTCGGTGATCCTAATGCATGATTTCCAAATCAAGTCGTCCTACTTAGACACACTTGTGATTTTACAAATATAAGTGGTTAGGTGACCTTTATCCCACAAATATGGTAATTTCACCTCAACTTCACAAGTTCCTACATTTATGGTTAGGTGACCGTTATCCCATAAATGAGTTGCAAGTGAATTGAGTGTTGTTTAAAAGGATGGTGTTACACTTGTTTTGAAAAGGGTTTTGCGGTTCTAAAATTCTACTTTTTAGAAAAAACCTTTTATACCATACAATTTGTATGCATTCAAATGCATGGTATTTTATGAAAAACTATTTTCATGATTCCTTTAAGGATAGAACCAATTTTATGCTTGTTTTAATTTTAGTGTTTAACAAGTTATCTATTTTCAATTAAAATGTAAAAACTCAACCAAAACAACCAAACATAAAATATAAGTGCATAACCATAGCCATCTATTATGATCACACTTGCTTGCCATAACAAGTGTGTCAAGAGGTCATCTCTAGGGTAAAAAATATGACACAATATTGTGTTGATGAACTCCCACTTGAACTTGCATCCAAATGCTTCAAGTATTCCTTTTATGTTGTGATTCCACACCATCTTTAGGCACCTTCTTTGTCTTACAAATCAGCCCCAAAATGTTTATTACATAGAAAAAAAACTTAATACAGTTTTCTAGGAAAATAAAGTGCAAACTAATCTATTTATTACATACCAAATGAAACAAATAAATTACGTAGCCTTTATTACAACCAAATGAAATCACAACCACAAACAATCAAACACAAGGTCATGGCTAGGTTTTATGCACTAAAACACATCCAAATATGTATACAAAATTCATGAATAGCAGCCCCTTTTGAACCCAAATTTCGGCCAAAACAAACCAAGAACAAGTGGGTTTTTGTCCAAACAAACAAACTATCTCATGATTTTAATTTTTCAAGATCCTTACATGCATATAAAAGTAATATCTTGAAAACAAAGGGACTTCCATGCGTGAAATTTCTAGCCCACTTTTTATTAAAAAAAAGGACCCGGAAATTTCAATTTTTGAAGCATGTATCCATATAAGCGGCTCTTGATGCCATTGTTGGATTTTGTAGACCCTTACCAAAGTCATATTAACCATTTATTATGTAAAACGCAGCGGACTTTAGGTCAAAAACGTGAGTTTATGTATCATATACACTTGTTAACACAAAACCCAAGACAAGGATCTATTTATATGGAAGAGCATACTATCAAAAACCACTCAAGAACACATTTACTAGCTTAGAAACATGGAGAATGATGCAGGAAGATGATGATGTTTGAAAGGTAAGACTTCTATGTAGAAGCCCTCAAGAGATGATACGCACAAGCCCTTGATGACACCTTACTCGCTAGGTTGTAGAACACCAACTTCCTTTACTTCTTGTGGATCCGAATCAACACAAGCAAGGCTGATTTTCAGCTCACAAAGACTGATTTTCAGCCAAGAGAAGCCTCTTGTTCAGCCCGAAAACCGATTTTTTGAGGGATAGAGAGAAAAATTCTTCTTTTGCATGTAAGAGAGAGAGTGTGAGATTGGAGAGTCTAGATGATTTGAAGTCTTGCACTTTACAAGACAAAGTGGGTGTGTCACCAAGGCCAATGGGGGCCGAATTTTCCATCCAAAAATGGGTTTCCCTCCCATTTCCATTTTATAAAAGTTACACTCTTGCCCTCTTGTTTTATAAAATTAAAACCCTTTAATTTTATAACACTAACACTCTATTATTTGTCATTGTTTAACTATCTTAAATAATTGAAAGATAATTTCTCATGAACAAATATCAACATAATGTTGTTCATTTACAAAAGCAGTGATTTAGAAAACCTATTTTCTAAATTGGTGTCAATATTTATTGTTTGATCATATCAACGAATAAATATTTATTGGTGTTTATTTGGCTTGTTATTATGGATGACCCGATGATAGGATCTCAGCTTCTAGTTTGATCGATTCGAATGATTTCAGCAGCGGAATAGAGTACCAACTAGCACAATTCGAGCAAGAATACCAAACATATAGCAATGAACTGAATTAGTTATAGAGAGAGAAAGTTTCTGCAAAAGGAATATTTTATTCAATCACACGCTTTGGCATGGCTTTCGCAAAATTACAATTTAGGTCATTCTTCCTTATATAAGGAAAGATGACGTAGGCTGATGTCACTTGATAGTGACATCTAACCGTTATTTAACAACTACTGAAACACTAAAACTACTGAAGATGTCAAGCAGCTGACATCTTCTTACAAGAAGCTAAGTGTTTACTTATTACAAAACTACTGATAAGAAACAACTGAAACTACAACGACTGAAGAACAAGCTCTTCAGTCGTTTTACAAAACTACTGAAAGTAAAAACATAAAAATACTGATAAACACAACTACTGAAGAAGTACTCTTCAGCTGTTGTGACAAACTACTGAAACTTCAGCACTTGGTCTTCAAACTTGAAGTTTAGACGTTTCATCAGCTGATGACTTCAGTAGATGTCATCAGCTGATGTCTTCAGTCTTTGTCTTCAGACTTTGTACATCAGTTGTTGATCTTCAGCACTTGTGGACTCTTCAACTGTTGAACTTCAGTACTTTGGTCTTCAGCTTCAGCACTTGTATTCTCCAGCTGTTGACCTTCAGTACTTGGTCTTCAGCTTCAGCACTTGTGTTCTTCAGCTGTTGGACTTCAGCACTTTAGTCTTCAGCTTCAGCACTTGTGTTCTTCAGCTGTTGAGCTTCAACACTTTAGTCTTCAGATGTTGAAGTCTTCAGTACTTGAGCTTCAGCTGTTGAAGTCTTCAGCACTTGTCAAACTGCTGATGAAGCCTTCAGCAATTATTGTGATATCATGTGGGACTTAGAGGTTTTCTGATCTTGGCTCATTGGTTCTTTTGGTCCAACAAACTCCCCCTGAACCAATGCAGCCAAAACATCTAATTGATTTATTTCCCACTTATTGTTGGCAGAATGGTTGGTCTTTTTCCTTCTTGATCAGTTGAGAAGATGACCCATATAAGCACTGGCCTGGGCATGAGTCTCTGATGATTGGTTGGCAATGTATGGATGGGAGCTCTGTATTGGGGAATTGGACACTGAGCTGTTCCCCCATTCATGAGACTCACTTCCCAACTATGAGCTTGTAGGATTCCCTGGTGTAGGCCTGCAAAAATACAATTTGTTCCTCCATGGTGAGCTCCTCTGCCTCACCATCGAAGAATCCTTCTGGCCCATAGTACTCAGACAGGAATTTGACATGTTTTCCATTTTTGAGTACCACTGTTGTAATCTGTCTGTAAGCAAATTCATCAGGATGATGACCTTCTAACAGCAGTGGTAACTCATCCTTTCTGATCTCATTCAGCCTCTTATACACCAGCCCCCTTTTGATCATTCTATTCTCCAGCATCTTTTGTGGGGGCATGTTTGAGGTGTAGGCCTTTTTGAAATCTTCCAGGATTTCCCAGGGTGAGACTACAAGGGCTAAGGAGATCACTTCATCTACAATCTTTTTCACTTGCCCATTGTATCTCTGAGAGATATTTTTCTTTTGTATTCTATGAGCCACCCTGGGATCAGGCCAAATTCTTACTCTTTCTTTGACATACTGAAAAGTATGTCTAAGAGTATAAATCATCTGAGCTTGTTTTTTCATATTAATGATGGAGGAAGTGGCTGCATATGCTTTATCTACCCTCCTCAATAACTCTTCATTGTGCAATCTGTGTTGTTCTTCTTCTTCCAATTTCACTTTGATTGCATCTCTTTGTTGCTCATGAGTTATTGCAAGAGAGAGATCTTTGGCCTTAGGCAACTGCAGAACAGCTGAGATCGGCAGCCTGTCTTCATCATCATCTTCTTCTTCTTCCAGCCTCAACACCTTTCTCTTGTTCTGCTTAGGTGCATCATCGGCTGTTGGTTTGAGGGTAAGGGAATTGGTTTTGTGGGTTGTGGTTGTGGTTGTTTTGGAGAGGGAATGTTGACAGGCTGAGTTAGCATTTTGGAGGTGAGTGTGGCTTTTGAGTGTTTGTCTAGCTCAGTCCTGCTCCCTGCTCCTGCTTCATTCAAAGCTTCTATTACTAATCCATTAGTATATGCCTCAGACGAACAGATCTTGGAGGTTATGGCCAAGATGTTGTCCCTGGTGCATGATTTTATTTCGATCAATGATCTCCCAAGGTATTTGCTGATAAATCTGATCATGATCTCAAGTCTTTCTCTATCCATTGTGCTGTAGCTGGCCATCTTTGTTGAATCTCTTCGATCTCTAATCTTCTTATTTCAGAGTCCATTTTTCAGTATCGAAACCTTGCCTAAACAGCTGATCAATGATATTGTCCATTGATCTGCTGTGTTCAGCATCAGTCTCTTTAACAATTTCATTCAAGTTTTTCTCTTTTTCAGCATTTTTCTTTTTCTTATATGCGACATGAAAATCCTTTTGACTTTCACGTACTTTTTCAATTTCAGCTCCCATCTTAGTCACATTCTCCTTCTCTTTCTCGGCCTTATACACACAGTCCTTCTCTTTTTCCACTTCTTTATCCTTCTCTTTCTCTTTCTCCTTCTCCATCCTCTTTCTTTTAGCTTTCACTGCTGAACTCTCCCCCTTTTTGGGTGCATTGTTTGCAGGAGTTGAGTAAAGAAGTCGTTGGCTCACTACACCCTCCACCATGGGTTGTAAGACAGAAAAAGTCTTTCATCAACAGTTTTGATCAAAATTTGGTTATCATCAGTGTAATGAGAGATATGGGATTTTGAGGGATAGCATCCATTTGCTCAGGGGGTTTTGTCCGTGAGAATGGTGCCAGAAACAGAGGCAGGTGGCTAAGATTTTTGGAGTGGCTGTGTGTTTAGGAGACCTTTAGAGGAAGGTGCCATCTGTGGGGATGATGTGGTGGCAGATGGTATGCCATCTGTGGGGATGATGTGGTGGCAGATGGTCTTTCTCCTGAGAGAGTTGGTCAAGTAGTTTTTGCAGCCTACTGACTTCCTCCTCTAGGATTATGTTCTGGGCAAGAACATCATAAAAGAAGCCCAGGTCATCATCAGCAGATGCTGAATCACCTGACCTCCTGCTTGTAGCAGAATGTACATGCACTGGGTGTAGACCAGATGTAGCATGTGCCCCTTTGTCTTGGAACTGGGGACTTCCAGCCTCAGGACTTTGTCCTTCATCAGCTGTTGCCTCTGGTGAGGTCTTAGTTATGTTACCAACCTCAGTCTGATCATATGCTGATTCGAAAGAGGTGGCAGCCTCACCAGATGTTCTCATCTCCATATCCACCCAGGAGATAGAACATTTAAACCCCGGTGTTGTGGCTTGTCAGAAGCATGTGTATCCTCTTCATCAATTGCTATTGTTCTCCCCTTTTTTGGTGGTTGTAGGGGAGGGGGAGAGGCATGCAGCTGAGTCAGCACATTGGCAATTATAATGGTTGGGCTTTGAGGGGCATTTGCATGTGAAAGGGGATAGAAGCTGATTGCATCCGGAGAGAGGGATGCTCTTCAATGATAACCTCCTCAAGTGAGAGAGGTCTCAGTAATGTGGTTTCCCCGAATTGGTTGCAACAGGATCCTTTTGGGAGGATACCTGTGCGGCTGTTGCTGGTTGAGTTTTTAACACTACTGGAGGTTTGAACCATAGGTTTATCCTGTTTGGGTGGTACAGGAGCATCATCAGGGGACTCATCTCCTGATTAGCTTGTTTGGGTTTGGATTTTGGCTTGGTGGGGACTTTGGATCTGGCAGTTGAAGCTGTGGGTTCCCTTTGCCTGGGTTTGAGCAATGGGCAGCTTCTTTGAGAGATTGGTCGGAGTTATGCCTGGAGTATACCTCAGCTAGAACAGCTGGTGCAGGGACTCCAAGGCCAACAAGGCCATCAGTTTGTAATTCATTTAAAATTATGGCCATCAGAAACTGGGATATAATAGCCATCTGTTTCCCACAGGTTTCTGTGCTAGATCTTTGATTTCTAGAAACACAATTTGTGAAAAATTTAAAGGTTGGTGTTCTAGAATTGATATAATACCTGTTGCCACCGGGAAGACATTTGATCCCATGAGGATGTCTTCGAGGCTAAGCCAACATTCACCATATCAAATATCAGTCTTTCAGCATCAGGGAAGTTCTTCTTCAGTATGGTAGCAGCTCGAAGATTTCCGTCGTACCCATTGTTGATGAAGAACATATCAGTTGTGCCCTTCAGGTACTCAGTCACAGTAGTAGCATCTTGTAAATTTAGCACTCGACGAATGCTATCAGGTGTAACCTCTACTTGTTTTGGTTGGCCAATGACTGAACAAATTTTGCCGAAAGCACATCAGTGTGAACGTAGGCATTGGACCAAAACTGACTTAGTGACTCTGGGTAGATGATCGGGTTAAGAGCAGAGCAGTACTATACTGAGAATCGGCCATTAGGTCTATGGTGTGATCAAACTTTGCCAGAAGGCCGATTTCGTGAGGTAGGCGATGCAATTATGTCTGGGTTTTAGACTCATGGTTGCCATTTTTGAAAGTATGAAGGTCAGAAGAACGGCTAATGGAACGTTTGAGAAGAAGACAGGTATTTATAGGTTGGGATAGGAAAAGGCTGAAAGAAAACTTCTGAAGGTTTTGGTGTGGTCATCAGCTGTTTGAAACTACTGATGACGTGGTATTAAACTTCAGAGGTTTAAAACGACTGATAGTGGTGTGTTGTCATCAGGTGTTATAAAACAACTGAAGACTTGTTTTGACCATCAGACGTTGAAACAGCTGAAGTCTTGGTGTTAACCATCAGTATTTATGAAACTACTGAAGGTCGTGGTTTTGACTTCATATGATGTAAACAACTGAGGACTTGGTGTTTGTCATCAGTAGTTGTGAAACTACTGAAGACAGTGGTTTTGCCATCAGTTGTTGTAAACAACTGAAGACTTGGTATTAGTTATCAGTAGTTGTGAAACTACTGACGACTGTGGTCTTGCTTCAGTTGTTTAGAAACAGCAGTTGTAGAAACAACTGAAGAGAAATTACTCATCAGCTGTTTTCGTTAATTCTTAGCTTTTCAGCTGTTTCATACTGTCCTCAACACTTACTCATCAGACGTTTCATCTGCTTTTCAGGTGTTTCATAGGACGTTAGTACTTATCTGTCTTTACTGATTTCAGTAGTTGTAATACATCATTAGTTTAACTATATCAGTAGTTTAGAACAGATAAAGTACTTCAGTACTTGTGAGGCATTTAGCCTTCAGTAGTTATAAAACTACTGAGGGTAAAAGAACTCATCAGTACTTATATGTACATGGTTACCAATGATCATCAGTACTTATTACTGAGATCATCAGTAGTTGTCACTTATTCTAGCTGCAGCATACCAAGCCATAACACCAGCTTGTGGAAAGTTGAACTATTCAAAGGCTTAGTAAAATGTCTGCAAGCTCATCAGCACTAGGCACAAACATAGGATTAATTAGACCCTTTTCAAAACAATCTCTTATAAAATGATGTCTAATTTCTATATGTTTGGTCCTAGAGTGCTGGACTGGATTTTTGACAATGCAAAGAGCTGAAGCACTATCCATTAATAACGGAGTCTTAGTCTCTGTAATGCCATAATCCAAAGTTGATTCTGAAGCCAGAGTACTTGGGATGTACAACTTGCAGCAGCAATGTACTCGGCTTCAGCAGTGGATGTAGCAACAGATGTTTGTTTCTTACTCTGCCAAGAAATCAAACAGTTACCTAGGAATTGACATCCACCAGAAGTTGATTTCCTAGTTAACTTACACCCTGCATAGTCACTATCAGAGAAAGTAACTAATTTGCAAGAGTGCCCAGTGGAATACCATAAACCTAGAGATTGTGTACCTTGCAATATCTAAAGATCCTCTTGACTGCAATCATGAGACTCTTTAGGTGCAGCCTGAAATCTAGCACAAACACATGTAGCAAACATAATATCTGGTCTAAAGCTGTTAAATACATCAAGGACCCAATCATACATCTGTAAAGCGTTTCATCAACAACTTTACCTTTCTGATCAACATCCAATTGTGTGGTGTTGCACATGGGAGTAGAACAGGGCTTACAGTTTTGTAAATCAAACTTATTTAAAAGATCTTTTGTATATTTAGACTGATGAATGAAATTCCATCAGCTTTTTGTTTGATTTGCAAGCCTAGAAAGAACTGTAATTCTCCCATTGCACTCATTTCAAACTTCCTTTGCATTAATTTTGTAAAATCATCACACAACTGGGGATCAGAGGATGCAAATATAATATCATCAACATAAATTTGAACAAGTAGCTTATGCTGATCCACCTTCTTATAAATAAGTTTTATCTATGGAGCCTCTAGTGAATTATTTTGCAGAAGAAAGTTAGATAATGTCTCATACCAGGCTCTAGGAGCTTGTTTCAACCCATAAAGAGCCTTATCCAGCTTGTATACCCATTTCTGGGTGTTTATTATCCTCAAAACCTGGTGGTTGACACACATAAACTTCTTCTTTTATTTTACCATATAAAATGCACTTTTAACATCCATTTGAAAAACTTTAAGATTGTGGAGTGCAGCATAGGCTAAGAACAATCTAATTGCCTCCAGTCTGGCTACAGGGGCAAAGGTTTCATCATAATCAATACCTTCTTCTTGTGCAAACCCCGGACAACCAGTCTGGCCTTGTTCTTAACATAAGCCCATTTTCATCTGTTTTATTCCTAAACACCCATTTAGTGCCTATTGCACACTTACCTGGGGAAGAGGAACAAGCCACCACTCTGCTGCTTTTTTGAACTGAAGAAGCTCAAGCTGCATTGCTTCAACCCAACCATTGTCTCTAAGTGCAACATGATAGTTCTTTGGCTCTAGCTGACTGATGAAGAGAGCATAGAAGCAGAAATTGGACATTGACTTCTGGTTGAGACTCCAGCATTGATATCACCAATGATTTGAGACATTGGGTGATTCTTCAGCTCTGGTAACAATAAGATCAGTGCAAGTGTTTGTAGAACCTTCAGCAGCAACAGATGTTGATGTAGACTCTTGAAACCATGTAGATGGTGGCAACTCAAATGAAGTTGAAGATGCAGAAATCTCATCAGCACTTGTTGTGGATGAAGCTACTGAAGCTACAGGAGCATCAGGTTTAGAGGACACAGGCAGTTGGTCATTAAACCTGAAGAGGTGAGTACTGCTATCATCATCATCATCAGCACCAGCGGTACCACCAGGTGGTGAACTGTTGACAGGAGCAACAGCAGGAGTTTGATAAGGACATATTGCAGTATGTCCAAATCAAATAGCTCCACAGGGCTTTGTGGAATCTTGTCCTTTGGAGATTCATTAAACTTAACATGTAGAGTCTCTTCAACCATCTTGTTCTACAGTTGAAGACTCTGTATGCTTTGCAAGTTGATGAATAACCAACAAAGTACCCTGCATCCACCTTAGGATCAAATTTTTGGAGTTGATCCCGTGTGTTGAGATGAAACAAGGACACCAAAAGCTCCGAAGAATGAAATTAGAGGGGCCAATGATGAAGAACTTCATATGGAGTCTTCATCAACCTCTGATTTACTAGAACTCTATTCTGTACATAGCAAGCTGTATTCACAGCTTCAGCCCAAAAAGTCATTGGCAGTCCAGAATCAGCCAACATGGACCTTGCAGCTTCAATAAGGACCCTTCTTTCTCTCCACTACTCCATTTTGTTCAGGATTTCTTGGAATGCTAAACTGCCTCTTGATTCCCTTTGAGAGGTAGAACTCATCAAGTGTATTGTTTTTGAATTCTGTTCCATTATCACTTCTAATACACTTGACTGAGAGGGAATATTGATTCTAACATACAACACAAGTTGATAATCTTCTGAGCTGCCTCATCCTTTGAATGCAAGAAGAAAGTCCATACAAATTGGAGTAATCATCCACAATTACCAGACAGTATTTCTTCTTAGCCATACTCATCACTCTCACAGGACCAAAGAGATCCATGTGAAGAAGCTGTAAGCAGGCAGTGGACTTAGGTTCTTCTATGGAGGGAAATGAAGCTTTGTGATGTTTTCCTTTTAAACAAGCAGTGCAGTTATCTTCACATTTGAACTCCTTCATAGGCAGTCCCCTTACTAAACCATGGTTTATCAGTTGATTTATGTTTTTGAGATTAACATGACCCAGCCTTCTATGCCATAGAGTAGATTCTTGAGGGGAAGCCTTGGAAAATAGGCAAGGATGGCCTTTGAGATCTATTTTCTTGGAAAGATCTAAGGCATACACTCTTCCTATCCTGTTGGCCTTTAGGAGAGTGTATTCATCCAACACCTTATCAATCAAACTTAGAACTTTGGATGACAATCCGACAGTTCTAACTGGTGAAAAGAGCAACAGCCTTTGTCACACATTTGACTGACACTCAAGAGGTTGTACTTGAGATTTTCCACATGGTTAACATCATCAAACATTATTTCCCCATTGGAAACAAAGCCTTTGCCGATGATGTAACCCTTTGCATCATTGCCAAATGACACAAACCCCTTCCTTCCTTGAGAGTAGTCATTAAAAGTGATCTGTTTCCTGTCATATGCATGGATCCTCCACTGTCTACATACCAGATGCCTCTGTGGCATGTTGAAGAACCCTTCAAAACACAACAAATTAGTTAGATTTTGAGACCCAAACCTTTTTGGTTTTGGGCCTGTTCTCATCAACAGATGGTACTAACAGGTTTGTTGGAAACAACACCTGAGAGGAAGAAGATGGTGAAGAAGAGGAATCCTTTGGCTTGGACCTCCTTTTCTGTGGTTTCAACATAGGAACATCTAATTGGTTAACTCTTCCCAATAGATGTTGAACCATCATAACCAGCTGTGTCTGATTATGTGATAAAGCTTTCAGCTCTCAGACATATTGGCATTGGAGTTTGATAAGTTCCTATGTTGCACCTTCTTCTTTTGAGCAATCTCAGCTGTTACCTGTTTAACCCCTTCCTTTTTGGATTTCTTTTTGGACTTAAGGGTTACAGGATTTGATGTTGCTGGTACAAATGTGGCTTCTAACTCAGTTTTCATTTTAACCATTTTCTCTTTAATTTGCTCTTTATGTTTGAGTTTGGATCCTCTTGTACCAACAATCATCTGTAAGATGATTGAACAAACCACATATTTCACATGGTTTCTTCTTCATCTATGTTGATCATCAACTAAAGAGAATGAAACTACTGAAGACTTGTTCTTCAGCACTTTGGAAGCACTATTGTTTTCTTGACTTCTCTTTAGTAGTCTTCAAACCCTTTCTACTGACAGTTTTCTTTCTTCAATGCTGACAGTAGTTGGAGTTTGAACTTCAGGTGTTAAATCTTGCTCTCCAGTCCTTCAGGACTTCTAGAAATAACCCCTGAGTTGATCAACTCTTTGATCATGTGAGTGTCAGTATTTGAACCATCAAGATCAGCTGATAGGTTCAACGAGGGAATAATACTAACTTCAACTTCTGATGGTGCTCTATCAGAAAGTGAATCACATGATTAGGTGGATTGGTTATTGCTTTCTCCATCAGATTTCACTTCTGCTCTTCAAGCAAAATCTATAGGAGGAGCAGTGTGATTATAACCAATGCCAAACTTCATATTGGAAGTTGATTGCTTACTAAGAAGCATTTCAAAACCTTTGCATGATTGTACCCATCAATCACACTCTACTTGGGTGACTGCAAGGGTTTCTTTGAGGTCTTTGTACTTTTCTAAAAGTACCTCTTCCCTAGCCTTTTCATCAGTGATTGGCATTTAAGTTTATAACTCTCATCATTTTTCTCTTTAAGCATAGACTCAAGCTCAGCTTTTCTTTTGGAAATGATCTTTTCTAGCTCTATGTTCTTATTAATTAAAGCTACATTTGCTTCTCTAATAGAGGCAAATGCTGCTATGCATGTCTTAGAACATAATTTGGCCTTAGCCTCAGAGGATACCTGTGATACCTGTGATGAAGAGGCATTTGAGGATGATCCATCTGCAGACTCCAGAGCCATAAGTGCCAGATTCCCAAAAGGACTATCACCACCATGTTGACCAACACCTGTGAACAGTTGTTCATGACCAGACATGTCATCTGGTAAACTGCTCCAGTCAACAACTCCAGGGGTGAAGAAGCTGTGTTGTTGAAGTTGAGGAGGTTGATGAGATTGAGATGGTTGAGGCTCAGGAAGAGCATGTGGTTGTTGAGCAATGGGTGCTTGAACCTGACTGGTTTGTGGCATGTAATAACAAGGGTAAGGATATGGCATTGGACCCTGAGGAACAAATATGCAGGGATTGTGGTTGAGAATGATGACGAGAATGATAGGATGTTGCCCTTTGTGTTGTTGATTATTGCCAGGGAAAGTCACAAAGGGTGCAGAAGAATTAGATCCAGATGATCTGCATTCTCTAGCAAAGTGTCCAAGCCTGTGGCATTTGTGACACCTCAACTTACTCTTGTCAAAACCAACTTTGGTTTTGCCAGAGAGTCCTGGGAAATTTCTTCCAGTTCTTTTGTAGAACTTCTGAGATTTGATATTTATCAAGGCCATTTGGCTCAAAATATCCATCTCTTCTAAGTCATCATGAGCAATCCCCTTGAGATCATCCATGATGAAGCATAGATTGTCATTATTACACCCAGAAAACTGATTATCAACACTCACAAATGCAGAATCAGAAGTGTTTGAAGAGAAATCAATATGCTCATCATACTGGCATTCAGATGAAGCGTATTCTGACTCATGACCAACCAAGGCAGTGGGCCTGTACAAAGTCTTCAGTGAGCTTACCAGATGAAACCAGTTTCCTTTTCTGCTCTATCTCTCTTTCGAATGTAAGCAGTTTCCCATGAAGTTGGGTGAGAGATAGGCTATCCAAATTTGCTGGAGCGTAGGACAATTGTATATGTGTCCCATCTCTCAGGCAGTGATCTGAGGAATCTATGGTTCATTTGGCTTTTGGTATATTCATGTTTAACCATTTTCAACTCAAAGATTAAACATGAAAACCGCTCAAACTGCTGAGTCAGAGTCTCACCCTTTCTATGAGCAAAAGTCTCATACTGTTGGGCGAGGATTTCCCTGTTGTTTGCTAAGACCTCATCAGTGCCACCAAATGTTCTTTCAGTGCATTCCAAAGGTCATGAGCAGTTTCATGATGCATAAGCCTGGAATAGATTTCATTAGGCAGTGCCATGGCCAGAATTCCATGGGCTTTAGCATCAATCTCAAACAACTTCTTGTCCTCATCAGAGTATTGTTCCTTCTTTGGAATCAACTGATTTGTTTCCGGATGATTCACCATTGGCTTATGTGGTCCATGTACCACGCATGTCCAACAACCTGAACTATTGACAGACAGCTGATGGAGCATTCTTCATTGCCAAATGTTATACTCATTTCTAACCAACATCGGAGGCTTGGTTCAGGAACCAGTATTGTGTGGATCATTAGAAGGTGTAGTCATTTTTGAAAATTCAGACAAATTCAAGATAAGCAAAACAAATTTAGCTCAAAACCACTAAGAACCTCAATTAAAATAGCCAAAAGCGACAGAACTTCAATCTCTATAACAGATTCGTGCGAATTTGCTAGTTCGATCAAACTTAGAGCAAATGAGCTGTTTCAATGATCAATTGTTAGATCGATCAATGATTAACCGGCTCTAATACCATTTGATAGGATCTCAGCATCTAGTTTGATCGATTCGAATGATTTCAGCAGCGGAATAGAGTATCAACTAGCACAATTCGAGCAAGAATACCAAAGATATAGCAATGAACAGAATTAGTTATAGAGAGAGAAAGTTTCTGCAAAAGGAATATTTCATTCAATCACACGCTTTGGCATGGCTTTCGCAAAATTACAATTTAGGTCATTCTTCCTTATATAAGGAAAGATGACGTAGGCTGATGTCACTTGATAGTGACATCTAACCGTTATTTAACAAACTGCTAAAACACTAAAACTAATGAAGATGTCAAGCAGCTGACATCTTCTTACAAGAAGCTAAGTGTTTACTTATTACAAAACTACTGATAAGAAACAACTGAAACTACGACGAATGAAGAACAAGCTCTTCAGTCGTTTTACAAAACTACTGAAAGTAAAAACATAAAACTACTGATAAACACAACTACCGAAGAAGTACTCTTCAGCTGTTGTGACAAACTACTGAAACTTCAGCACTTGGTCTTCAGACATGAACTTCAGACGTTTCATCAGCTGATAACTTCAGTAGATGTCATCAGCTGATGTCTTCAGTCTTTGTCTTCAGACTTTGTACATCAGTTGTTGATCTTCAGCACTTGTGGACTCTTCAGCTGTTGAACTTTAGTACTTTGGTCTTCAGCTTCAGCACTTGTATTCTTTAGCTGTTGACCTTCAGTACTTTGGTCTTTAGCTTCAGCACTTGTGTTCTTCAGCTGTTGGACTTCAACACTTTAGTCTTCAGCTTCAGCACTTGTGTTCTTTAGCTGTTGAGCTTCAGCACTTTAGTCTTCAGCTGTTGAAGTCTTCAGTACTTGATCTTCAGCTGTTGAAGTCTTTAGCACTTGTCGAACTGCTGATGAAGCCTTCAGCTGTTATTGTGATATCATGTGGGACTTAGAGGTTTTCTGATCTTGGCTCATTGGTTCTTTTGGTCCAACACCCAACTTGGATCATATCACACTAGCCACATCAATTTAATATGTATCTTGGGCAGACTAAATCCTTCATTGGATACTTCTCCTTGACCAACCATCTTTCCACCCTTTTTGTCACCAGCAAAAGCAACATATCCTCCATTTATAATCCGATAATTGGTCAAGAAATCTTTCAACCCCATCATATGTCTAGAGCATCCACTATCTACTTGCCATACACTGTTTACAAACTTAGTGGATGACTCTTGTTGATACATGTATGTCCCTAAATCATGATATGAAATGTAATAGATCTTGTTCATCTGATTTTGATGAAATTTGATATGATTAATGAATGATATTGATGTTTGTGATTTGTAATGACTAATATTTCATTAATGAGTAGATATTGAATTGGTTAATTAGGATAGTAGTTTTGTGAATGGTTACACATAATGTTTATTAATTAATACATTCAAACTTAACATAATGAAGTTCTCATGCGAATGGCCCATACGAATGGACCACACGCATGAATAACTTCATACGATTGACTCAGTCGCATGACTAAACCAGGAGACTGGATCAGTTGTATGATTGACACATAAGATTGACTAAGTCGCATGAATGAACACTCAGTCGTGCGAATGGATCAACCGCATGGTTCAATCGCACGACTAAACCATGCTTATGGTCCAGTCCCCCGAATGAACAATACTAACCTATAAATACAATCTAATTTGTGAAAAACAAAGAGCATTCATTCCCTACAATTCCAGACGTACACTAGCCGTCCAGAAGCCTCCCAATTCGTTCTCCAAGTTCATAGAACACATTAGATCGATTTCCAATCGATTTCTAACGTTAGTTTCAATTCTTTATTGATTCTTCGTGTGTTCTCACTGATTGGATCGCCAATCAAATAGGATTCTACACTATTTGATCTGGTTTACACGCTAATCATTAGGTATTTCATTCAAATACAAGGTCCTAACAAGTGGTATCAGAGCATTGGCTCTTGATTACGTGTGATTCAATCAAGATTGTTAAAAAGCTTGTGTTTTTGCACTAAAAACACAATCTTTTGTGTCAAAAGTGATCTTGGACGTTCCCTGCTCATCAAAGTTTGGTCTCTACGGACTTAGGCGATTAGACCTTGCCAAAGTTCGAAGTTTTACGTCTAAAACACGTTTAACCTAGAAATTTTCGCAAAACAGCAGCTTGAGTCGCACGAGTGAGCCATTCGCCCGACTGGACCTCATTCGCATTACTCAGACACACGATTGGACATCATTGCATCTCCATTCATACAATTGAACCATTCGTTCGCAGTGTTCATAAGTATTAGCTTCATTCGCACGACTGAACCAATCGCTTAGTTCAGCCTCACGATTGAACCATTCACATAGTTCAGTCGCACGGATAGCCCAATCGCATCCTTCAGTCACACCAGTTGACAATTTGTTTAAGTTGACTTAAAGTTATTAGCCATGGAAGATCAAATGTCAGCCTTTACTGCTGGGAAGGACTCTAGGATCCATAACCTTCTGTTACTTGAGAGTGAGGTGGGTAATCATAATTAACCACCAAAGCTTTTAACATTAGATGAGTTTCCCCACTAGAAACAACGTTTTGAGATCTACCTCAATGGAGTGGATCCGAATCTGTGGGAAGCTATCGGGATTGGGTACAGTACTCCGGTGGGAGCCGATGGAGTAAAGCTAACCTTAGGAGGGATGACAGACATGCAGAAAGTTAAAAATAATGCAGAAAAGAGGGTCTATGCATTGATTACACAGTCTATCCCTAAAGACATTTTCCACCAGTACTCAGAGAATAAACAGTCCAAGAAACTGTGGGATGAGCTGGAAAAAAGGTACGACGGGAATGCTTCGTTGAAGGCAATCAAGGCTAAGGAGTTAAAGAAGGCATTCGATAACTTCTCATGGATGGGAAACGAGAGTTTGGACGATGTTATAGATAGATTCTACCATCTGATGAGTGAACTGCATACACATGGGGTGGCGTCTACCATGGAAGAGAAAGTTACTAACTTTGCAGACGGATTGCCGGAAAAGTGGGCTACATTCGTGTCTAACCTGAGACAGAATGGAATGCTGACAAAGCTCGATATAAATGACTTCATTCTAAAGCTGCAAGAAGAAGCACTTAGGATGAAGTACGGAGCTCAGAAGTCTTCATATACTCAGAATCCAGCTTTGTATAACGCCACGCCTCAAACTAAGACATCTGGAGCACCTCTCTAGACTACATTTGTGTCTAGCTCATCGGGTCCTTCACATGCTTCTCCTTCAGGATTAGACACATCGGGGTCTTCGTGTACCCATCATATTGGATCTGAAACAAAAGCTACTAGACTGAATACCGAGAACCTCGGTAATGTGACGGTAGAAGTAGCTCGAAAACACATGGATCTTTTGGCTGCAGTGGTTCATTCTTATTATGGACTTGTTGCTGGGAAAATTGGAAACTGTCATCTGGCAGACGAGGACTACGAGCAGGTGGACGAAATGGAGCTTGAGAGAATGGACATAATGTGGGCCTTAGCTAGTGCTGTCCGGAGAGCAAAGAAGTTTGTAAAAAAGACCGGACAGAGCTTGGTAGCTACTAAGGATACCATATATGGCTTTGACAAGAGCAAAGTGACCTGCTATAACTGTGGGGAGAAGGGGCACTTCAAGAGAGAATGTGTTAAGGCAAAGAAGACAGGTAACAAGAACCCATTCTCATCCTTCACCCGTCAAGAAAAGCAAGCTACTAGTTCTACTTCATCAAGCAAGGATCCAAAGCCTTGACTGCTCATGATGATGAAGGACAGGACTGGAGCTTTAGGTTTGTCTCTCCAGGGGAATCAAACATTGCAAGTGTAGAAGACTTTGATGATGATTCTGCAAGTGAAGGAGATCTAGCAGTTGATATAGCGATGTCTAATATTGAAGAGACAACTGCATCTGAGGTCAGCAACAAGCCTAAAGAAGAGACTACCAGAGCGAAGACAGAAAAGACAGAATCACCAAAACCAGAGACATCTGATGCTGCATTGATGGCTAATGCTTCTGAACCAACTCAGGTAAGTACCACTGACCAAAAGTTTAATAATCATGCTTGTTCAGATTGTAATACATTTAGAAATAGCATAGAGGAGAAATTTGCTAGGTTATTAGATCATAACGATAACTTGGTAAAAGATTTACAACTGTGCACTTAGGCGAATCGAGTATTAAAACAAAATGAGCATACTTACAAAGAAAAGATAGACCTGTTGACTAAACAGCTTAGGGAAACTAAAGTAGTTGCATTTAACCAAGCTAATGACATTAGGTACTATCTAAACTCCCTAGAAGAAACTAAGAAGCAAAAGGCAGTTATAGAAGTAGAAGTAAACTCATTAAAACAGAAACTGCACAGTTGGACAAGTTCATCACACATAGTCCAACACTTATTGAGAGAAAGAAACAATGGGGAGGGTTTGGGTTACAAAGTGGTTCCACCACCATCTGAGACCTTGATGAACACTAAGAGTAGACCTGTAAATGACAATCCCATCAAGGATCATGTGGTGTCTACTCCTCTTGTTCGTGATCCAGATTCCTTATGTTCAACCATTGACTCTGGAAACAAACAAAAGGAGGACACGTCAAAGGATAAGGGTAAATTGCCTTGTGCTAATCTGGAAAAAGAGTTTGAAAAAGTTAACTTAAAGTCAGGGTCAAACAGAGTCAAATCAGAACCTAACAGGACTTCAAATAGTCAAAAACAGTTAACCAAAAGGAAAAAGGTAATAAACATGTTTAAACAGTTAACTCTGTTAAACAAGGAAGAACATCAAAAGAACCAGAGTCAAAACCTAAAGTAAGTGATGCTACTAGTGTGTCACACATGTCTCCACAAAGAAAGTTTAATCATAAAGTTGATAGCAGGTCACGCTACAACTATGGAGAATGTGGACACATTGCTTCTTATTGCTTTCTTTATCAGACACCTAGGAAAAAGATTGAACTTAAGGACCCAAAACCTAGGTCTTCTAAGAGGAGTTCTTTAACTCCACCTAGAAGAACTAGTGCACATAAAGTTCAACCCGTTAGCCAGTCGACTGTGTATCACAAACAGGCATTGCACAAATCTGGCTTATGGAAAAAGAAGTCAACCTCTGTGTCTAATGATGATGACAAGAAGGAACCTGGGCTACCCTTACCCTGTAAGGGTCAATGGGTTGAATTTATGATGTTTGATCCCTCTGGGAAACCCAAGCCAGTAAAGGCTTGGGTTCCTAACCTAAACTAATCCTTTACATTGTATGCGCAGGGTGTTCGCTACAGTGCTGAAACTAATACGTTGATTATATACAGCGGAGCATCCAGGCACATGACAGGAAACAAGGATCTTTTATCTAACGTCAAGCAAATAAAAGGAGGGCATGTTTCATTTGCTGGAAACAAGGGAGGATATATCACAGCTCAAGGAGAAGTGGGAAATCAGAAAGTTAAGTTTGATAAGGTGAACTATGTTCAACAACTTCAAAATAACTTACTCTCTGTTTCCCAAATCTGCGATAAGGGATTTAAAGTCATCTTCGATGACAAGAAGTGTTACGTGCTCAAGAAAGATTATGTGATCCCAGAAGACCAAGTTTTGATGACGGCTTCAAGATATAAAGACCTTTATGTTTTGGATCTGTCAACAGCTGCTGCAACAGATCAGGAGGTTTAGTGTTTTCTATCTAAAGCTACTGAGAAGGATTCCATCTCCTGGCATAGGAGAATGGGACACATTAGTTAAAGGAAGATGAATCACTTGATTCAGAAGGATTTAGTGAGAGGAGTTAATGTCAAGAACTTCTAGCTTCCTGATTTTTGTGTAGCTTGCAAGAAAGGCAAACAGACGAAGAAGTCTCATAAGGAAAAGAAAATTCATTCAATAGAACTTCCTCTTGAACTTCTTCACATGGATCTGTTTGGTCCAGTCAGTACAAAGAGCATAGGAGGCGATTTGTACTGTTAGTAGTTACTGATGACTACTCAAGGTTCTCGTGGGTAATGTTTTTAAAGTCCAAATCAGAAACATTTGAGTCCTTCAAGGAGTTAGTAACCACACTGGAATCTCTCTACAATCTAAAGCTTAGACAAGTACGCTCAGACAACGGGATGGAATTCAAGAACCAGTGGATGGAGGCTTACTGGAAGGAAAAGGGTATTGTACATCAATTCACTTCTGCCTACACGCCTCATATGAATGGTGTTGCTGAGTGAAAGAACAGAAGCTTGATTGAGATAGCACGGACTATGCTGGCAGACTCAAAACTGCCTATCCAATTTTGGAATGAGGCAGTTGCTAATGCATGTTATACACTGAAATGAGTTCTGATTGTCAAGCGTCACAGCAAGACATGTTACGAGGTACTACAAAGACGTAAACCGAATCTGGAGTATCTCGAACCATTTGGCGCACCGTGCACACTTCTGAAGAAAACACAAGAATGAAAATTCAGCGAGAAGGCGGATGAAGGAATCTTTCTAGGGTACAACATTCCGAACAAGAGGGTTTACAACAACTCAACGGGTCTAGTAGAAGTGTGGTGTAATGTTGACGTTCAGTGATATACCACACCACCTATTGGCAAAGGACCCGCCTATTTCTTCGACTATGATGGCTTCTTCAAGTCCTTCAACACCGCTCTCTCTCCCTCAGATGACGAGTTAGCTACACGAATGATGTATGATATCTTGAATACACCAACAACAAGCTCAATGGGAGGAGCATCTACTCAATCAGGGGAAGTAGTCGACGCCGGTGACTCCTCCTCTGAAGATGAAGCTGAAGAAGATGACCAGAACAGTCAGGAGGAACATGTTCTAGTTCCTGAAAGTCCACAAGCATCTACCAGTCATGTACCTTCGACTTCGGAGCCTCAAACTCCAACTACCTCAGCTGCAGAACCAAATGTTCATAATCTTGGCTCTGAGGTAGCTGCTCCTACTACTCCAGGATCACGACTAAATATCTATCATCCCCTAAACAATATCATTGGAGATGTCAGATCAGGAGTACAAACCCGAAATCAGCTATACTCAGTTGATTACGCCTTAGTTATGGAAAAGGGATATATTCATGATGGTGCTTATCGGTGTTTTGTCTCACAGTTTGAGCCGAAATACGTCCGTGATGCACTAAATGACGAGGCATGGGTGAGTGCCACGCAAGAAGAACTTCTGTAGTTCAAGAAGTTAGGTGTATGGACTCTGGTTGATAGACCTAAAGGTACTAAGGTCATTGGTACCAAATGGGTCTTAAAATGCAAGAAAGATGACCAAGGAGTCATTATCAGGAACAAGGCTCGATTGGTGTTTCAAGGAATTCGCCAAGTCGAGAGAATTGACTACGATGAAGTGTTTGCACCCATGGCACGGATGGAAGCCATTCGCATCTTCCTTGCCTATGCATCGTACATGAAGATTAAAGTCTACCAATTAGATGTGAATAGTGCATTCCTTCATGGGGAAATCAGAGAAACAGTCTATGTCAGTCAACCCAGGGATTTGAAGATCCTTATCATCGGGATAGAGTTTACAAACTCGACAAGGATTTATACGGGCTTCATCAAGCTCCAAGAGCTTGCTATGAGAAACTCTCGACTCATCTTGAGAAACACGGCTTTCGCAGGGGAGTCATTGACTGCACACTGTTCATCAAAGAAAAAGGTGGCGACCTACTACTCGTACAAATCTATGTCGATGACATAATCTTCAGTTCAAAGAACGAAGAGTTATGCAAAGAATTTGAAACAGTTATGAAGAAAGAATTTGAGATGAGTGTTGTGGGGGAGATGAAGTTTTTTCTCGGGTTACAGGTGGATCAGACTCCAAATGGGATATTTCTACATCAGACCAAGTATGTAGGAGACATTCTTAGTCGTTTTGACATGGAGAATGCTTCTGCTACTAGGACTCCACTCGCTACGAATCACGATATAGCACCTGATGAAATTGGAGATCTTGTAGATGCCACAATGTACCGAGGAATGATTGGATCCCTCATGTATCTCACTGCCTCAAGACCTCATATCATGTATGCTACATGTTTGTGTTCTAGATATCAGGCTAAGCCTAAGGTCAACCATCTGATCGGGGTCAAGAGGATATTTCGTTATCTGAAGAGTACACCCACACTTGGGTTGTGGTATCCTCAAGATGATGACTTTGAGCTCACTGCGTATAGTGACTCGGATTACGGGGGCTGTAAGATGAATTACAAGTCTACATCAGCAGGGTGTTAATTCTTTGGAGAAGATTAGTTACCTGGTAGTGTAAGAAGCAGACATCGGTTGCATTGTCAACCTGTGAAGCCGAATACGTTGTTGCTGCAAGTTGTTGTTCACAAATCATCTGGATTCAATAGCAAATGCGGGATTACAGTTTAAAGTTTTCTTCTACTCCTATTTTTGTTGATAACTCTGCTGCAATTGTAGTAACTAAAAATCCGGTCTAACATCCAAAGACCAACATATCGGTATTAAATACCATTTCATAAGAGATTGTTTTGAAAAGAACTTAATTGATATGGTAAAATTAATACTGATTTTCAACGCGCTGACCTCTATACTAAAGCCTTTGATAAACCACGTTTTCAATATCTGCTAGAGGTCAATGGCATTAAAAAACAAAGTGATGTTATTCCTGATGATGATCATGTGTTGTCCAATGTAACTTAGACTTCCTTCATTTTATTTTACATTATTTGATTAATTTAGTCCGTTTTAAATTTAAACTCATGGTATTCTGCTGTTTATTAAAATCTTAAAATAATTAAACTAGTTATGATGTTAGTATTTTAGGGGGAATAAGTCAGCAAGTAACATTATAAAAAAAAGAAGAGACGAGAGAGAAGGAGTGGAAAGCTGATATAAGGTGGATCGTATCTGTGATACTGATTCAACCCTTTGGAATATGATAGTACACAGGAACAAATTAAGAGGGACTTTAAAATTTTAATTTAGAAAGATGCAAAAATTCAAAGTATAAGTCTGTGTAGTCTAAGCAATACAAAAAGGAAGATGATAGAAAAACTGGTAACTATGAAGGTAACAAACAGAGAGTAGACCTAGAGGTTGCTAGATCACAAATGGTATGTCGGTAGATTGAGCACAATAGATGAGAAGACTTGACTGGTGATTTCAAGATCAAACTAAGTTGTTCAACTGACTGTGGCTTCCATCTTATCACTTGTTAATGCAATCAACAATATTCCAATGAGGGGTAATGAGTAAGTAAACGCCACAAATGTATGCGGATGACCATAAATAGAGCAAAGCACGAAAAAAATGAAAGAAAAATGCTATCAAGCTAATGAATTATGTTGTTTGTGCATTTTGCGTAAAATAAAATCAAGCTGCTCTAACAAGGAGATAGGTTGTGTGCCTCTCTGCTGTGCGATGGAACTAACCTGAGGATAAGCATAACCTAGATATTATAGAATTCATTGTTGTTTGCCGCCTCTCTGCTGTGCGATGGCACTGACCTGAGGATTGGCTTCTCTTTGAAATCTCTAAGAATAGTCTCTTCTTGTAAAAATACCTGCAGACCGCTCAAAAGCTCCTGAGGAATGTTGATTACCATATAAGTGTGGGATCCACAAATGTTAGTTGAAATAATTAAACCTAAATCTATCGCCAGTTTGTGTCAAAAGTCTGTGTATGGATTTAAGAGGACAAATATAATGACAATTATTGTGGCTGCAATTCTTGAAAGTTCAAATCAATGTGGTAATCTAATAGTTCCCGTATGATTTCCTAAAAGTTGCTATCGAATCTGGATGAAAACCAAGAATAGAGCATAAAAAGATTTTGACAACAAGTCCCAAATGATTTGACTTGCCTGTATGATTCCAAAATTGAATTGGTCCAGGTGTGGAAATCTAAGTTGAAGCTCCCTATTCTGGAACCAAATCCCATAGATTTCTATCTTAGGATTTATCTCTCACAAAAAGCTAAAAACAAGCTTTTATTTTTGGTACGTTAGTTTAGTTTTTTATTATTATTCACTTAGTCTTTTAGTTTTGTTTGTTTGTCGGACTACATCATGAAAATCGGTAAGGGATCAACTTACTAAAAGGGTCATGTCTGAGATGACCACATGAGTTTTCAAAGTTTAATGCAGTCACGTCTGAGGTGACAAAGTGTTTAAAAGAGTCACGTGTGAAGTGACTATATTGGTTAAAATTTCATGTCTGAGATGATCAATAGCTCATAATGTTAATCTCAAAAGTTAAAAGGGTTTAATTGGTAAGAAATGCAGGAAATGTCATAAGTATGACCCATTCGCATGAATGGACCTTTAGAATGTACTTATCATACGAATTGGAGCCATTCGTACGAATGGACCATGAGAATGGACCATTCAATCGAATAGCCCATACGATTGACCAATGGGATGTTTAAGAGTGAAAGAATGGGTAAATCGCATGACTGAGCTCCAGTCGGACGACTAAATGGGGCGACTGAATCAATCGCACGGCTGAGGCACAATCGCCCGTATGAAACATGCGTATGAGCCCAGTCGTACGATTAAATTCAGGGTTAGTATAAATAGAGAGTGAGTCGGTCGCAGAGAATCACCACTCTCAAACTTACCCTAAATCGCACGACTAAGTTACGCTGCCAAAATTTCGTTTGATCAATACAAAATCTCGATTCTCACATACTGACCATTTGCATTGACTCTACAAGTAATCTGCGGTGCCAAAACTCTATCAAATCATTCATTTGCCACTAATTATGAACAATCGGACTCGTTAGAAAAACCGTGTCTTGTGTCGCAAAATACCCCAACTAAACGATGTAACAAATGAAATTAAAGGTGTTAGTTGTTAAACTAATGGATTTTGAGTCTAATGTAACAGAACACGAAGTTTAAAACTCAAAATTGGTGAAAACTTGAATTTGAATTGAGTGGACAGAAAGACATGTGAATGGACAGGTTGATGAGCTTTAGTCGCATGACTGAAGAGTGCGACTAGCGTAATCGCACGACTGAACTATGCGTATTGAGTTCAGTCGTACGACTGGTGTAAACGCAGGAGGCTACATGCGCATGAGTCCAGTCGCACACTCAGTCGTACGTATGGAGTTATTCGCATGACTGAATCCCAGTCGCACAGCCTCATTTGGATGACAGAAAAGAATTGTGTTCAAATCCAAGTGTTTCATGACATTCTTAACAATGGGTACTAATGTTTACTTTCCTTGTGTAACAGATGGCCAGCCGTTGGAATATGAGTACGAAGCACAATATTTGTGCTCATCTGGATCTCAATCCAGAAATGCTTCGGACTTCTCAGGCATTATAACCTTCCTCAGGAGATCGAGGATTGCATACGCTATATCTGCTCCATGTACACCTTATCGGTCGATTCAGCAGGCCTTCTGGGAAGGTGCAATTGTTGATCGATCATCTGAGCCTCACTTTATCAGAGGTACTATCTTTGGAGAGGCTATAGCTATCACAGAGGAGGATCTGAGGACTGTGTTACAGTTGGGGGATGATGCTGACTGTCCTACTAAATTACATCCCCTTACTGTCAGAGGATGTTTCCTTCGAGCCAAGTACGCTGGGGATATCAATGCGGGGGTGCTCAACAAGAGAAACCTCTATCCACAACTGAAGTACCTTGCTCACGTATTGTTGAAATGCATAGCATCCAGAAAGGGAGGTTTTGATGAGTTGTCTGACCAGATCCAGAATGCTTTTGTTGCATTGGTGCTGAACCATCCATTCAGCTTCTCCAGGATGATATTCACCTACTTGGTGGAGAACATTGAGGGGAAAGGGAAGAAGGGCTTCTATATGTACCCCTGATTTATGCAAATGATAATAGACCAGAAGCTCCCCTCCCTGCCAAAGGAGAAGGATGATGCGGTAGTGCTTAAGGTGATGGATGATACCACCTTGGGCCGAATTAAGGTATACAGGGGAAAGCAGGTAAAACCCCTAGTCAGGAGATTGTTTGGGCATCTGGCCCGTGAGAACTATGTGGTGCCAGAGAGGAGGAAGTGGCGCCACGACGACAGCGATTCTGATGTTCAGCAAATTACTCTACCCGCCGACGACAATGATGATGACAGTGGTTATGGTGGAGATATAGGCCCCATACCCTCTAGGGCCACTACCACTGATATATACCATCTCCACCATCCACCCACGTTGGAACTGAGTATGCTGGTTTCCATCAGGATTTTGTTCCTGGAGAGGAGGATTAGGAGTCGGAAGAGGAGCCCTTAACACGGACCGTGGGAAGCAAGGTTGTTGCCACGGAACATGGGCTAAGGGTGGTTGGTGAACTCCCACGAGACTCAGAAGAGACAGCCACGGATCCGAGTTATGTACCGGAGCCATCTAGCAGGGTTGTTGGGGGAGCATCCACCTCAACGGGAACAAGGAGGAAAAGGATGGCTCAACCCCATGGCCAGAAGAAGAGGAAAAGACGTCTCACCTTCATTACCTCCACAACCATATTTGCCACCACCACTACCACTTCCACAATCATACCATCCACCACCATAGCCACAACATCTGCCACCACCACAACCACCTCCACAGCCACAACCACAGCCACCACAGCTACTACTACCTCCACCTCACCTCCCACCACTGTACAGATTCCATCTACCACCATATCTTTCACTCCCACATCACCTCCACCACTTCACAGACCCATCTTCACTACAGCAACCACCACCACGGCTACCCACCAAGCTGGATCCTCAGCCCATCCATGTCATCCATATGTATCACCTCTACCTCCAATTAGGGTAGAGGAACAGCTGTCTGCGCTCAACAGGATGGTGATGCGCCTTTTAGCAGCAGATGAGGAGAAGGCGGCTCAGATCCGTCAGCTTGCTGATCTTATGGCTGCTCAGTCTCACCAGATCGAAGAGCAGGCTAGAGTGATAAAGGAGCAGACCCAACAGATGGCTACTCAGAGCCTTGAGATAGCCCAACTCGAAGCACATAGTGTCACATCAAACAGGAAGATAAAAGAGTTGGAGAAGGCGAAGAAGACAATCATGTTAAAATTAAAGGGATCTAAGGAAGAGCCCTTGAAGATCAAAGAGGGAGACAAAGATAATGATGATGATGAAAGTGATGATGAGGATGATGAGACGGAGGAAGATGAGGGGACTGAAGAAGAAAGGACCGAGGAGAAGGATGATGATGATACATCAGGAGGAGATGCAGCTGCATCGGCCTCTACTTCAGGTCAAGAAAGGAGGTCAAAGAACATACAAGACCATCCAGCTTCTTCCTCGGCTCCACCAAGTGACGAGACGATGATACAGGACGAAAGTAAAGATTAGATGTTTTTGTACTAAATTACTTTTGTATTCGACTCATGTATTGTAATCTATGTATTTAATGTTTAAATTCGGTTTAATGTATTTCTGTTTTGATGAATTAGTAATGGTTGATATGTTGAATGTGTAAATCAAACAGATCCAAATTACCAAAGGGATGAGTTTGATGTTGCTCCCCTTCAGCAGGTCAAGACTCAGCTAACAATGATTCTTGATCTGCAAGGGATCGTAAGGAGTTCGGTGAGTTATACACCTGAAGAAGGGGAAATAATTCACTACCTATCAAATGAGCAACTCGCAAAAATTTTCAAGCTCAATCCAGATAAAATAATGAAGAATGCTCCGACATGCGACTCGACTAGTGACGAAGAGCTCAACAATGTTGATGAAATCGAGATTGAAGATATCACTGCCGAGCATTACCCTCAATATGCTGACAATGAGGGTAATGTGGTCTCCAATCTGGGTGAATCCCTCGTCAGCAATACTTTTGAGGTGTTAGACAAGATGGAGCTAGAGTCGGAGAAAGTAGAGGACACGGCCCAAGCCTCAATTGATCATGTAGATATTCGAAAGGCTGAGTGGGCTGCATGTTTTGAAGAAGTTAGAGCCCAACGCACTGCACCGAATCAGGATGCCTACACCAAACTCTCACAGTCAAGAAACATCATAAGGTGACCGGCAGGATCATAACGTGGGCGTATTTTGAGGATCTTAACGTATATGCAGTTAAGAGAGAAAAGGGCATAGAGTAATTCAGATTTCCACATGATCTAAAGACTCTACCAGGTTTTGAGCTCAACCAGCTGGCCAAACTAAAGCTCTTGTATGCTGACCCGAGGAAGATGTCAGGCTGGTTCGAGGCTACCCTATAGAAGGAGTACCACAGCAGGTGGGTTAACTTCAGACCCCAACAGCCTACAAGGTATATCAGACGGTCTGAGATTGATGCCATTACTGGAAAGCCGAAGATATTGTTGAGGTGGAGTCCTTCGCGCACAATGTCAAGAATCCCACTTAGGGAAATGCCACAGGACTTTACCCCACGCTTTAGGTGGTGGTACTACGATTGGAGAACAGCAGAAGCGGTCATAGTCCTAAACAAGGAGGGCCAATTGGATACGATCAGGGTATTCGACCCAATGTGGCTTACCAACTTGTCAGAAAATGATGTCTACACGCTATACAAGTGGTCATTGTTCTATGATACGCAAGATATCGTACAAGCCCTCCAGTTCCCAAATGTCATAACACTCTGCTTCGCGTTTGAAATTCACGCGAGAGTCACAAAAGAGAACAAGTACAAGAAATATGCGGAGGTGATGCAGAAAACAAGACATTAGAGAGATCTAGGTCCAATGGGGAGTTTGTTGATACATGTATGTCCCTAGATCATGATATGAAATGTAATAGATCTTGTTTATCTGATTTTGATGAAATTTGATATGATTAGTGAAATAATATTGATTGTTTGTGATTTGTAATGACTAATATTTCATTAATGAGTAGATATGAATTGGTTAATTAGGATAGTAGTTGTGTGAATGGTTACACATAATGTTTATTAATTAATACATTCAAACTTAACATAATGAAGTTCTCATGCGAATGGCCCATACGAATGGACCACACGCATGAATAACTTCATATGATTGACTCAGTCACACGACTGAACTAGGAGACTAGATCAGTCGTATGATTGACACATAAGATTGACTCAGTCGCACGACTGAACACTCAGTCGTGCGAATGGATCAATCGCATGGTTCAATTGCACGACTGAACCATGCTTATGGTCCAGTCGCCCGAATGAACAATACTAACCTACAAATACATTCTAATTCGTGAAAAATAGAGAGCATTCATTCCCTACCATTCCAGACATACCCTAGCCGTCCAGAAGCCTCCCAATTCGTTCCCCAAGTTCATAGAACACATTAGATCGATTTCCAATCGATTTCTAACGTTAGTTTCAATTCTTTATTGTTTCTTCGTGTGTTCTCACTGATTGGATCGCCAATCAAATAGGATTCCGCACTATTTGATCTGGTTTACACGCTAATCATTAGGTATTTAGTTCAAATACAAGGTCCTAACAACTCCTGTAATCAAATATAGAATAGATTAACCAAGTGAAATAGGAACCAAAGTTTAAACAATTTTAGCTTTAGAAGAAGTAGATTTCTTATACAAGAAATTATTAAGTAATTTTGTTAATTTTTTTCCAAAATAGTTCCTGTTTACATGACCCTAAAGTAGTGTAGGACAATTCTTGACAAGATGATCCTCCTGCCCACACCTGAAACAGTGTGGTTTGTGTCTAGGTCTGTGATGTGATGAGATAGGAATATGATTAATGTTAATTTCCTCATCACATTCAAACACACTAGAATCAATGTCACTATATGTCTCATACAAGCCACGAGGTTGGAGTTTATGTGAACGAGAATTATTATTTACAAAAGTAGATGAATACTCATCTGAAGTATAAGTAGAATTAGTACCACTTGTGCTAGCTTCAGATGAAGTTATAGTTCTTTCATTTGATAAAGAAATATTTAATAGAGTAAAAGATGGGATTGGATGAGAAAAGAATTTATACTAGACTTTTGATCTAAAACAGAATGCTAAAAATTAGGTGTACTAATACTAGTGCATCCAAGCCCACTAGTTGGTCCATAGTCGTAGTCCTCACAAACGTGCTTAGGATTAACACCCTCTAAACCTGCAGACATACTATTAGTATCTATTTCGATCAAATCTTTAGAAGGATGAGGAACAGGCATAGGAGAATAACAATATGTACTAGGTGGAGGATAAACTTTAACATTTTCATATCCAATCCCGTTTTAATCCCGGCTCCCCGTTGAGATTTACATAAATCATCGTGTTTCATTCCAGATATGGTCCATTTGTCTAACTTTGACTGAAGTTTGCTTGTATAAAATTCAGCAAGAGCAACTCTTTCAGTCAAAGTATTAATCTCAACATTTCTTTCCAAAACAATTCCTTTTAAGTGATCATTTTCTTTCAAGGCCTCATTTAATTTAACAAAATATTTTGATTCATTTATTTTAAGTTCCTCATTAATTCTTTTTAAATCTTTCTCATTCTCAATAATAACCGATTCGCTTATAAACCCCAAACAATCTTATTAACAAGCAGATGAACAGACATCCTGTATTACCTCATATAGGAGTCCCATCACCACCTTTTCTACTGATAAGGCCTTTTCACATTGGCACACCAGAGTACTTCACTTGCTTTCCTTAAAAGTGATCGTAGCATCATCATTTTTTTCCCTACTCAGTGGATGGACATCCTTCCTTATTTAGTCCTTTAGATTTACCTTCTTTCACCCTCTCATCATTTTTTTCTTTCTCTTTCACATCTTCATCTTTGAATTCCTTGAATGGATTGAATTCATCTTCACAGTCTACCTTCCCCTTTCCTTTAACAAACTCAGCTACCAAAGCATGATTAATCTCATTCTTTGATTCCTCAACCTCTGCACTCCAATCAAAGTTAGAAATCAAGGCAATCTCTTTTTGTGTTTCATATCTTCCTTCTCCCTCTGAATGGTTAATCGTGGAACTCCTAAATTACTAGAATCGGTGACAATTGGTGATAGAAATTCATGTTTAAAATGTCCCAATTGTTTATAGTTGAAACATCTTAATTTGGACTTATCAAATCCCAGTTTTAAATTAGAGGTTTGCCCTCCGAAGTTCTGTGATCCAGTGCGCTCCATAAATCTCCGAACTCTAAGAGTCAACATTGCCATTTGCCATTGCATGTCAGATTTTTCTAACATATCCTCCATTGTCATTCCTTTCCCTTTCAACTCTCCAGCCACAAGTGCTTCATACCTTTGAACAAACATTCGAAAAAGAGCCATTGTTTCTCATGGAAGTGAAGATTCAATATTTTCCTTAGAATTAGCCTGATCTCTACCAACACTCACATTTCCTCCTGAAAAATTACTTGTATTAACTCCTCCTTGAATTGAATTCTGTATTTGAGAGCTTGGTGCAGATGATAGTAAGGCAGCATTTTGAGTAAAATCAGATGTAGACATCATGGTTTGGTTAAATTCCCGTCTCTTCATGTCCAACACAAAATATTTAAGCTTATTGATAATATCCATTAGCTTGTTATCTGTGAACCCTTTTTCATGCTTTAGCATTCTCACTTGAAGGCTCCATTGAGGTGGGAGAGAATCTAGTAGCCTGTTAACTTGTTCACTATTGGAAAGTCTTTCATCGTATTTGTTTAAGGTGCTAGAAACGGTCAAGAAGTGATTAGTGAGATCTGACAGACTCTTGTTCATGTTTCTAACAAAGGAATTGAATTCCCTCTCTGCTCGAATGCTTTTATCCTTTACCAGTTCATCATTATTATCATAGAACTCACATAGGGCATCGTAAAGGGACTTAGCATTTTTATGCTCCGCAAATCGATTGTAGATGTCAGGTGCTAGAAATAGAGTTAATGCGCCAAAAGCTTTCTTGTCTCGATCAATTAGCTTCAGATCCTTTTCAGTGAAAGTAGATGGGTCCTTATTTTGAGAGACAACATCACTAATAATGATAGTTGGTATGTGAGGACCAGAAATGATTGATTCCCATTGGTTATGGTCAGTGTAAAAGAAGAAAGCTTTGAGACTTCTCTTCTAATCCTCGAAATTATTTCTGTTAATAAGTCTTAGTGGCCTATTGGGAGCAACACTTTGAAGATCGCCAAGAGTGAGTGAAGTTAACTTTGACATAGTAGTTTCGCTGGGATTGATGTAATTTTGGCAAGAGAAGTTGTAATTGTTGAGTTCTTTATGCCCAAGACACATAGAACATTGATGTGGTTAGTACGTTATGATCCTAGTCGGATGATAGCCAATAACAAGCTTAGCAAACACCAAATAATATTTAATTGATGATATGTTCATACAATTAAATAAATACACCAATTTAGAAAATGGGTTTACTAAATAAGTTACATATGAGATTGAACAATTTATATAGATATTTTTTTATAGATATTGTTGTTATGTTATTTAAGTTACTTAAATAACATCAAATAATAATGCAGTGTGTGTGAGTTATACAGTTAAAAGGTTAATTATATGTATAACTCATATTAGTGACTTATTAATGTGTTAAAAATTATGTTTTAAGTTTTGGGGGGAAAACCCAAATGTAGAGAGGGTTTCGGCCGCCCCTTTGGGGTGTGCCCCCTTTTGGTTTTCAATTAAAGTCTTGGAACAACACATTTTGATCATTCATTCACTCCATCTTCTTCCTCTCTCACATGCAAGAACCACAAGAAAGAAAAAGGGTTTTCTCCTCTTGTTGAAGTTATTCACGGCAGGAAGGTTGCAGCAACCTTTTCTTTCGGGTTTTGGTGCTCAAACCCTAGCAACAAGGTGTTTGTCAAAGAGATTGGGGTATGCAAGCTTGAGAGGACCTTCTTTTGGTGCCTTGGTCGTTCTTTCTTGATCCAAATCATCCTCATCCATTTCGACTTTTGCTGCTAAAAGGTAGTTTATGGCAGCCTCTTATTGCTGTCCATAATGTTGTTTTTGTCTTTACATTGCTAGTCTTATTCACATATAAAAGGTCCTTTGTTCTTGGGTTTGGTCGTAACTTAACCCCAAATTTTCAGTTCATTAACCATGTCATAAAGCTTGTTTCCGCTGTGTTTTTACAAAGTTTAAATGGTTAAACTATGTATCTTGTTCTTACAAACCCCAATAGTAATTTCACTGAAAATTAAGTAATTTCGGTGAAAAAAGGTAAATTTGCAGACAATTTCGTTGAGAAAGCTAATTTTGTTGAGTTGTTGTAATTTCACCGACAATTTTGGCAACAGTTTCGCTAGCCGAATGTCCTAAATAACTTAGTTTCGCTGATAAGTTCGCCCAAAACAAGCTTGAACTTTTGATCAAAATTACTTTTGGTAGCAATTTCGCTTGTTAAACCCACACAAGCACTGATGAACTTTCGTTCAAAGAGACTAGTTTTGCAGAACTACAAGAAACAATTTCAATGGTGATAACTCTAGTAGTTTCACAGAAAGAATTTAGCAGTTTCATAGAAAGAACAACTAATTTCGCTGGACGAAACTAAAACCATTTTTCAACACGAAATCAATGTGAAATCATAATAAACTCAATGAATTGAGATCTAATGATTAACATAGCTTCCCTAACCAATATCCAGCAAAACTCAATCAATTTCCATGTCAAATACACATTATTTTGAACTGAAAATTTATGAAAACTTGATATTGAACTAAAACAACCAAAAACTCAACAAATCATGAGCACTAATGCTCTGATACTATATTATTGATCCATTTGATCATATTTCAGTACAAATAAAATATAGAATCGTTCAATATCAAACACACAAACTAAACAAGATGAATAATGAATATTGAACATAATAACAACTCATTCAATATAAGACAATGAAGATCATAACATTCAATAACATCAAAGCACAATGATATTTCTATGTAATAACTGCCTAGAAAAGGTAACTTGCAAAAAGGATGAACGATTAGGGTTTTGTAAGCTTACCCACAATGATAACAATCAAAAACTATATATACTAGTCTTAGTTTCGCAGACAGTTTCGCTATTAGCGAAACTGTTCCACCGAAACTGTAGTCTCGCCAGGCAGAAACAGTAGTTTCACCGAGCGAACTAATTAGCTGACTGTGAGCGAAACTATAGTTTTGATGAAGTGCAAAACTACATAAATCTAATTACATACAAAAGGAAACTAACAAAAGACCTATTACAAGCAAAGATAAACATTATATACTAAGGTGAGTCCAACCTATACATGATCTTCAATAGATGACATAGTTATCTATTCAATGTCCAAAACCAACCATGAACTTCACTTGCGACAAGTTCTTGATCTGTTGAAGAAAAAGCAACTGTATGCGAAGTTTTCAAAGTGCGAATTCTAGCTTGAGGAGGCTCAATTTACAGGACATGTGGTGAATAGCCAAGGAATTCACATTGACCCTACAAAGGTCGAAGTTGTGAAAAATTGGTGTGTTCCTATAACCCCAACCGAAGTTTGTTCTTTCGTTGGTCTAGTCGGCTATTACCGACATTTCATTGCCAACTTCTCTAGAATTGCAAGGCCGCTTACTTCCTTGACTCAAAAGAATAAACCATTCAAATGGGGTCTGAACAAGAAGAAGCGCTTGAGGCACTAAAGCACAAACTATGTAATGCTCGTTCCCGATGGAAAAATGATTTCATCATATATTGTGATGCATCTGGGCAAGGTGTTGGTTGTGTTCTCATGCAACGAGGAAAGGTCATAGCATATACATCAAGCCAATTGAAGGTCTATGAGGTGAATTACACGACCCATGATCTTGAACTTAGTGTTGTGGTTTTTCCCTTAGTGATTTAGAGGCATTACCTTTATAGGACGCAATGTATAGTATACACTGATCCCAAAAGTCATCAACATGTTTTCAATCAAACTGATATCAACATGAGACAACGTCGTTGGGTCAAGTTGATTAGTGTTTATGACTGTTGCAGGACCGGTGAAGGGGGTCAATTACAGCACAACAACAAAAGAGGAGACTAACCAAACTTAATCAAACAGTAATACTAGATTAACCACAACAAGACACTAAGAACACAAGTAATATGAGAGACAGAACACAAGAGCAAAATACATAGTGAGATGGTTTTCAAGATTGTAGTATGTTGCTTTCTCTATGTTGTATTACAAGTGTTATAAAAGCATAATACCAAGATACAAGAACATGAGATAGTTATACTACATCCTACAGCCGGCTATACTTTGAAAGCCAACTGGATACAATTGACTACACACAAAAAAATCAATTGTAAAGTCAAAAGGCAGATTGCCTTTTGACTAGTGACAATGACATTCCATAGTTCATATCCTTATCTATTACAAAAAGGATAAAGTACATGAAGTAGAAAGTTTATAGACTCAAGACCTCAACATACAGTTACCAAAAGCATGGACCTTTTCACCAACTCATGTAAGTTGGTGACCTTACAGAGATGCAGCGGAAAGGTGTCCAGCTATATGAAAAAGTACATCAGATAAAGCATGTGTCAAAATTCATTGGAAGAAATCTGTCTTCATAAGTTGAAGCTTCGAAAGACTTCGTCTTTGAGGCTTCGGAAGACTTCATATTTGGCTTCGGAAGATATTGGTCTTGGCTACGGAAGATTTCACACTTAGAACATTTCTGTTGCATGTGTGAAACTTCCTAAGTATTCTTCTTCATAGCAATTGTGCAACATGCAGGATAGACTTTGAATGTTTAGGTTGCATCAGCCTCTTCATTAATCTCTACAAATTCCCCCTAGGCTGATGCTACCAAAACACCTAGTAGACTTCAGATATCAATAGTCCTCATTAGGATGATCACCATTCCTTTCTTCATAAGGTGATCAGGATCCTACAGACTGTCAAAATGTCTTCTCATATCAAAGAGGTCATGTAGAGGCAACTGAAACATATCTTGCCATGTGTAAATGTCTTTGGTGCCTTGATCCCTAATGACATGCCATCTTTCTGGATTTGTGGTGTATATCCAAGACAAGATGGGTCTTCCTGATGCTAAAAGAGCTGTTTGAATTGGAGTTGATGTAGCATCCTTTGGCTGCACATCCTTAGGATGTTTTGACTCATCCTGGGGTTTAAGGGAGGGTGCAGTCTTCTTCTTCTTTGACTTTGGTTTAGAAGCCATCCTCTTCTTTATCTTTGTAGGTTTAAACTGAGAAGACTGGCATGTAGTACTAGATTGATCTTTATTGTCTTTCTCAGTTGGGACTTCCTCTCTCTCAGGCTTAGAAGGAGAGGGAGGTTGACCCTGTTGTGGATCAAAAGATGAAGCTTGCGGAGTTCCAGCAGGAGGTCCAGGTTGTGTTGTCTCTGGTTGGTCAACCTTAACTTCCACTTCAGGTGGAGTTTGACTTGGAGTGGAGTGTAAGTTAATGAGCTCTCCACTTTTGATCTTTTGCTTGATTAGCCTAATATGCTCATCCATCATGGATAGAGACATGGGGCCAAGTCTCCTTCCGAAGATCCATATCGCTTCAAGAAGCTCATCATCCTCTTTTGGATGATGGCTCCTAATTTTGCAAACTTCTTCATGCTCTTTTGGATGACGGCTCTTGATTTTGCCACTTCTTCCCTTAGATTTTTCATAGTTGTCTTTCTGTCCTTGACTATTTCAAGTTCAAGTTGTTTTAAGTACTCAAACTCAACATAGTCATAGGACAAGGAAAGAAATGCATCTGCCTGATAGAAGCCTGTGGCACTCAGGTAGTTGATCATCTTGATCATATCTTCTTCTTTGTCTACCTGAGGTTCTTGTTGAACCACATCCTCTTGTGCAAGGATTTCTTGAACTAGGGAGAGGGTAGGCATATCTTTATATAGTCTTTTTCTTCTTCCCTCTTCTTTGACTTGTATAGAAGCTCTGCATCTTCTGCCTCCTTCTTCTCCCTTGACCATTTCAGGTCAACCAATTCATTCAACTCATCGAAGGGGAGAAAAATAACACTATTTATGTCATAGTTCCTTGTCTGCAGATAATTTATCCTGACTGCCCTAACTCATCATTCTAAGTATCTAGACTAGGGGCAACCCTGATAGCAAACTCCATGAGTCTTAAGGACTTAGCAGAGGAACTTTCTCCCATCAGCCTCCTTTTCCTCTCTCTCTCTCTCTCTCTCTCTCCTCCTCCTCAATCTCCTCAGATGTCATCTTTCTTTTCCCTTTGTCACTCATAGACCTTTGTGACTTTAGGTGGAGAGAGCTTTGGTCTTCATTGCTTGATGCAGCTTCTAAGCTCTGGCCAGAGAGAGGTTGAGAAGCATCTTCACCGGTAGGTGTCTCGGAAGGAATGTGAATCTCTGTAGCAGTTGATGATGATAAGACAGCGCTCTCAGGTTCTACCACCAGGCCTTCAGTCAAGGTTTCCCCTATGAAACTAATCTTAGGGTCTGCCACAACATCCAGTTGACCGATGGCATTGCCTGATTGCCTAAGTCTCCTTCTGAGGCTAAATTCTGCAGTGATCATGTCTTGGATTCTTTGAGCCAGTCTGTCAGCTTGTCTTGATTTGCTTGGATTGATAATTGGCATCTTGACTAGATCCAGACCATCATAGTAGTTTAAAGTCTGAATTTTGAAGACTTCTTGTTGTCCTTGAACTCTTATGATGATTAGGGCTTTCCTGAAGTTGTCATACCTCCACCCAATGGTGTGATTGGAAGATGGTGAAGATGACATAGCCCTTGGTATCCCATCCTCAAACAGACTCTTTATGAAGGAGTCTGTGTAGTCCATATCAATGTGAATTTGAGAAGGTTGCTGAGAATACACATTTGCAAGTAAGGATGGTGAGTCCTCAATGTCTACTCTTTGAAGAACTTCTAGGTTCTGTAGCTTTAATGACTTTCTCCCCCTTTTTGGTAGCATCACCCACTTGCATAGGTGACCTGGAAGATAGGTCAATCACATCCATAGGTTCTTGTGTTCCTGGTTGAGCTCTTCTTAAGGGTCTCCCAGCCAGTTTTTCCTTAAGATATGAAATCTCAAGTTGCTGATCATTGATCCTGTTATGTAAGGTAGTCACCTGAGATTCAAGGTGACTAACCTTTAAGACTAAATAAGTTCATGTTTTAGATATTTTGTGCACCATTAGTCTTAGATTCCCCTCATCTTCATCAGAAGAATCAATGGGGGATGAGATGACTGGACCAAAGTCCATTCTCTCACCACCAGCTTGAGGTTCTTGGCTACTGGTTTTCCTCTACTCACTAGCAATCTCAGTTGAGATGTCAGTGGGCTGAGTTGCCATGGTTGAGGTCTTAATGATGTAATCTCTGTCAGAAGTGAGAGTCTCTTCCATATGGACATCTTGAACAGGTTCAGAAGTGTCCACCTCAGTTGTAGGTGACTGATGTGGGATAGATATAGGAGACTCAGGAGTATTCATCTCTGTTTGAGTAGGGGTAAAGAAGAGAGAGTCATTATACTGACTGAAACCTAGATATTCATCAGTATAGAAATCAAGGTTGGGAATTGGTTGGTTGAGATCTATAGGCTGGGGATGGTAACTGTACCCTAATGGTTAATCACTTGAGCGTTAAGACTCAGAATGATGGCTTAAGGCAGTTTGGCTAATCAACTCATAAGGCTGAGCATGAGGAACCTCAGCACTAATCCTTGAAGAGATGGGAGTGGTTTGCTCCATAGGAGCAGTGGGAGCTCCAGTGTCCACTTCCTCCTGTATGGGTAAGTATATGGGGACCTCCACAAACTGAATAGTCTGAGCATGGGTTCGTTTTGATTTTCATTGGTAAGTGAGGGTGATTTGAGGTTGTGTGGGTGGTTGGGAGGTAGCAGGTGTGGGCTCAACACTTGCTTATGCTGCTAGGTTGTCACCTTGAGCAATAAGCTCTAACATTTTGGGGACTAGGGCTATTTCTACCCCATAGAAGCCAACAATGGGCTTCTTCAGTATTTTAAAGATTCTGGGCTTCATCTGTCATAGTTTAAGAATGTTACGTGTGTTCCCTTAACTTTGAGCCCAATTCACAGTTAAAAATTGTATTAGAAATATCTAGGAGACATGTAATCTTCTAAGGAGTCTAAGTTAGCAAGCAAATTGGTATTACAAATTGAGAATACCTGAACATGACCCCCTGAACGATTTCATGGATGATAAAGGAGAGATCCTCTGGAATCTGGTCCCATCCACCATGCTTGTTGGATAAGCTGTGGATGTCCACATGGAGCAAGATTCTCTATTGGGATGAGACCTTCCCTTTCCTAAAGGTCTTTACAGAGAAATCTCCCTCATATGCCATTTGCTCAAAGGAATGATTAATAGCTTCCTTTAGGAAGAACACCTCACCTTCTTCATCATCCAGCTGAAGATGCATGTTAATGATGGCCGGAGTGATGAAGACTGTTCTCCCCTGCACTGTGGTAGATAGTGCCTTCTCCCCATCCATGACAACCTCTTGGCAAGTTTTCCGAAATTCAAGAAGATGATCCTCATAGAGTAAAGGATCAATGGTTAGGGAGGTGAAGTAGTTGGATAAGGCTAAGAATCAACATACCTCTGAGAAACAAGGATCTTTCTCAGAGCTTAACAGAGCAACCTGATTATGTTGCATGTGTAGCTGCATGGTGAAGTTGGGATCACTTTTGTGAGCAAGGTTGGCCATTGTGAGGTAGCTTAAAGATTTAGAAAGAAAGAAGAAAGAAATTTCAGAGAGAAATTTGGGGCTTCAGGTTTAGAGGAAGAACAAATGATAGAAAGAGGGGGAAACCGTTGGATTTATATGTGAGAGGGATTTCAAATAAAGTTTAATGAAAGAGGATAAACTTTGAAATCCAGATGTCGGTCCCACCTCTGAAAAAGTAGTTTACTTTTGCTCAAAAAGTAGTTTTCTTGGAAGTCAAAAAGCTTCTGAAGGTTAATTATCTTCGGAAGTTTTTAATTAAAAAGCTTACGAAGCTAAAATGACTTCGGAAGATTTTCCTAAGAGTTTTGAAAATTTTGCTTTGGAAGAGAAATTAAAACTTGATTGCTTTGTATATAAAACACAAAGCTTCCGAGAGTTAATTTTTCTTCGGAGGTAAATGGTCCTTAAAAATAAGTAAGTGTCTTAGACAAATATTTAAGCTTCGGAAGATAGATGTGAAAACTCTTCCGAAGGTAAATTTCTTAGACAATTATTTATTTTGAAGGCATGATTTGCTTCCGAAGTTAAAAGCATAACTTCCGAAGTATCAGAAATTTAAAAAAAACTTAAAAGAAAGTCTTCAAAAAGAAATTTTCATCCAAAGAAAACATGAGCTTATGAAAGTGATGAACTAGACAACTTAGCACACACATATTTTAAGAAACAATAAGAATTAGTTTTAAGAAAAAACCCTACTAAAAGTGGATCATCCTAATAGCTAATATTAGATATTTATATCTCTGTTCATCAAAAGCCTTTATGAACAGATGAGCATATTGTTCATCTGTGTGAACTTTGACTAGTTTAATTAATCCCTTTTCATAGTTATCTCTTATTAAATGATACCTGATATTGATGTGCTTTGTCCTTGAGGGCTGCACAGGGTTCTCTGTGATTGAGATAGCACTATTGTTGTCTATGTGAATGGGAGTCTCTTTGATGTTTAACCCATAGTCCAGCATCTGATTCTGAATCCAAAGCACTTGAGCATAGTAGTTTGCAGTAGCAATGTATTCAGCTTCAGCAGTTGATGCAGAGACACATTGTTTCTTGCATTACCATGAGACAACCCTTCCACCAAGGAACTAACATCCCACAGATGTAGACTTTGCAGTCATGTTGCAACAACCATAATCACTATATGTATAAGCATACATATTGAAGTAAGAATTCTTTGTACCATAAACCAAGTGTTGAAGCACTTTTGAGGTATCTTAGAATCCTTTTGACAGTGATGAGGTGAGACATCTTAGCGTTGGCTTGATATCTTGCACAGATGCAGTAGCAAACATAATATCAAGCCTGCTAGCAGTAAGATACATAAGAGACCCAATCATTGCACTGTATAAGTGCTCATCTACACACTCCCCCTCAAGATTAGGTCCAAGGGAGTGGTTTCTGGTAATGGGTGTCTTAGCAATCTTACAATCAGTCATGTTGAATCTCTTGAGTATGTCCTGAATATACTTTGATTGACTTATGAAAATGCCATCTTCAACTTGCTTCACTCAAATTTCCAGAAAAAATTGAGTTCCCCCATGGCACTCATTTCAAATCTGTCTTTCATCAGCTTCTCAAAGTTCTAACAGAGCTTTGGATTTGTTGAACCAAAGATGATGTCATCTACATACACTTGAACTAGCAATATGTCATTTCCCTGTCCTTTGATGAAGAGAGTTCCATCTATAGTACCTCTCCTGTATCCATGTTTACAAAGATACTCATACAGTGTCTCATACCATTTCCTGGGTGCTTGATGTAGCCCATAGAGAGCTTTGTCAAGCTTCCTGACATAATCAGGATGATTAGGGTCTACAAAACCAAGTGGTTGTTTGACATATACCTCTTCATCAATCACTCCATACAAAAAGGCACACTTCACATCAAGCTAAAAGACCTTGAATTTCTTGGATGCAACAAATACCAGGAATATCCTAACAGCTTCTAATCTTGCAACTCGAGCAAAGACATTAGTGTAGTCAATCCCTTCTTCTTGTGTGTATCCATGAAAAACTAGTCTAGCTTTGTTCTTCATGATGACGCCTCTATCATCTTTCTTGTTTCTAAACACCCATTTTGTTCCAATGGTAGTCTTCCCATAAGGAAGAGGACAAAGGTTCCAAACTTTCTGCCTTTTGAATTAAAGCAGCTCTTGTTGCATAGCTTCAACCCAACTTCCGTCCTTTATCAACTTTCTTTTGGATCTATCAGGGATAAGAAATAAGAGTGAAGACAAACATTTGCCTCATGGGTTTGCCCTCTTGTCCTTACCCCTGTGATAACATCTCCAATGATGTTTGTGGTGGGGTGAGACTTGTGGATCCTAAGCTGAGTGATCATAGCAAGTTGTTGAGAAAGATCTAAATTAGAGAAATTTAGATCTGGCATAGATGTTTCTCCCACCACATCAATACACTTTTCAAGAGAAACTTGATCCAAGCAGTGTGTGACATCATTGATGTTCTCATCTATGGTGTGGTTAGTAGCATCAAGAAATTCTTGATCACTGTCACCACCACCATTGTTGTCTTCTAGAATTAAGATGTTCTTATCTGGTTATGGAGCCTCTGTGCTTGAATTCGAAGGCACCCCAGATGTATCAGCTGAGTTTGTCATTGTAGTGCTGATAGAAACCTCATTTGCAGAAGTAGTTCTAACTGGAGTTGAAGATGTATGAGTTGAAGGCCTTCATACCTCAAATCTTGGATCAGGATCACCTGTATTTAAATTTTCAGCAGATCCTGAAACATTCTCACAAGATTTTTTAAAACAGTTGGTAACTAAGTCAAGATCAAATACCCAATCAGGACTAGAACCAGCTACACAGGGTGTGTTTTCACTGAAAGTCACATTGGCGGACTCCTCAACAATTCTAGTTCTGATATTGTATACTCTATAACCCTTATCTTGAGAAGAGTATCCAATAAAGTGTCAATTATCTGTTTCTCAGCAAACTTGCAATTTGAACTTTGGTATTCAAGATAGTGCAAGGACATCCAAATGACCTGAAAAAACCAATGAAAGGTTTCCTCTTGTGCCAAAGTTCATAAGGAGTCTTGCCATGAGTCTTAACAACTAAAAATCTATTCTGCACAATGTAGGCAGTGTTGACTACCTCTGCCCAGAAGGTGATGGAAAGCTTAGAGTCAGACAACATTGTTCTTGCAGCTTCAATCAGTGTCCTGTTTCTCCTCTTAGCAACACCATTCTGTTGAGGAGTCCTGGGAGCAATGTCTTGTCTTGTACTACCCTTTTGATCACAGAATGTATCAAGGATTTGGTTCTTAAATTCAGTTCCTGGATCACATCATATTATCTTGACCTTGTGATCAGATTGATTCTCAATCTTTAAGATGAAATTCTTCAGAATCTCAGGAGTCTCATCCTTAGTTCTAAGGAAAAAGACCCAAGTGAATCTTGTAAAGTCATCATTGATCACTAAACAGTAAGAGGTCCTTCCTAGACTTATTACACTGGTGGGGCCAAAAAGATCCATATGTAACAAGTGCAGGGGTGTAGTGATGGAGTTCCTTTCTTTAGTCTTGTGAGATACCTTATGTTGCTTCCCTTTCAGGCATGCCACACAATGGTCATCACTTGTCAACTCTTTCTTTGGTATTCCAGTTTCCAAATCATTCGTAATTAATTTATTCATGTTTTTAAAGTTTACATGGCACATTCTTTTATGCCATAGGAAAGACTCATCACTATTGGCTTTAGACAAAAAGCATTAAACTTCTCCAGAGGGAGATGTTTCTTGCAAATTCATCTTATACATGTCCCTTATGCTCATGAGGAATGACCACACCAGGCTTGAGAACAATGCACTCATGCTCAGTAAAAATCATGTTTTGATTCTGATAACAAAATTGGGATACACTCAAAAGATTGTCCCAATTTACAAAATTTACCTTTTCAATGCTGAGCTTACCATTTGTGACCTTGCCCCTTCTCAGAAATGTAACAACCTTCATCTCCTCCAAAAGCAACTGGTCCTCCATCAATCCTTTCAAAGTTCTAGAGTAGTGATCTATTGCCTGTCATGTGCCTGGAACAACCACTGTCTATGATCCAGACATTTTTGTTTGTCTTGAGCTATCCCTTCACAAAGAAAATGATTCGTTACATTTGCAAACCCAAGCCTTGCTTGTCTTGGGCTCATTAATAGAACGTAATGCAATAGTAATAGATCCTATGGTTGTATTGAGAGGACCTTAAGCTGTTCTTGATGGAGAATTTTCAGTCACTTGGTCTTTCTTAGACTTCCACACCACCTTTGGAGCCTTGGGCTTGACCTTCAAAACTTCGGAAGCTTTTGGGACTTTGGAAGTTTTGATGACTGAACCTTAGGAAGATTCTGTAGACACGGCAACAGACTTCAGTGCTTCGGAAGAACTCCTTTCTTCCGAGGGTAATTTTCCACTTGCCTTCTTCTTAGACTTGGAGCTTCTGAAGGAAATAGGTTTTCCTTCGGAAGCTTGAATCTTCTTGAGACCCTTAGAAGTCATTGTTTTGGTCATATGGGTAGTAACTTTTGGATTGTAAGGACAATCCTTTGCAATGTGAGTGATACTTTCACACATGACACACACCATTTTCTTCTTCATAAGAGTCTTTTGTTGGGAACAAGACTGTCTTTGATCACATCTCTTCTCCACCTTCATCTTTGCAGATGCTAAGACGGTTCTTTTGGGCTGAGAACTGTTCTTGGTGTTTGACGGTAGTGGTACATAGCAGATCAGTCTTCTTCTTATTACTGAGATGAGTTAAACAAGAACTAGAACTCTTAGTAGAAGAGTTTTGGTTGATGTCTTCAATCCTTACTACTTCAAACCCTGTAGATATGAAAACTTGTTTCTGCTTAGAGTCAAAAGTAGCCTTGATCTCTTAAGCCTTCCTTGCCTTTCCTTTTCTCTTTCTGATCAAGTTTTTTCTCATGGAGTTGGTCATCACAGTCTTCTTCTTCTCCTCAGAAGGATAGTGGCCCTTCTTGGAATCCTCCTCTTCACTCATCTTTGAGAAATTCTTCACTATCTCTTCTTCATCCTCTTCACTTATAGGATCTATGAGAGGAAGCACATCATCACAAGTTCACACCTAGGAGATCTTATGGACAAGATTGTGTGTGGAGGAACTATCTCATTGGATCCCAGTCCCGACCTGTTTTGATAGCACACTTTGTTGTGCAGGGATGAGGATATCATGTTTTTGAAGGTCTCTTCTTCAAGAACACTCTTTTCTGCCCTGGCTTTGCTGATCACAAGCTCAGCCTGGTAATCAGTCAGCTTGATTATGAGATCTTTGATTTGAGTCATAAAATCTATATGTTCATGTTTTAGAACTGAAATGGTTTTCTCTAGGTCCTTTATCTTCAGTTTATAATCATTTTCAGACTTTCTAAAATCAGATTTTAAAATGTTGAAAGACTCAAGGTCAGATCTCATCTCCAAGTTATAGGACCTGTATCTATTAACTTTAGCAATGCATTCACGAGTACAGAGATGTTCCAATACGTTGGCTTTATCATGATCTGCCATCAATGCTTGGTTAGGAGAAGCATGTTCCACCTGAAAGCTCCAGTCAAAGCCTCCTTCTTCAACAACAACAACAGCCTGTTACTTTGACTTTTCATTCTGGAGAGCTTTGTCGTTGTAGTTGGTCTGGACTGTGTTTGGCCACCTTTTGTTCTAGGTGCCTTACACTCTCTGGCAAAGTGGCCCATCAAGTTACAGTCGTAACACTTGACTTTGCCTTTGTCCAGGCCAAACTTTCCACTCGTTGCATTGCTTGGAAACTTCCTTCCAGTCCTCTTGTAGAACTTCTTGGCTCTGTGAGTAAGAAGAGCCATCTGCTAGACCATTTCCATGTATTCCAGATCATCTAGATGAATACAGTCTAGGTCCTTAAGAGTGAAAAGAGAGTTGCTATAGCTTTCATCAGGAGACACTAAAGCTTCAGAAGAACTTGTCTCTTGGAATGGGCTTCCTTGAGTGTAGTTCTCCCTTGGTGTCTCTCGGAAGGTGATGAAAGGACCCTTTGGTGAGTTGTCAGGGTAGCATATGAGATAATGTATGGGTTCTATGCTATCCCTTTCAACTACTTGTAGGGCTGAACCCATTTGATTTTTAGAGTTGCCAAATGAACCTTGCATGTTCATCTCCATCTGGTAGCCACTGAGAATCCCATATAACTCTGTCAGAGTAAAAGTTTTGAGATTTTTAGTTCTCTTGATCACCACACAGTAGTGTGTCCATTTCCTAGGAAGTGAGGACATGAACTTCCTTACAATATCTCTATTCTCAAGAGAAAATCCTCCATCCATAAGGGTATCCACAATCTCAACATACCTGAAGTATTGCTGAGTCATGGTTTCACCTGTTTTGAAGGTGAAGTTTTCAAATTGCTGCTTCAGGAGATCCTTTTTGTTCTCCTTGGCTTTAGAGGAACCCTCATACATTAGTTTGAGTGCATCCCATAGCTGCTTGGCTGTTTTGCACTTCTTGAAACCTCTGTACACAGAGTTTGGAAGGACAATTTGAAGGGTTGTCATGGCTTTTACGTCAATCTCTACTCTCTTCAAATCTTCATTAGAGTAGTTAGCCACATCCTTGGGGATCATACCAACACTAGTAGCAGAAGGGGTGCTAGGTATGAAAGGTTCATTCTCAATAGACTCCCACATTCTTGAATCTATAGAGCTGATGAAACCTTCCATTCTCAAACACCAGGTATCAAACTCATCAAGAGTGATCAGTGGGGACTTGTTCATGGTTCTAGTTTCCATATCAGTCTTGGAAATGGTTGCCTTTTGAAAAGTTTAGTATTTGTGTGTGTGAGGGATCTTAAGATGGTGATATCTTATATCAAGAGCCTGGAAAGCTCTGATACCAAATGCAGGACCGGTGAAGGGGGTCAATTACAATACAACAACACAAAGAGGAGATTAACCAAACTTAATCAAACAGTAATACTGGATTAACCACAATAAGACACTAAGAACACAAGTAATATGAGAGACAGAACACAAGAGCAAAATACACAGTCAGATGGTTTTCAACATTGTAGTATATTGCTTTCTCTATGTTCTATTACAAGTGTTACAAAAGCATAATAGAAAGATACAAGAACATGAGATACTTATACTACATCCTACAGCCGGCTATACTTTGAAAGCTAGCTGGATAAATTTGACTAGACACAAACAAAATCAATTGTAAAGTCAAAAGGCAGATTGCCTTTTGACTAGTGACTATGACATGCCATAGTTCACATCCTTATCTATTACAAAAAGGATAAAGTACATGAAGTTGAATGTTTACACACTCAAGACCTCAATGTACAGTTACCAAACGCATGGACCTTTTCACGAACTCATGTAAGTTGGTGACCTTACGGAGATGCGGCGGAAAGGTGTCCAACTTTATGGAAAAGTACATCAGATAAAGCATGTGTCAAAAGTCTTCGGAAGAAATCTGTCTTCATAAGTTGAAGCTTCGGAAGACTTTGTCTCTAAGGCTTCGGAAGACTTCATATTTGGCTTCAGAACACTTAGAATATTTATGTTGCATGTGTGAAACTTCCTAAGCATTCTTCTTCATAGCACTTGTGCAGCATGCATGATAGACTTTGGATGTTTAGGTTGCATCAACCTCTTCATTAATCTCTACAACTATGACATTCTTTACCACCCTAGAAAGGTAATTGTCGTAGCTGATGCACTAAGTCATAAGATTCATAGCAAGATGGTCTTGCTTCAAGAAATTCACGATCAACGACAATGGTTTGATACCTTAGGCGAACTTGATAGTGAGATTTGTCTAGATGTTAACGAGAATACAGTTCTACTGCAAAATCTGAGGATTGAGAATGACAGTGAGACTCGTATCTCGGAGGCTCAACAAGCGGTTAAAGTGGAAGGGAAAATAGGAGAGGAATTAGAGTATAATCTGCGAGCTCAACTGGAAATGAAACCCAATGGATTGATGTAAATTTTGAATTGAATTTGGGTTCCAAATCGTGATAATCTTCGTACCATTATCATGAATGAAGCTCATCAAACTCATTACATTATTCATCATGGTTTTGATAAAATGTATATGGATCTATGTGGCAATACTAGTGGCCTAGAATAAAGAAAGACATCGCAACTCTAAGGCCCCGTTCCCGGGATACTTACAGCTGGTAAATCATTGCACATAAAACATATAACTTACATTTAATCATTCATAAAACATTGCAGCAGAAACATAAAAATAAGTTTTCATATCATTACAAATGCTTTTGAAGTTAATACAAACGTTCATTTCAAAACATCATTCGTTCGCATTACAATGCAAAAACATTAACAAAAGGATGCCATCCAAATGCCGAGTAGCCGCCCCGAGCCATCCTCAGCAATCATTACTTGCTAACTGGAAACATATAAAAGTCAGCGTTGCTTATTGAGTTCTAGTTTTATAATAATAAAATATACTTTTCTTTCCTTAAAACCGTACTTTACATTCATGCAATCACTTTTCATATCTTCTGTACCAATACCATGTGTTATAACCCAAACTATATGGCTACTGGGCCGAAGTCTATAAATAGACAACTATACATGGTGTCGTAGTACCGGGGTAAGCGGTAGAGGTTCTATACAAATGGTCGATCACAAAGAAAGACCTTGATGTGCATCCTCCCGGGGTAGCGAACCCGCACACCGTTGGGCTAACACCTTTTAATGGCGTGTCCCTTCCATACAATTGCTTGCAAGCCTTTCATTTATTAATGCATGCATTCTTCCTTTGTGTTCTTCTTTCATTATCTTTCACTATACGTTACATAATACTTTCATTTCATTCATTAACATTCATCGCTAAAGCCACATAAGATAAACATACATCATAATAAGGAACATAACATACATCATGCATAAACATGCAACATCATCATCATGCCCAACATAATCTCTAAGGCCTCTATAGTCATCTTACATGACCTTACAGGAACTTCCACGTCAAAACTTACATCTGCACTTTCCCCCGCAAATCAGTCATTATACTATGTTTTTCCTTGGGTAAAACAGCCCTAATAGGGCGTATGGGCAACCTTCAGTCGCATGGCCTCTTGCGACTGAACATCATGCGAATGAACACCTATGCGGATGAACACTCAATCGTGCGAATGGACTCAATGCGGATGAGTCCTATGTGAATGGAGCTAATGTGAATGAAACTATTGTACATCAAATGGCAGTTTCTACATCAAATGGCGCATCAACACATCTACTACTAACAGACAGCTTAGCACAGAAAGCAGCAGAAAGAAAACTTTTACTAGCACCCGAATCAAATAGCACATAAGCTAAAGTTTGGTTCACCAGAAACATACCGGACACAACGTCAGGGTCCGTCCTAGCTTCCTCCTATGTCATGGTGAATGCCCTGGCACTCGCCATCGGCCCTTCACTCCCCGTCTTCTTTACCCTGCAACCCCCAACCCTTGACTTCTTACAATCTTTACTCATATGATCACTTTCCCCACAGTTGAAACATATACCCGCAAGGCAATCCTTTGCAATGTGCCCTGTCTTCCCACATTTGAAGCACACGTTCAATCCCAACCTACATTCCCCCGCATGCTCCCTTCCACACTTGCCACACCTCCTTCACCCCGCACTCGATGTGGTCACACGGTGGTCATCCACCCGTGCCTTTTTGTTGCCCATCGAGGCATCACTCCGACCAAACCGTTTCCCGTTCTAGTTCCGATCACCACCACCCTTCTTGTTCGCTTCAGTCAGCACCACCTCCTGCTCATCATATAGCCTCCCTGCCAAATCGATCGCCGACCTAAACGTGCTTGGCCGGGCGGTGATGATATGCCTACGAACATCCACCGGTAACCCTGAATGTACCTGATGTGTGAAAAAATATATATATATATATAAATAATTATAATAAAAGCGTTTTTCACAAATTAGTTTTAAAAATTGGAAATTTCCAACGAAACTTCACACAAACGGCAAGTGTACCGGTCATGATATACTAAAGTTTAGGTAAGTCCGGATATCGAATCCGTGGACACTAATGATGGCTCTTAATAATAACCTTTGTCGACTTCTAATCTAATTAATTTTAATATTTTAAGTAATTAATATTAATAAACAAAACAAATAAATTAACAAAAATTAATTAATCGAAACACGACGGAAGAAATAAACAAATAAGAATTAAAACTTTGAAACTTCAATACAATCAAATATGTTAAATAACTACCTAGGTAGGGATCCAACTAACATGTAATGATATAAAGGTAATGACTCGTATGGCTATATCTAAAAATACGGATCTAGGGCTAACTAGGTATGTTGTTACTCCCAAAGAAAACCAAAGACACGTGTAAAGCACTAGATAGGTTTATTAAAATGTCTAATAGAAGATCACCCCTAGGTTTTCTACCACAATGTCTTTAAGATTATATTTTTCAAACCCTAAGACAAAGGACAACTTGATTAAATCCAACTAAATACCCTAAAACACTAACACCATGAATGAAAGGCAAAACACGCTCTCGCGATATCTAAACCTAACAAGCAATGGGTAGGAGGTTTTAAGCATTATCCATCACCCCTAGGTTTTACATAAGGTAGCACATTGAAAAAAATACTATCAAATGACAACCAATACTCCTAAGATAATCTCTAATCAAAGTATAAAATTAAAAACACAAAGTAATTAATTTTAACAGGCAACTTAGTCTATATGTCACGCAATCAATCAAAATCAAACATACACGAGCATGGCAATAACTTTTAAGTATAAGACAATACACATGTTCATAATTATTGAGACAATAATCAAGTTCTAAGATTAATAAACGAATATAGGAAGTTAAAACTAAATATTTAATCAAAACATGAATAGTTTTCAACCCAACCTAGTTAGTATTAAAAAGATTAGCTAGTCATAATGTTGAAAAACATTATGAACAATAGTAAAGATTCAAAATTTATAAACATAAACGAGAGATTCGACAAAACAAATAAATAATAAGGAAAATGAATCGAAACCGAATGATCTTCAATGCTAGAATGCTTCAATATTTGCTTCTCGATCTTACTCTTTGCTTAAAGATTGCTCTCTAATCGTACTCCAAAGCTTCCAAGTTGAATCAAAAATTAAAATGCTTTCTTCTTTCTTTTCGAATGTCGTCGCCTCCCTTTTGCTTCTGCCGTCATCCCCCTCTTAATAGTTTTTTTTCCTTTTGTAAGTTGAATATCATTTGCCACCTCCATCATTTTCTCTTGTGGGCCAACATTAAAATAACCACAAAAATTACATTCTTGGGCTTTTAAATTTAATTTCTTCAATGTTGCCTTGTTTCTTGAGACTTGAACTTCAAAAAAAACAATAATTTATCAATAAGCAATCTTATATGGGCTAGTGATGATTATCATGAATCCAAGTAAACAACCCATTTAATTCAAACTTATGGTCTGTAACATATGTAAATATTAAAATGAGTACAACAATTTTACTGTATTGAATATTTCAATATATAATTTTCATTTGAAATTTTATATATAATTTAATTTATTGTAAGTTTTGCTTGTAAAAAAAGTCCCAACACAAGCAGTTAATCATGATATGCGAAATATATGAACTTTCATTAATTTGTTTCAATTTTGGATAAACAACATTATTATCATTTTCACTCATGCTCTTTCGAAATCTTAAGAATATAATTATTAATCAGTTTCGAGTAATATTCAATAAAAAAGAAACCCGAAAACTATTTAAAGGTGTAAGAAATATTGATATAAATGATGTACAATTTAGACCTTATCAAATATCCTCACACTTGAACTTTGCTTCTCCCTAAGCAAAACTCATCACACAACATATTTAACATCAACAAGTTTAAATACATAAATGTAAAACCAAATTAGCAAAGCCCGTTTTCCACATAGACAATCAACAATCTAGTCACAATCAATAGAATTGTAACTTAACAAGCAACCATGGTAATGATTTTGAAAAATAGACGTATTAATTAAACTTAGTTTATTTAATGATTTTAAACACATAATAATCCACAACTTCTCACAATGTTCTCTCCTCTCGGTTTGTTTAGTGGACTAGTATAAAATGTACTAGTTTATATCTGTGGTGCTCTTGATATCATCACGACATGACATTATTATAAGCTTGTAAAGGTATCACATCTACACCAACTAACAATTGAACTTGCACAAATCAAAAAGGTCTTCACATGGGTTGTAACGTGGCTAGGATGAAAGGTAGGAATAAACAAGGGAAAACAAGGCTAACGTGTTTAGAGAAATCCGACTTCGCTAGCCTAAACACGAACATAATACGCAAATGATAAATAAAACAAAGGGCCAAACTTGAATCCTTTAACAAACTAACTAGTAATAGACATTTTTTTTCTTTTTTTTCACTTTTTTTTCATTTTTTTACTAATCGAACGTAACAATTGAAACACACTATTTAAACACTAACCTAGCCGGATTTTCTAAAACACCCAGGTCAACACAACAAGGCTTAAATAGATAAATGCTAGGCAAACATGGGTAAAAACAAAAGAAAATGGTAATAAATGGCTCAAAGTGGCTACTAGTGGATAATTTCGGGGGTAGGGTAGTCACAGGCTAAAACCAAGGCTGAATCGTAGGTGCCTCTATCATTTTTGTGCAAGTGCAACGTTCATGATCTCGACGCGTATAACCTAGACAAGTGTTGGACCAAAAGAACCAATGAGCCAGATTAGAAAAAAATTTAAGTCCCACAAGACATCACAACAACTGCTGAAGACTTGATCAGCTGTTTGACAAAGTCTGAAGATCAACAACTAAAGACTAAAGTACTGAAGACTTCAACTGCTGAAGTACAAAGTCTGAAGACATCAGCTGATGACAACAACTGAAGTTCAAGAAGTCCAAGTACTGAAGCCTTTAGAGTTTGTCACAACAGCTGAAGAAGCATTCTTCAATTGTTGTGATGGTTTCCGTTCAGTAGTTTTATTATTTATTTCAGTACTTGTAAAACGACTGAAGAGCATGTTCTTCAGTCGTTGTTGTTTCAGTAGTTGTAGTGATAGTTAACACTTGGTATTTTTGTAAGAAGATGTCAGTTGTCTGACATCTTCAGTAGTTGTGTTAACTTTCAGTAGTTATGAATAAATCTGTAAGATGTCACTATCAAGTGACATCAGCATACGTCACATCTCCTATATAAGAGATGTTGACCTAATTGTACGTGTGACATTTTGCCACCACAAAAGCATATGAATGAAATATTCTATTTGCAGAATTCTCTCTCTCTATAACTGTTTACTCTTACATTGAATATCAATTGTGTTCTTGTGAATTGTATAATTCATTGTTCGAATTCCACTGCGATACTCTCTAATCAATCAAACTTAGATCACTGATCCTATCAAATGGTATCAGAGCTGGTTAATCACTGATTGATCTAACAATTGATCATTGAAACTGCTATTCGATATCTATGTTTGATTGAATTAGCATATTTGCAAGAATTGGTTATAGATAATTGAATCTTTGCTGCTTTCTTTATCTGCTTTGAGTTTTCTCTTGGTTCTATTTGGTTTGTTGTGTTTTGTTCTAAATCTATTAAAACTTAATTGAATTTGGTTGAATCTGAGAATGACTACTCCATCTAATGACCCTCACAATATCGGTTCCTCAACCAAGCCTCCGATGCGGGTTAGGACTGAGTATAACATATGGCAACGAAGAGTGCTTCATCACCTGTCTGTTAACAGTTCAGGTTGTTGGACATCTGTGGTACATGGTCCACACAAGCCTATGGTGAACAATCTGGAAACAAATCAAATGGTTCCAAAGAAGAAGGAACAATACTCAGATGAGGATCGGAAACTGTTTGAGATTGATGCTAAAGCGCATGGTATTCTGGCCATGGCTCTGCCTAATGAAATCTATTCAGGGCTTATGCATCATGAAACTGCTCATGATCTCTGGAATGCATTGAAGGAGCAATTAAGTGGAATTGATGAGGTCTTAGCAAACAAGAGAGAAATCCTTGCCCAACAATATGAGACATTCTTTCATAAGAAGGGTGAGACACTGACTCAACAGTTTGAGCGTTTTTCCTGTTTGATCTCTGAGCTGAAAATGGTCAAACATGAATACACCAATAGCCAGATAAACAAGAGATTCCTCATATCACTACTTGAGAGATGGGACACATACACCATTGTCTTACGCTCCAGTGTAAATCTGGATAGCCTATCTCTCACCCAAATCCATGGGAAACTGCTTACACTTGAAAGAGAGATAGAGCAGAAAAGGAAACTGGCATCATCAGGAAAGCTCACTGATGACTTTGTACCAGGGAACACTGCCTTGGTTGGTCATGAGTCAGAAAACGCTGCATTTGAAAGTAATTATGATGAGCATATAGATTTCTCTTCAAACAGTCCTGATCATGCATTTGTTGGTGTTGATAGTCAGTCTAGCTGTAATAGTGACAACTTGTGCTTCATCATGGATGATCTGAAGGGTATTGCTCATGATGACTTAGAAGAGATGGATATTCTAAGCCAAATGGCCTTGATTAATATCAGGTCCCAAAAATTCTACAAGAGAACTGGTAGGAAATTCCCTGGACTCTCTGGCAAAACCAAAGTTGGTTTTGACAAGAGTAAGTTGAGTGTCACAAATGCCACAGGCTTGGGCACTTTGCAAGAGAGTGTAGATCATCTGGATCTAACTCCTCCGCACCCTTTATGACGTTTCCAAGTAATATTCAACAAAACAGAGTGCAACATCCTGCTAGTTCGGGTCATCATTCACAACCTATATCTCTTGCATATTTTGTCCCTCAGGGTACAAAGTCATATCCTTATCCCTACTATTACATGCCTCAGCCAAATCCAGTTCAAGCTCCTATTGCACAACAACCACAAGCATTACTTGAGCCTCTACCATCTCATTCATCTCAATCACAACCTCATCACAGCTTCTTCACCCCTAGCATTGTTGACTGGAGCAGTTTACTAGATGATCTCTCTGGTAATGAGCATTTATTTACTGGTGACGGTCAACATGGTGGTGAACATCCTTTTGGGAATCTAGCTCTCATGGGCCTAGAATCTACTGAGAGTTCATGCTCCAAGGCATCTTCTTCCCAGGTAACCCAAGTATCCTCTGAGGCTAAGGCCAAGCTTTGTTCTGAATCTTGCATAGATGCATTTATCTCTATTAGAGAGGCAAATGTAGTTAATAAATCAAAATTTAGAACTTGAGCAAAACCTTTCAAAAGAAAAGCTGAATATGAGTCTGTTATTAAGGATAAAGATGATGAGATTTATAACTTAAATGCCAATTAAATGATGAAAGGGCTAAGCTAGAGGTCATTCTTGAGAACCATAGAGAACTCAAAGAAAAACTTGCAGTTACCCAAGTTGAGTGTGACCGCTGGGTGTCATCCTGCAAGGGATTTGAAATGCTGCTCAGCAAGTAATCTGCTTCGAATGTGAAGTTTGGAATTGGTTACAACCACATTGCACCACCAACAGATTTTACTCCATAACCAATAGTAAAATCTCAAGGTGAAAGCAATTTCCAAACCACATCATCATGTGCATCATCCTCAAGTGATTTCCCAAAATCACAAGATGAAATCAGTGTTGATACCTCAGCAAATCAATTGGCTGATGGGTTAATTACTGATAAGCACGTGAAGTTGAGTACTTTAGATGTTGTCCCTCAAAGTACTTCAAGTACTGAAGGGCAAGTTACAACAACTGAAAAGCATTTCAAATCAGCTGAAATAAAAGGATTAACAACTGCCGATAAAGAACAGCTGAAGAACAAGTCTTCAGTTGTTACAGATCCTTCAGTACTAAACAAAAGTACTGAAATGGAAAAGTACTAAAGAGCACACCTTCAGTAGTTTCCACATCAGCAGTTGATCAATCCAAGATGAAGAATAAGCCATGTGAAATATGTGGTAAATTCAATCATCTTTCTGATGAATGTTGGTACAAAAAGGGTTCCAAATTCAACAGAGATAAGCTCATTAAAATCCAGATGTATGAAATGAAAACTGAGTTTGAGACCAAATTTGTACCACAATCATCCCATTGTGATAAACCCAAGACTTCAACAAAATCCAAAAAGATGGATAGGGTTCATCACAAAACAGCTGATAGTGCTCCTAATGATAAATATCATACTAAGTCTGTGAATTTTAAGGAGGAAATGGTGGGTCACATGAACTCATCAACACAAGTACTGATATGTCGCAGAGCTGAAAGCTTTGGCTACAAATCAGACACAACTTGTTATGATGGTTTAGCATTTGTTGGGGAGAGTTAGTTAAACAACTAGATGCACCTGTGATCAAACCACTGAAAAGGCATTCCAAGCCCAAATCCAGGAATCCATTTTAGTACCATCTCCTTCTTCATCGGCTGTAATCATAAGAAACAAGTTATGGTTACATCTGATGAAAACAGACCCAAAACCAAAAAGGTTTGGATCTCTAAACCTAACTAGTTACTTTTGATGAATGCAGGGTTCTTCAGCATGCAAGAGGAGCATCTGGTATTTGGACAGTGGAGGATCTATGCATATGACTGGGAGCAGTTCTCTTCTTAATGACTACTCTCAAGGAAAGAAGGGATTTGTTTATTTGGAAATGATGCCAAGGGCTACATCATGGGAAAGGATTGTGTCTAATGGACAAATCCGGTTTGATGATATTAACCATGTGGAGAATCTCAAGTATATCTGCTGAGTGTCAGTCGGATGTGTGATAAAGGGCATGTTGCACTCTTCACAAGCCAGAACTGCAGGATTCTGTCCTCCCAAGTTCTGAGGCTGATTGACAAGGTATTGGATGAACATACTCTCCTGAAGGCCAACAGGATTGGAAGAGTATATGCCTGGATTTGTCAAAGAAGATTGATTTGAAGGGTCATCCATGCGTGTTCTCCAAAGCCTCTCCTCAAGAATCTAAACTATGGCATAGAAGGCGGGTCATGTTAATCTCAAAAACATGAATCAACTGATCCATAATAGTTTAGTGAGAGGTCTACCAATAAAGGAGTTCCACTGTGATGAAACCTGCACTGTGTTTACAATGAAAACAACACAAAGTCTCATTCCTCCTATTGAAGAACCTAAGTCCACTGCCTGCTTGCAGTTACAGCACATGGATCTTTTGTCCTGTGAGAGTAACGAGCATGGCGAAGAAGAAATACTGTCTGGTAATTGGGGATGATTACTCCAAATTTGTATGGACTTCTTTCTGCATTCAAAGGATGAGGTTGCTCAGAAGATTATAAACTTTTGTGTATGTATGAAGCAGCAGTATTCCCTATCAGTCAAGTGTATAAGAGAGTGACAATGGAACAGAATTCAGAAACCATACACTTGATGATTTTTATCTCTTAAAGGGAATCAAGAGGCAGTTTAGCATCCCAAGGACTCCTGAACAAAATGGAGTAATGGAGAGAAAGAACAGGACCTTAATTGAAGCTGCAATGTCTATGTTGGCTGACTCTGGTTTGCCATTGACCTTTTGGGTTGAAGCTGTCAATACAGCTTGCTATGTGCAAAATAGAGTGCTAGTAAATCAGAGGTTGATGAAGACTCCATATGAATTTCTACATCATTTGGCTCCTTTGATTTCATTTTTAGAGCCTTTGGGTGTCGTTGTTTCATTCTCAACACATAGGATCAACTCCACAAATTTGATCCTAAGGTGGATGCAGGGTATTTTGTTGGTTATTCATCTACTTGCAAGGCATACAGAGACTTCAACTGCAGAACAAAGATAGTTGAAGAGACTTTGCATGTCAAGTTTAATGAATCTCCTAAGGACAAGATTCCACAAAACCCTGTGGAGTTATTTGATTTGGACATACTGCAATATGTTCCTTATCAACCTCCAGCTGTTGCAGATCATGTGGATAAATCATCTTCTGCAGCATGTCTTCCACCTGGTGGTACTAAAGATGATGATGATATCAGTACTCACTTTTTCAAGTTTAGTGAGCAACCGCCTGTGTCTACTAAACCTGATGTTCCTGTAGCTTGAGTAGCTCCATCAACAACAAATGCTGATGAGATTTCTATTCCTCTACATCATTTGACTTGCCATCTAATACTTGGTTTCAAGAATCTGGATCACCCTCTGCTGCTGCTACTACAAACACTTGCACTGATCTCATAGTGTACCAAGAGCTGAAGAATCACCCCATGTCTCAAATCATTGGTGATATCAATGCTGGTGTCTCAACCAGAAGTCAATTGTCTAACTTCTGCTTCTATGCTCTCTTCATCAGTTAGCTAGAGCCAAAGAACTATCATGTTGCTTTGAGAGACAATGGATGGGTTGAAGCCATGCAACTTGAGCTAATTCAGTTCAAAAAGCAGCAAGTGTGGGAACTGGTTCCTCTACCCTCAGGTAAGTGTGTAATAGGCACTAAATGGGTGTTTAGGAATAAAACTGATGAAAATGGGCTTATTGTAAAGAACAAGGCTAGACTGCTTGTACAAGGGTTTTCTCAAGAAGAAGGTATTGATTATGATGAAACATTTGCCCCTGTAGCCAGACTAGAGGCAATTAGATTGTTCTTAGCCTATGCTGCATTCCATAATCTTAAAATTTTTCAAATGGATGTCAAAAGTGCATTTTTATATGGTAAAATAAAAGAAGAGGTTTATGTGTGTCAACCACCAGGCTTTGAGGATAATAAACATCCTGATTGGGTGTATAAACTTGATAAGGCTCTTTATGGGTTGAAGCAAGCTCCTAGAGCCTGGTATGAAACACTTTCCAATTATCTTCTTAAAAATAATTTCACTAGAGGCTCCATAGATAAAACTTTGTTTATTAAGAAGGTGATCAGTATAAGCTACTTGTTCAAATTTATGTTGATGATATTATTTTTGCATCCTCTGATCCCCAGTTGTGTGATGATTTTACATGTTTAATATAACAAAAGTTTGAAATGAGTGCAATGGGAGAATTACAGTTCTTTCTAGGCGTGCAAATCAAACAAAAGGCTGATGGAACCTTTATTCATCAGTCAAAATATACAAAAGATCTTTTTCATAAGTCTGATTTACAAAATTGTAAGCCCTGTTCTACTCCCATGTGCAACACCACATAACTGGATGCAGATTAGAAAGGTAAAGCTGTCGATGAAACACTTTACTGATGTGTGATTGGGTCCTTGATGTACTTAACAGCTTCTAGACCAGGTATCATGTTTGCAACTTGTGTTTGTGCTAGATTTCAGGCTGCTCCTAAAGAGTCTCATTTGATTGCAGTCAAGAGGATCTTTAGATATCTGCAAGGTACACAATCTCTAGGTTTATGGTATTCCACTGGACACTCTTGCAAATTAGTTGTTTTTTCTGATAGTGACTATACAGGGTGTAAGTTAACCAGAAAGTAAACTTCTGGTGGATGTCAATTCCTAGGAAACTGTTTGATTTCTTAGCAGAGTAAGAAACAAACATCTGGTGCCACATCCACTGCTGAAGCAGAGTACATTGCTGCTGCAAGCTGTACTTCTCAGGTACTCTGGCTTCAGAACCAACTTTTGGATTATGGCATTACAGAGAATAAGACTCCATTATTAATGGACAGTGCTTCAGCTCTTTGCATTGTCAAGAATCCTGTCCAACACTCTAGGACCAAACATATAGAGATCAGACGTCATTTTATTAGGGACTGTCTTGAAAAAGGTCTGATTGATCCAATGTTTGTGCCTAGTGCTGATGAGCTTGCAGACATTTTTACTAAGCCTTTGGATAGTTCAACTTTCCAAAACCTTGTGTTAAGGCTTGGTATGCTGCAGCTAGAATAAGTGACAACTACTGATGAACTCAATAAATAAGTACTGATGATCATTAGTAAAGGTCACAAATAAGTACTGATTCTGTTACAAACTACTATTGTTAGTAAAAATAGATAAGTACTGTTGTCCTATGTAACAACTGAAAACAGCCAAAAAGACTGATGAGTAAGTGTTGAGGATAGTATGAAACAGCTGAAAAGCTAAGAATTGACGAAAACTACTCTTCAGTTGTTTCTAAAACTGTTGTTTCATCTTAAACAACTGAAGCAAAACCAATGTCTTCAGTAGTTTCACAACTACTGATGACTAACACCAAGTCTTCAGTCGTTCACAACAACTGATGACAAAACCACGTCTTCAGTAGTTTCACAACTACTGATGACTAACACCAAGTCCTCAGTTGTTTCCAACATCTGAAGTCAAAACCATGGTTTTTCAGTAGTTTTATAACTACTAATGACTAAAACAAGACTTCAGTTTTTCAACCTCTGAAGGTTAATACCACGTCATCAGTTGTTTAAAACTACTGATGACTAACACCAAACCCTTCAGTTGCTTTATGACCCTTACCATATAAATACCTAATCTTACAGAGCTTCATCATCTCAAACCTAACGTTCAAAAACTCAGAACCTTCTCTCACATTATGGCGAACATGCAGCTTAAACCACAACACAATTGTGTTGCCTACCTTACCAAATCACCTTTCTCGATGAAGTTTGATACTGCTATTGATCTAATGGTCCATTCTCCATACAAAACGGCCTTCCTTATCAATCCTACCATTTATGCCGAATCCCTAAACCAGTTCTGGACGAATGTCACCCTTACCACTGGGGAGAATGACACCGACTCTCTCCAATCGTTCGTCAACTCCCGAAAGGTGGTCATCACTCTGGCAATCCTTCGCCAAACTGTACACCTGGATGATGCCACCTTCCTCGCTGGATATTCAAAGGGCATCACTGATCTATCCTTTGCCCAACATGGATACCAGGGTAATCTTAACGCTTCTACCATCTTAAAGAGGCATTTCCATGATGCAGAACGCCTTATTTTTCATATGGTGAATGTCTGCCTAGCTCCTAAGACTTTGTCTTGGGATCAAGTGTCAACTAGGTGGTAGCAGGTATTCTTCTCTATCCTTGAGCAACAAAACTTAAATTTTTCTAAAATATTATTTCTTGAACTTAAGGATATGGTCTAAAAACCTATTGCTAACCGATGGATATTATATCCACGGTTCATAATGGCCATAATAGAGAACCAGCTGAAAGCTGAGGGACTTGTTGGCCTTAGAGTCCCTGCCATGGCTGTATTTCCTGAAGTATACTCCAGGCACAACTCAGACCAGTCACTCAAACAGGTTGCCAAGCTGCGAAAGCCCACGCAACTAGAACCCACAGCCACCACCTCCAAATCCAAAGTCCCCACCAAACCCAAACACAAGAAACCCAAAAAGGCTGCTCAGGGAAATGAGTCACCTGAGGATGCCCCTGCAACACAAACGCAGGATATATCTACTGGTCATAACCCCCCAGTAGATACACGTACTCACCTACCCTCAACCGCTCAGGCTTCCTTTCAACAGGAGCCTGTAGTAACCATATTTGGGGCACCTATACATCTGGAACCTTCCTCATTTGAGGAGGTTACCATTGAAACACACCACTCTCCCCGGGTGCATACTACCTTCACACCATCTCCCACTGCAACCGCCCCCCAAAGTCCTACCATAATAGTTGCCAAAGTGCTGACTCAGTTGCATTCCTCACCCCCTCCCCAGATACCAATCAAAACTGGGATAGCCTCAACCATTGATGGGGAGGACCAAAGTGCTTTTGATAACCCACAACACAAGGGTTACAATGTTCAATCTCTAAGTGTAGAAAAGGAGATTCGAACTTCTGGTGAGGCTGCCACTTCTCCTGCTTCAGCAAATGATCAGGACGAACTTGGTACTATCCATAAGACCTCACTAGAGGCAACTGCCAATGAAGGACATAGTCCTGAGGTAGGAAGTCCCCGGTACCAAGAAGAAGGGGCACATGCTACTACTGATCTACACTCAGAGCATGTACATCCTCATTCAATCAGAGGTCAGGTCAGGTGATCAGCACAGAATGATGATGACCTGGGCTTTTTCTATGATGTTCTAGCCCACAATACCATCTTAGAGAATGAGGTGAGCAGACTCAAAGAGCTGCTTGCCAACATGTCTCAGGATCAAAGACCATCTACCCCACAAACCCCACAGATGGCACCTTCAATTGAAGGTTTACCAAACACTGAGCCTACACACATAACTGAGCCACCAGCCTCTGCTTTAAGCACCATCTCTCAGGGACAGAACCCTTTTGAACAGATGGTTGCTATCTTTCAAAACTCCTTACCTCTCATCACTCCCATCATCACTGACATAGTGCATAAAGCCATTGAGGAGATGATTCCCTCAAATCTACAAACCCTTATTGATGATGCTGTTCATAAATCTCTTTCTGCCTACCAAACCCCTGATTCCAATGCAACCAAAAACGGGGAGACTGCAAAGTCAAAGGCAGTGAAAGACAAGAAAAGAAAGAGAGTTGATGCTGAGAAAGAGCCTGAAACAGAGAAACAGCTCGAGAAAGAAAAGGAGGTTGAGAAAGAACTGATCTCAGAGCAGTTAATTACATATAAAAGAAAGAAAAGTGCTGAGTCAGGAGCTGATGAAGAGAAATCATTAGAAGACCTGGTTAAAGATGCTGATGAAGCTCATAGCAGATCAATGGATACAATTATAGATCAGCTATTTAGACATGGTCATGACACAACCACATTAGACTCTAAGATCAGAAGGCTGGAAATAGAAGAGATACAATCAAGATGGGCTGGTTATAGTGTGATGGAAAGGGAGAGATTGGAAATCATGATCAGGTTTATAGCTAAATATATTGGAAGATCATTGATTGAAATCAAGTCATGGTCCAGGGCAGCATCTTGGCAATAACCACCAAGATTTGTTCGTCTGAAGTATATACCAAAGGGCTGGTCATTGAAGCTTTGAATGAAGCTGGTGCTGGGAGCAGGACTGAACTGGTCAAACAATCCAAAGCCTCACTTACATCTAAAATGATAAAACAGCCTGTCAACATTCCCACCAAAACCACCACAACCACAACCCACTAAACCAATCCCTTACCCACAAAACCAATAGCCGATGATGTACCCCAGAAGAGGAAGAGAGGGTACTGAGGCTAGAAGAGGAAGAAGAAGATAATGATGAAGATGAAGATAGGCTGCCAATCTCAGCTATTATACAGTTTCCTAAGGCCATAAGTTACCCTCCAACAATTACTCCTGAATCTCAAAGACAAATTGCGAAAGTGAAGTTAGAAGAAGAAGAGCTTCACAAACAACATGATGAGGAATTGTTGAGAAGAGTTGACAAAGCATATGCTGCCACATCTTCAATCATCAATATGAAGAAACATGCTCAGAGATTATACACTCTCAGACACACATTTCAATATAAAAAAGAGAGAGTGAGGATTTGGCCTAATCCCAGGGTATCTCATAGGATTCAAAAGAAAAATAATCCACAGAGATACATTGGCCAAGTAAAGAAGATTGTAGATGAAGTGATCTCTCTGGCCTTTGTAGTATCACCTTGGGAGATCCTAGATGACTTCAAGAAAGCCTATAAGCTAAACTGACCCCACAAAAGATGCTGGAGAATAAAGTGGTGAAAAAGGGGTTAGTGTATATAAGGCTTGAGAAAGTTAGAAAGAAGGAGCTCCAATTGTCTTAGAGGGTATTCACCCAGATGAATTCGCATATAGAATCATAACAACTGTGGAGCTAAAAAATGGGAAGCAGGTGAAATACCTATCTGAGTACTATGGGCCTGAATCACTTTTTCAAGGAGAAGCAGAAGAGCTTACCATGGAGGAACAAGTAACCTTCATTAAGGCCTATACAAGGGAGTCTTACTGACTCATATTTGGGAAGTAGATCTCATGGATGGGGTAACAGCTCTGTGTCCAGTTCCCCAAGACAATGTTCCTATCCATCCTTTGCCAAACAGATCATTGAGACTTCTTCGCAGGCCTATGCTTAGAAGGGTCACTTCTGAGCTGATCTAGAAGACAAAAAGACCAATCTTTCTACCATAATACGTGGGACATCTTCAATAAGTTTAAAGGTTTTGGCGGCATTGGTTTAGGGGGAGTTTCTTGGACCAAAAGAACCAATGAGCCAGATCAGAAAAACCTTTAAGTCCCACAAGACATCACAGCAACTACTGAAGACATGATCAACTATTTGACAAAGTCTGAAGATCAACAGCAGAAGACTAAAGTACTGAAGACTTCAACTGCTGAAGTACAAAGACTGAAGACATCAACTGATGACAACAACTGAAGGTCAAGAAGTCCAAGTACTGAAGCCTTCAGAGTTTGTCACACCAGCTGAAGAAACATTCTTCAGTTGTTGTGATGGTTTCTGTTCAATAGTTTTATTATTTATTTCAGTACTTGTAAAACGACTGAAGAGCATGTTCTTCAGTCGTTGTTGTTTCAGTAGTTTCTTTTTAGTAGTTGTAGTGATAGTTAACACTTGGTATTTTTGTAAGAAGATGTCAGTTGTCTGACATCTTCAGTAGTTGTGTTATGTTTCAGTAGTTATGAATAAATCTATTACATGTCACTATCAAGTGACATCAGCAGACGTCACATCTCCTATATAAGAGATGTTGACCTAATTGTACGTGTGACATTTTGCCACCACGAAAGCATATGAATGAAATATTCTATTTGTAGAATTCTCTCTCTATAACCGTTTACTCTTACATTGAATATCAATTGTGTTCTTGTGAATTGTCTAATTCATTGTTCGAATTCCGCTGCGATACTCTCTAAAATGCACATAGTCGTGTGATATAAACGTTCAAACAAAAATTTTTTTGCATGTGAAATGCAAATAATCAAGAATTAAGGCTCAATCTCACATGAAAATGGAGGTAAAAAGGGTATAAGTTGTGGACAATTGCATGTTTATTATCTCTTCATTTACCTCACTTAAATTAGACGTCTATACATTTATTTTGAAAACATCTTGTTAAGTTAACTTAATCATGAGACATGAAAAGTTAATCATGCTCTGGGTATAACTAGTTAGCGCTAATCAGCATCACATCATGATTCGTTCAAGTCGTGTTTATATGTGTGGATGAACATACTTAGTGCTTATTTTTCTTGAATTTTTTTTTGAAAATTTTACAATATTATCAAACCAAGATGCAGAATGTTTCAGTTTTGCCAACTAACCTCATCCCCACACTTAAATTGAACATTGTCCCTAATGTTCGAGCAAATAGATATAAGCAATTAAGGTAATAAAAGTGCATGAAATGGGAAAACTGAAACTCCCTTGATATGTAGTGTGTAACGACAGAAGGTCCACTGAAGATATACGTGTCATCCTCACACTTTAACTTGACTAAGGACCTCAAGCAAATGATCATTCAGCTCTAAGCAATAACCTGAAATCAAAGACAAACACAAAAGCATCCAGTACGAAGAACTAAAAATAAAATGTAAAAAGAATAAAAACAAACCCTCAGGTTGCCTCCCGGAAGTGCTTGGTTTATTTACGAGTCGTCAGCCATACTCGAACCTCTCAATCAGGTTCCAACAGGGGTGAGGTCAACCACTTCTTCCTCGTTCTCAATCCCCGGCCCACTAATGTAATGCTTCAAACGATGGCCGTTTACCTTAAACTTCTCTCCGTCCTTTTCCTCGATTTCAATTGTTCCGTATGGAAATACCTCGCGCACAATGTGTGGTCCCGACCATCGGGATTTTAATTTTCCTGGAAACAATTTCAATCGTGAATTGTAGAGCAACACCTGATCCCCACACTTGAATTGTTTATTACCTTTTAGGTGGTGATCGTGTAATTCTTTCGTACGTTCCTTGCATCGACTCGAATGTGCGTACGCATGATCTCTCATTCCCCTAACTCGTGCAACTAGTGAAATCGGTTCGCTCCAGCTGCGGACATATCTAAATTCACCGTCCTTAATGCCCAATATGCACGATGCTCCAAATTCACTCGTAGATGACACGCTTTCCCATAAATCATCCGAAACGGTGTAGAACCAGTCGGTGTCTTATATGTCGTGCGGAAAGCCCAGAGTGGGTCATCTAAATTATCGGACCAATCCTTGCGATTTGATCCAATTGTTTTCTCCAGAATCTGCTTGATACCCCGATTACTTACCTCAACTTGCCCACTGATCTGTGGATGATAAGCCGTTGCTAGCTGATGGGTGACCCCATAGCGTTGCAAGGCTTTCTCCATCTGCGCATTGCAGAAGTGGGTCCCTCGATCACTAATTAGGACTTTGGGGGTACCAAAGAGAGAAAACAACTTTTTAATGTATCTCACTACAACCCTAGCATCATTCGTGGGCAAAGCTTGAGCCTCCACCCATTTGGAAACATAGTCTACAGCTACTAGGATGTACTTGCTCCCACGAGATAGCGGAAACGGGCCCATGAAATCGATGCCCCACAAATCAAAAATCACACATGCCTGAATAGCAGTCTGTGGCATCTCATTCCGCGATGAGATATTTCCTACTCTCTGACACCCGTCATAACTCCTCACAAACTCATGCGCGTCCTTAAAGATCGTCGGCCAATAAAATTCAACGTCGAATACCTTCTTTGCTGTCAAACATGCTCCATAGTGGCACCTGTTGGTCCTGAGTGGCAATGCCTCAAAATCGTCCATGCCTCATCACCGTGTACACATCTACGTACAATCTGATCTGCTCCAATGCGGAAGAGGTAGGGTTCGTCCCAAATGTAATGCTTAACATCTGCAAAGAATTTCTTCTTTTGCTGATGTGTCATGCCTCTCATCAAAACACCTGTCGCTAAGTAATTAGCCAAATCTGCAAACCATGGAAAAACCTCGTCATGTGCTTTCACAAACATCAATGTTTCATGAGGAAAGTTATCATCAATCATGTCCTCTCTAATCTTCTCACGCCTGGAGTCCTCTAAACATGACAAATGGTCTGCTGCTACATTCTTTGCTCCTTTCTTATCCCTAATCTCAATGTCAGACTCCTGAGGCAGCAAAATCCATCGTATCAATCGCGGCTTGCCGTTCTGCTTATTAAACAAATATTTGAGTGCAGCATGATCCGTGTAAATAATAGTCTTAGAAAGGATGAGGTAAGATCTAAACTTATCAAATGCAAAGACTACTGCTAACAACTCCTTCTCTGTCGTGGTGTAATGCTCCTGCGCATCAATGAGCGTCTTAATCGCGTAATAAATCGGGTAGAAGTGTTTGTCCTTATGCTGACCTAAGACCACTCCTATCGCATATTCACTCGCGTCGCACATTAACTCAAAAGGTAAACTCCAATCCGGGGCGACCATAATTGGGGCATACACCAACTTCTCCTTTAGAAGCTCAAAAGCACTCTTACACTCTTCAGAAAACACAAATGGCACATCTTTCTCTAGGAGTTGCGTAATCGGCCTCGCAATCATACAAAAATCTCTAATAAAACGTCGATAAAAACCAGCATGGCCTAAGAAACTCCTAATAGATTTCACTGATGTAGGCAGCGGAAGCTTGCTGATAGCCTCAATCTTCGCCTTATCAACCTCAAGCCCCGCGTGTCAAATCTTGTGCCCTAAAACAATGCCCCTTCACGATGAAGTGGCATTTCTCCAAGTTTAGCATAAGGTTGGTCTATTCACATCGAGCCAACATCCTCTCCAATCGCTCCAAACATGAATCGAACGAACTCCCGAAGACAAAAAAGTCATCCATGAAAACCTCCATGGAGTCCTCGATCATGTCCTGGAATATAGCTACCATACACCGCTGAAAAGTAGTTGGAGCGTTACATAACGCAAACAGCATGCGGCGATACGCAAAGGTTCCATACGGGCATGTAAAGGTCATCTTTTCCTGATCCTCTAGAGCGATAGGGATCTGGAAATAACCTGAAAAGCCATCAAGGAAACAGTATAACTGTTGCCCTGACAAACGCCCTAACATCTGATCGATAAAAGGAAGCGGAAAATGGTCCTTCCTCGTGGCATCATTCAGTTTGCGATAGTCAATGCAAACTCGCCACCTGGTGACTGTCCTCGTTGAAATCCACTCGTTCTTCTTATTAGTCACCACCATCATTCCCCCTTTCTTGGGAACAACCTGCACGGGACTCACCCACTTCGAATCTGAGATAGGTAGATTAATCCTGCATCTACCTATTTAATCACTTCTTTCTTAACTACCTCCTGCATGTTAGGATTTAATCTTCTCTGACTCTGTCTAATTGGCTTATACTCATCCTCCATGAGTATCTTATACGTGCAAAATGAAGGGTTGATACCCTTAATATCCATAACCTTCCACGCAATAGCCTGTTTGTGTGCCTTTAGCACATCCACTAGTCTTCTCTTCTCCTCCTCTGTCAATCCAGCAGAAATGATGACAGGTAACTGAGATCCCTCCTCCAGAAATGCATACTCTCAGGTGAGATGGCAATTCCTTAAGTTCTAAGGATGGGGGAGTCTCAAACGACGTCTTTTCTATCGGTTCCTCTCTCGTAATCACCTCACACATGTTAGCTTCCTTGAGAGGTTGACTCTCACAATCTACCAGTCATGCTCAATGGCAAAAGCGGTGAACTCGACTTCTTGGTTCTCCCTAACCAGGATCTATGGGTCTGTATGATCAGATCTGATAAACTCTGGAAAACTCGTAGTCACCTGTGTCCAAATTGTATCTATGAAGTATAAGGTGTCATCCTGATCGTGTGTGTTCCTTATGGATTTGTTCACATCAAAGGTAACTGTCTCATCAGCAACTCGTAAGGTTAGCTTGCCATCAAGGACATCGATCAATGCCCTTGCAGTAGCCAGGAAATGTTGTCCTAAGATCAATGGAACCTTCTCGTCCTCATCCATATCTAATATCACGAAATCAACAAGAAAAACAAACTTATCCACCTTAACGAGCATGTTCTCTACGATCCCTCGCTGATACTTCACCGACCTATCCACGAACTGAATGCTCATGCATGTCGGTGTTGGCTCGCCTAGGTCTAGCTTAGCAAACACATAATATGGCATCAAGTTGATGCTAGCCCCTAGATTTGCCAACGCATTGCTCACAGACAAACCACCTATGATACGTGGAATAGTAAAACTTCCCGGATCAGTCATCTTCTGTGGTAATTTGTTCTGCACAGTAGCCAAACACTCCTCACTCAACGTCACAGTCGAGATCTGCTCCAACTTCTTATTTATGACCAGATCCTTCAAAAACTTAGCATACTTGAGCATGTGCTGTAATGCCTCTATGAAAGGTAAGTTCACAATGAGTTGTTTAAACATCTCAAGGAACTTCCCGTACTGCTCCTCAGATCGATGTTGAGCCAATCGTCCTGGGTATAGAAGTCTGTCAAAGTGGACAAATGGCTCCTTCTCTTTCTTCTTTTCAACAACCTTCTCTATGGACTCCTCTGGCTGTGCGGTACTTGCTGGGCGCAGCCTCTGTTGCACCTTGCCAGCAGGAGCCTCCATCTCTATCTTCTCATCGACCTCCTCTTTAATCACTACAGGAGGCTCAATCACACAAGACGACTTACCGCTCCTTGTCGTCACAACTTTCACATGTGCATTTGGATTCTTCACTACATTACTAGGTAGACCTCCAGGTTGCCTTTCCTGAAATATATCTGATAAGTGACCCACAGTCCTTTCCATATTTTGCAATAATGCTCCTTGGTTCTTGATCATGGCCTCGTTATCCTGGAACCTAACCTAATATGCTTGATCTCTAGCCTGCGCTTCCTTATACCTGGTGTCATCCTCGCCATGAACTGAGTCAACATTTGTGATTGCTGCATCATCATCTCTTCAAGTGTGGGCTTCTTCTCCCCTTGACTTATACCACTAGCTGGACCGCTACACGAACTCTGATTCTGAAACAAACTCTGAGTACGCATTTGAAAACCCGGAGGGTTTCCACTCCTCCATATCTGTTGATTCCTCAGGATTATAGGAATTACCAAAGGCATTTCCTTGCATCCGGTTGGGATTACTGACATCCAACCAGGATTATAGGAATTACCGAAGGCACTTCCTTGCATCCGGTTGGGATTACTGACAAAGTCAACCTACTCCTATAAACTATCAGCAGAAATGGGACAATCAATAGTATCATGACCACTCCGACAAATTTGACAGGCCTGCGCCTTTTTCTTCTGCAGGTTTGCTACCATCTTAGCTAATGCCTCAACCTGGGCGGCTAAAGCAGTGCTAGAATCAACTTGGTGCACTCCTCGTTGAGCAACAACCGGGGCCCTAGAATCAGGATACTCATAACTACTCATAGCCAGGTCCTCAAACATCGTGTTACACTCCTCAACAGTTTTGGTGGTCATCAGATTACCACGGCAGTAGTATCCAGCATGTTCCTCGTCGCAGGAGTAACTCCATTGTAAAACTTCTCAATCAACGCCCAATCCTCCAACCATGATATGGACACTTGTGCACTAGCTCCTTAAAACGCTCCCATGTCTCGTAGAAAGTCTCTCCCCACTTCTGCTGAAATGAATGTATCATGCTCCGCAGACGAGCGGTCTTCGAAGGGGGAAAGTACTTACACAAGAACTTGTCTTGCATATCAGCCCAAGTAGTGATGGATCCTGTGGGTAGGGACTCAAGCCAGCTGTGGGCGCAGTCAGTAAGAGAGAATGGGAAGAGGCGCAACTTGCTTGCATCCTCAGAAACACCGTTCACCTCAAAGGTGTCACAGATCCTCGCGAAGCGAGACAAGTGAGAATTTGGGTCTTCAGCAGGTAACCCGTGGAACTGAACGGTATTAGTGACCATGGAAATGATTTAGGGAGGGATTTGCCAATTGTTGGCAGTGATTGGTGGATGTGCAATACTAGACCTAGCTCCAGGAGTAGTGGGCTTGGCATAGTCGGCAATCACTCTCCTCGCTGGTGGTTGTTCGTCGGCCATTGAAGATTCTTTGGCGTGAGTGGATTCGTTGTGGTAGGAATCTTCTTCGGTCTCAAGCTCCGTGTCAGACTCGTTCTGTCGATCAAACGCATGCTCTGGATCGTTAAGTGGCTAAAACTTTGGTGGTCCGGCAGAACGGGTGTGGTGAATAAACTAAAATAAAATTAAAAAGAAAAAAGAAATTTACCTAAATCATTAAGGCACGATAAATAAAAATGATAAAAAAAATAAAAAAAATACTAACTAAAGGCACAATTAAGCAAATAATAGGAAATTAAACTAAAAAAATAAACTCTAAACTAGAAAACAAATGATTAGATCCCTGACTCGGGTCGTTCTCAAATCACCAAAACAGTGTCCCCGACAACGGCGCCAAAAACTTCATGTGTGAATAATATATATATATATATATATATAATTCTTATAAAAGCGTTTTTCACAAATTATTTTTAAAAATTAGAAATTCCCAACTAAACTTCACACAAACGGAAAGTGTACTGGTAGTGATATAGTAAAGTTTAGGTAAGTCCGGATATCGAATCCGTGGACACTAATGACGGCTCTCAATAATAAACCTTTTTCGACACTTAATCTAATTAATTTTAATATTTTAAGTAATTAATAATAATAAACAAAAGAAACAAATTAACTAAAATTAATTAATCGAAACACGACGGAAGAAATAAACAAATAAGAATTAAAACTTTGAAACTTGAATACGATCAAATATGTTAAATAACTACCTAGGTAGGGATCCAACTAACATGTAATGATATAAAGGTAATGACTCATATGGCTATCTCTAAAAATATGGATCTAGGGTTAACTAGGTATGTTGTTACTCCCTAAAAAAACAAAAGACACGTGTAAAGCACTAGATAGGTTTATTAAAATGTCTAATGGAAGATCACCCCTAGGTTTTCTACTACAATGTCTTTAAGATTATATTTTTGTAACCCTAAGACAAAGGACAACTTGATTAAATCCAATTAAATACCCTAAAACACTAACACTATGAATGAAAGGCAAAACACGCTCTCGTGAAATCTAAACCTAACAAGCAACGGGTAGTTGGTTTTAAGCATTATCCATCACTCCTATGTTTTAGATAAGGTAGCACATTGAAAAAAATACTATCAAATCACAACCAATACTCCTAAGATTATCTCTAATCAAAGTATAAAATTAAAAACACAAAGTAATTAATTTTAACGTGCAACTTAATCTAGATGTCAGACAATCAATCAAAATCTAGCATACACGAGCATGGCAATAACTTTTAAGTATAAGACAATACACATGTTCATAGTTAATTGAGACAATAATCAACTTCTAAGATTAATAAACCAATATACAAAGTCAAAACTAAATATTTAATCAAAACATGAATAGTTTTCAACCCAACCTAGTTAGTATTAAAAAGATTAGCTACTCATAATGTTGAAAAACATTAAGAACAATAGTAAAGATTCAAACTTTATAAACATAAACGAGAGATTCGACAAAACAAATAAATAATAAGGAAAACGAATCGAAACCGAATGATCTTCAATGCTTGAATGCTTCAATATTTGCTTCTCGATCTTACTCTTTGCTTAAAGATTGCTCTCTAATCGTACTCCAAAGCTCCCAAGTTGAATCAAAAATTAAAATGCTTTCTTCTTTCTTTTCGAATGTTGTCGCCTCCCTTTTCCTTCTCCCGTCATCCCCCTCTTAATAGTTTTCTTTTCTTTTGTAAGTTGAATATCATTTGCCACCTCCCCCATTTTCTTTTGTGGGCCAACATTAAAATATCCACAAAAATTACATTCTTGGCTTTTAAATTTAATTTCTTCTATGTTGTCTTATTTCTTGAGACTAGAACTTCAAAAAAAAACAATAATTATCAATAAGCAATCTTATGAGGGCCAGCGATGATTATAGTTAATCCAAGTAAACAACCCATTTAATTCAAACTTATGGTGTGCAACATATGTAATATTAAAATGAGTACAACAATTTTACTGTATTGAATATTTCAATATATAATTTTCATTTGAAATTTTATAATAATTTAATTTATTGTAAGTTTTGCTTGTAAAATAAGTCCTAACACAAGCAGTTAATCATGATATGCGAAATATATGTACTTTCATTCATTTGTTTCAATTTTGGATAAACAACACTATTATCATTTTCAGTCATGCTATTTCGAAATCTTAAGAATATAATTATTAATCAGTTTCGAGTAATATTCAATAAAAAACTAACCCAAAAACTATTTATAAGTGTAAGAAATATTGATATAAATGATGTAAAATTTAGACCTCATCAGTACCTGTTGCTCTTCCGAGACAGAGGCGTCACCTGATCCGGCACGAGCCATGCCATTTCATTGAATTTGGTGGTGTACTGCTCGTGTGTCATGGTTCCCGCCTCCAGCTGTAGGAACTCACACTCTATCTTATCCATCTCCTTATGAGGGCAGAACTCCTCAATCACCATCTTCTTCAACTCCTCCCACCTCAACCTTCCTATCGCCCGGCTACCCTCGGCTTGGACAATATTGTCCCACCAACACAGAGCCAAGTCTACAAATGACGGGCGCAGCAAACTTCACCTTTTGGTCCTCCCGACACATGCTGATATCAAGAACAACCTACATTTCCCTCACCCACCGGTGAGTAGCAGCAGCGGAGTCGTTACCATTAAAAGAATGGGGCTTGCATCTCATAAATGCCCTGTAGGTACTGCCTCGTGCCGCCTCCAGCGTTGGCTCTTCTTCCTCCTCTTCTTCTTAGTCGTAAGACAAAACCGTCTCAGTCTCAGGCGGTCTTCTTCCACCCGTAGGTGTACTTCTTTCTTTCCTTTCTCCTTCCCGTACCGCCTTCATAACTTTAATCACTACATACGGTAAGACTATCTGCATGACCTGATGGACTTCTTCAACCATTGCCTCTTCCACCTAGGCCCTTAGGTTTGCACTCTCATCACCACCCTCTGGATGAGGGGTCTCGGGTTCTTCAGGAACCACCTTTTCAACTTGGGTCTTCCCCTTTTGGGTCGCGGTTCAGTACCACGACCTCCTCCCCGTGAAGCATTCGAAGATTTACCACCAGCCATTCACACGCACACTGAAAGATTCAAACACCACCACGGTCATTCAAGGGAACCACTTAATTTATGTCAAGTATAGTAAGTCCCTAATTACAGTGGCCAGTTGTGATTAGCCACTTACTTTACTCTTCATACCCCAAGCATTACCTGTCCAGACTACATCGGTATTTAAATCTACAAACCACCCATAAATCACACGACATGCGCACATAATACCGGTTAACATTATGAAAATACCTCATGGCACACAACTACTCATGTTGGCATCCCTTCCCTTTTCTGTCCCATTCTCAGTTTAAGTTAAGTCTTATTTTGAAATTTTACCCATTTCACCTAAACTTTAGCTCTGATACCAACTTGTGAGGCCCTGTTCCTAGGACGCTTACAGCTGGTAAATCATTGCACATAAAACATATAACTTACATTTAATCATTCATAAAACATTGCAGCTGAAACATAAAAATAACTTTTCATATCTTTACAAATGCTTTTGCAAGCTAATACAAGCGTTCATATCAAAACATCATTCGTTAGCATTACAATGCAAAAAATTAACTAAATAATGCCATTCAAATGCCGAGTAGCCGCCTCGTGCCATCCTCAGCAATCATTACCTGCTAACTGGAAACACATAAAAGTCAGTGTTGCTAAGTGAGTTCTAGTTTTATAATAATAAAATATACTTTCTTTCATTAAAACCGTACTTTACATTCATGCGATCATGCAATATACGTACACATAGATAATATCATTATTATCTTCATTATTTGTTCTTTCTTTCACTTCTCATATCTTTCGTACCAATACCATGGCTACAACCTAAACTATATGGCTACTGGGCCGAAGTCTATAAATAGACAGCTATACATGGTGCCGCAATACCGGGGTAAGCGGTAGAGGTTCTATACAAATGGTCGATCACAAAGAAAGACCCCGATGTGCATCCTCCCAGGGTAGCGAACCCGCACACCGTTGGGCTAACACCTTTTAATGGTGCGTCCCTTCCATACAATTGCTTGCAAGCCTTTCATTTCTTTTATCATTTATTAATGCATGCATTCTTCCTTCATGTTCTTATTTCATTATCTTTCACTTTACGTTACATAATACTTTCATTTCATTCATTAACATTCTTCGTAAAGCCACAAAAAGATAAACATACATCACAATAAGGAACATAACATACATCATGCATAAACATGCAACATCATCATCATGCCCAACATAACCTCTAAAGCCACTAAAGTCATCTTACATGAACTTATAGGAAATTCCATGTCAAAACTTACATCTGCGCTTTCCCCTGAAAGTTAGTCATTAGACTATGTTTTTCCTCGGGTACAACAGCCCTAATTGGGTGTATCGGCACCATTCAGTCGCATGGCCTCGAGGCAACTGAACATCATGCGAATGGACCAATGAGAATGAACACATATGTGGATAAACAATCAATCATGCGAACGGACCTCATACGAATGGACTCAATGCGGACGAGTCCTATGTGAATGGAGCTAATGCGGATGAAACTATTGTGGCTGAGCACTTATGCGAATGGGCCCTTAGTCGCATGACTCCCCATGCGATTGACTCTAAGTCACAAGACTGGCTGGCGTATGGGCCTCAGTCATACGTCTGTCATGCTATTGACCTTCAATCGCAAGATTGGCATGCGTATGGCTTCAGTCGCATGACTGGGATGCCATTCGGTCACATAGCCCTAGCTGTGCAGAAAGTACCTCACCCCCGAACCCAATCTACCATTTTTGACTTCCAAGCTCATCTGGACCCATTCTAAGCCCAAATAGACCATCCTAAATCTTAGGAATGCATACCACAAGACCATTCAAGCACACACAAGCTCAAAAGCAAGACCCAAACGAATCATACACATACACAAGTGGGTCAAACACCCACACACCCCAAAAACTCGATTTTCAGAAGTGTTCTAGCCCCAAATCATTCAAAAACATGTAAAAGAGGGGTCCTAGAACTCACACAAATGACCGCAACATGAAGAGCTTCGATTGGACCTATCACACGACGATCTTGCTCTCTTGAATCAACCCGAACCAACACTTTTCTCTTCTTTTCTCCCTTTTCTCTCTTCTTCCTCTCTTTTGGCTGATTTGTGGGTGTGGGGAGAGGGTAATGACTGCCCTCTCCCTTCAAATATCACCACATACCTAACTTTCTCTCGTTGGCGAGTTTGGTCCCTCGACTTTGGACTTTATTTTTTTTCTTCTTTCGTCGGCTTCAAAGAAAAATATCCGGGTGTTACAACAACTTATATAGATAAGTGTCTTACATGTACGATGGTTAAATCCAAACATCAACGTCCTAGTAGATTGCTTGAACAACTCGAAATTCTCATGTGGAAATAGGAACACATATCCATGGACTTCATAGCCAAACAACCTCGCACTTCTTATGGTCATGATAGCATATGGGTGATTGTCATTCGTTTGAACAAATCAACATATTTCATACCCATATGTAACACTTACAAAACATCAAGGTTGGCTCGTCTATACATTGATGATATTGTGACTCGTCACGGCGTACCTTTGGCATATCATATCCGATCGAGACGCTTGTTTCACTTTGCACTTTTGGTCATCTATGCAAGAACTCTTGGGTACTCAACTAGATTTAAGCACGACTGTAACACCAAGTTATTTATTTATTTTGAAGCCAACGGAAGAAGAAAAGAAATAAAGTCCTAAGCCGAGGGACTAAACTCGCCAACAAAGAAACTTGGGTATGTGAAGATGTATGTAGGGAGAGAGCAGCCATTAGCCTCTCCCCACACTCACATTTTCAGCCAAAAGAAAGAGAAGAAGAGAGAAAGAAGAAAAAAAGGGAGAAAAAGTTGGTTCGTGTTGATTCGAGTGAGCAAAATCGTTGAGAAGCGAGTCAAATCGAAGCTTTTCTCATTGTGGTCATTTGTGTGACTTCTAGGACCCCTCCTTTAAATGTTTTTGAATGATTTGGGGCTGGAACACATCTGAAAATTGGGTTTCTATGTGTGTGTGTGTTTGACCCGTTTCTGTAGGTGTATTTGTGTATATGATTTGTTTGAGCCTTGCTTTTGAACTTGTGTATGCTTGAATGGTATTTTGGTATGCATTCATAAGGTTTAGGATGGTTGATTTGGGCTTACAATGAGTTTGGATGAGCTTGGATGTCAAAAATGGCAGATTGGGTTTGGGATTAACTACATTCTGCACCAGCTAGGGCTATGCGACCAAATGGAGGCCATACAGCCGAATGAGGTGCGATTGAGGTTCATTCGCATGATTGATGTCCATTCACACCATTGGAGGGCCAGTCGCATGGGGAGTCATGTAGGATTCTATGTGCCCAAGACACTTAGAATATTGATGTGGTTAGTACGTTATGATCCAAGTCGGGTTATACCCAATAACAAGCTTAGCAAACACCAAATAATATTTAGTTGATGATATGATCATGCAATGAAATATTAACACCAATTTAGAAAACGGGTTTTCTAAACAAGTTGCATATAACATGGAACAATTTATTAGGATATATTGTTCAATGATATTATTTGTAATGTTATTTAGATGACATTACAAATTAATAATGGCTATATATGTTATACAATTAATGGGTTAGTTGTATACATTTTCTAAGAGGGACAAATTATAAGACCATTTGTAACATGTGTTTGTGTTTAAAAAAAAGGGGGGAAACCCTTATTCAACACAAAATTCGGCCGCCCCCCCTTGTTGTTCATTGGACCAACTTTGTTGATTAAACACAACCAATTAAGGGTCTTGGCATTCTTCTTGGACCAGCCATCTTGAGAGACACATGCAACTAAACTCCAAGAAAAAACTCTCTTCATTCTTCTCCAAACTCACGGTTTTGAAGGTGTTGTAGCAGCTACTTCTTGAAGTTTTGGTGACCAAAATCCTAGCAACTAAGGTGTTTGTTGAAGGCTTGTGGGTATAGACGTTTGAGGACTTCTAGCTTGAAGTCTTGGCCATTAATCAGCCCTCATTCAGCACTATCTTGGACGTTTTTGAAGCTCACAACAGCCCTCTCCTTGGTCGTTTCTTGCTGCTCAAAGAGGTAGAATCATAGCTCATTGTGGCTGTGATTTGAATGTAGTTTTTTGTACATTTTCATAGCTTGTTCATTCACATATTATGATCCTTTTGTTTGGGTTTGTTTTCATCTAAAAATGGTCACTAAAGAACATTATTTTCAGCTTATAAAATGGGTTTTATTAAGTTGTAACTCCGCTGCGTTTTTCAGAAAGTTTAAGTGGTTAAACATTGATTTTATGTTCTAGCAAACCCTTCAATGGCATCAAGAGCCAGGTTATGTGGATGACTTCTTGATTTATCTCTTGAAATTGGTTTTAAAAGATGATATTAGCAATGTTATAGGCTAGATGATTTGGGCTGTTATAGTTTATATGAATGATTCCCCATACTTTCAAGGTCATATCACACATGCTAGTGATTAGACCTTGAAAGAAACATATTATGCATGTTGGTTGTTTGGACAATGATTAAAACCCAAAATTTCAGTTTATGTTGGCTGAAATTTGGGGTTTTAAATGGGGTTTTCATTATATGGTTAGATGATTTGATCATTGGTTGTTTTAGTGCATGACCTAGCTTGTGGCCTTGTGTTGTTTGGATGTTTCTAGTGGTTGTTTTATTCATTCAATTGGTTGTAATATTTGTGTTTATTCCTTTGGGTTGTAATTATTCATTCATTTGGTTATGTAATAATAGATTAGGTTCATTTCCTTTACTAGAAAAATGTATTAGGATACAATTTTGTAAAAGGAAGATGTACAAGATCAAGACCCAAAGATGGACACAAAGACACAAGAAACATGGAGCATTTGGATGCGGTTTCTAGTGGGAGGTTCTTGGAACCTTTATGATATGTTTGACCCTTAGAAAGACCAAAGACAACACTTGTGATGGCAAACAGTGTTGTCAACATAAGGGCTATGGTTATGCACATATGGTTGTTTATGTTTTATGCTTGGTTGATTGTTTATTGTTTCATTGTTTGGTTGATGTTTTGACATGCATTACAACTCATTAACAAACTTAACAAGCTGAAATCGATGGTTCTTATAGTTATAAAAGTTATTAAAATGCTTTAATGATTTTAAAGATTAAAATTGGTTTTAATCTAAGAACCATAGGGTACCTTGCATTTGAAAGCATACAAATACAAGTACATAGAGTTTTCTAAACTAGAATTAAGAAGTCTCTAAAATTTTAAAACGAGATCAACACCGTCCTTTTACGCAACACTTGAGTCACTTGGGAACTCTTAGTGGGATAAAGGTCACCTAACCATTTTGAGGGAACTTGTGATTTGAGGTGAGAATGCCTTACTTATGGGATAAAGGTCACCTAACCATTTGTTTTGGGAAACTCACACGTGGTGTAAGTAGGATGTCTTGATTTGCAAACCATGTTAAATGGATCACCTACAATGTGGTTTCCAAATGTGTTGATGGGATTTACATGCCGACTTTACATATGATGTTCAAGAGTCGATCCCATACCTCTAGAAGTTGCAAATGGTTGCAACCGTCAATCGTTGACCACCTTATTAATTTAAATCGTGGGATAAAGGTCACCTAACCACAATTTAAATGTAACGTTGGGTTCTAGATTTTAATATATAATTGACCTTATAGGCATTAATTATTAAAATGATAATATCGAAAATACTAAATAAAACTTTGTTAAAATTTTGTAGATGGCCTCTAATAATGATAATTCCGATAACTCATCCGCGTCCAACCAATCTCTACGAGCGATCCTCCAAAAGGAACGTCTAAACCATAACAACTTCATCGATTGGTATCGAACTTGAGAATTGTTCTCAAGCAAGAGAGACGATCGTATGTTTTAGACGACCCTGTCCCCGATCAACCTAGCGAGGATGATGAGGAGGCCTTTAATGATTGGCTGAAGTACACTGAGGACTCCGTCCAAGTGTCTTGTCTCATGCTAGCGAGCATGACTCCGGATATCCAAAAGGAGTATGAACACCACGGGGCTTATGACATGATAACCCCTGAAGGAAACGTTCCAACAGCAAGCGAGGGTTGAGCGTTTCGAAACGGTTCGAGCACTCCATGCATGTCGTATGGACGACAATCAATCTGTTTCATCTTATGTACTTAAGATGAAAAGTCACATTGACCGCCTCGAGAGGCTTATTGTCCCGTCTCGAAGGAATTGGCCACAGATTTGATCCTCAATGGCCTTACCAGAGGTTCGAGACATTCGTGTTGAACTACAACATGAATGCATGGGACAAAAGCATTGGTGAACTTCACTCAATGCTCAAAACGGCCGAGGCGGCCATGGGTAAAAGGGTTTTACCCGTTCTCACCATCAATGAAGGTGGGAACAATAAAAGGCCTCGTCCCGCACCCAAGGCAAAGGTTGCCAAGGGTAAGGGACCTACTTGGGGAAAAGGGAAAGGGTGGCAAGGGTGCCTCCCAAACCACAAGAGAAGAAGCAAAAGGTTGCTACTAATGACCCATGCTTCAAGTGTGGGGAGATTGGACATTGGGCAAGGAATTGTCCTGTCCATCTCAAGAGTTAAAGCGAAGAGGATGCCGGCAGACCTCAGTACAATATACATGATTCATATTGATCTTAATGTTACATCTTCTAACACATGGGTATTGGATACCGGATGTGGAACTCACATTTGCAATTTGTTGCAGGGGTTCACAAGAAGTAGGGACTTCAAACAAGGGGATGTTAGCCTCTTCATGGGAAATGGAACTAAAGTCTTAGTTGAAGCTCGTGGAGACTACATCCTAAGACTTCCAAGTGGTTTGGAAGTTATTTTGAAGAATGTTTGTATGCTCCTAGTTTGACTAGGAACATTATTTCTGTATCCCAATTAAGACATTATGATTATGTATTATCTTTTATTGAAAATGATATTCATGTTTCTTTAAATGGTATGTTCTATTTTAAAGCTATTCCATTAATGGTATTTATGAATTGGTTCATGAAAATACTTTAAATAGTTCATTGTACCAAACTAACACCAAGAAACTCAAGTTGGACTTGAGTGATACCTATCTTTGGCATTGTCGTCTTGGTCATATAAACAAGAAACGTTTACAAACACTTCAAAAGAATGGTCTTTTAAAAACAAATGAATGATTCATTTGATGTTTGTGAATCTTGTTTACAAGGTAAGATGACTAAGGCACCCTTTAGTGGAACTACCGAAAGGGCAAAAGATTTATTAGGAATCATACATTCGGATGTATGTGGTCCTTTTAAGCCAATGACTAGGAATGGTGAAAGATACTTCATTACCTTTACCGACGACTATAGTCGCTATGGGTATGTGTACTTATTGAGGCACAAAGATGAAGCTTTTGAAATATTCAAAACCTTCAAGAATGAAGTAGAAAATCAACTCATAAGTCAATTAAAATTCTTCGTACCGATAGAGGAGGTGAGTACCTTAGTGATGCCTTTCAAAATCATCTTAGGAGTTGTGGGATTGTCTCACAACTCACTCCACCTGAAACACCACAACATAATGGTGTGTCTGAGAGGAGGAATCGAACCTTATTGGATATGGTCCGATCTATGATGGCTAGAAGCACATTACCTCTATCATTTTGGGGTTTCGCTCTGCTCTCCGCGGCCCGTATTCTAAATATGGCCCCAACCAAAAAGGTAGAAAGGACACCTTTTGAGATATGGCATGGAAGAGTTCCATCCCTATCGTACTAAGGGTTTGGGGTTGTGAGGCTTATGTTAAGACTCCCACCCTAAACAATTGGATGTCCGATCCACCAAGTGTATCTTTATTGGATATCCTAGAGATTCTATGGGATATTATTTCTATGATCCAATGGAACAAAAGGTGTTTGTTGCCAGAAAGGGTGAGTTCTTAGAAGCAAAGTTCCTTATGGAAGGAGCTAGCAGTAGAACAGTGGATCTTGAGGAAGATCAAGAACCACAGCCCGATGCGCGTTTGGTTGAAACTAGCACTCAACATGAGGATGTTGAGGATGATCAAGTGGTTGATCAATACACACAACACGTTCGCAGAAGTGGTAGAACTAGTAATCCACCAGAAAAATATGGATTTTTCATGGATGGATGCTATGTGATAGATTCTGATGAACCAACCACATACATGATGCAATGTCCAATTCGGATTGTGACAAATGGCTAGAAGCCATGAACTTGAGATGCAATCCATGTATGACAACCAAGTTTGGGAACTTGTAGTACCACTCTTAATTCCAAGGTAGTTGGAAGTAAGTGGGTTTTCAAGAGGAAAACCGATATGCATGGAAACTTGGATACTTATAAAGCTAGACTTGTAGCAAAAGGTTTCACTCAAACTCAAGGGGGATTATGATGAAACATTCTCACCTGTTGCGATGCTAAAGTCTATAAGGATATTGTTTGCCATAGCTGCTCATTATGATTATGAGATTTGGCAAATGGATGTCAAAACCGCTTTCCTAAATGGATATCTTGAGGAAGATGTCTATATGGTTCAGCCTGAAGGTTTTGTCGATCCAATACATCCTAATAAAGTATGCAAGTTAAGAAATCAATTTATGGATTAAAACAAGCATCGAGAAGCTGGAATCACCGTTTTGATGAGGAAGTAAAGAAATTTGGTTTCATCAAAAACGCTCATGAGGCTTGTGTGTATAAGAAGGCTAGTGGGAGCACAATAACTTTCCTAGTATTGTATGTTGATGACATACTACTATTGGAAATGACATTCCAACCTTGGAAGGTGTAAAAACCTGGGCTGGAAGTTGTTTTTCCATCAAGGATCTTGGTGAAGCCGCCTATATTTGGGAATAAAGATCTATAGGATAGATCTAGAAGGCGGTTGATTGGTTGAATCAAAGTGCATATTGATGAAAAATCTTGAAAAGTTCAAGATGGAAAACTCTAAGAAAGGTACCGTACCTATTCAAAGAGGAACGATGTTGAGTACGACTCAATGTCCAAGCTCAAAGGATGAGCAAGATAAATGAAGGCAATCCCATACGCATCTGCTATGGATCCATCATGTATGCAATGATATGCACTCGACCGGACGTGTCATACGCCTTAAGTATGACAAGCCGTTACCAACAAAATCCTGGAAACAGTCATTGGATGGCTGTTAAGAACATACTTAAGTACCTAAGGAGGACAAGAGATATGTTCCTAATCTATGGATCTGGTGACGAGGAACTCGTTGTAAAAGTTACACGGATGCGAGTTTCCAAACCGATCGTGATGATTCACGGTCTCAATCGGGATACATTTTCATTCTGAATGGAGGAGCTGTCTCTTGGAAGAGCTCCAAACAGGATGTGGTGGCTCTGTCAACTACAGAATCAATACGTCGCCGCCTCATTGGCAGCCCAAGAAGCTGCATGGTTGAAGAAATTCATTGCCGATCTAGGGGTTGTCCCTTCCATTCAGGACCCCCTAGAGATCTTTTGTGATAAACGTGCGATCGCTCAAATCAAGGAACCCCGTGCTCATCAAAAGACTAGGCACATTGAGCGGAGATTCAACTACATACGAGATGAAGTTGAAAAGGGAAAGATATGTATTCGCAAAGTTCACACGGATCAAAACGTTGCGGATCCTCTCACGAAGCTCCTTGAAAAGGCAAAGCATGAAGGTCATACTTGTGCCATGGGACTTCGATATTCTAGTGATTGGATTTGATCTGTAAATTTTGTATTTGGATATGTGGAACTTTCTATTATTTGAATAAAGTTATTTGGTTATAATGTTTCAAATAATATTCCAATTTAGCATGTTTAATCCATGAGTAAAATGTTTACTCTAAATGTCCGTAGTCGTTCATACTTGTGGGAACAAGTTTGAAGGTAAGACTATTATGAACTTGGATTGGTTGATATTCATAAGGATGAATATAGAGCAATGGGTTGCTACCAAGGTTCATAGATATTTGTGGGATACAAATATTGGACTAACCCGCATCTCAAATTTTACTACATGGAATCTTATTGATTGATCATAGGTAATTTTGAGTAAAGGCGAATATCAAGGTATCCTCCGACCTGAGATACATATGGGTTTTGATATTCACCAAGTGTTACACCTCGAGCCTATTCTTCACTGTCCTGAAATAGTGGACAGTACATAAGGATATGTTCAGGTATAACACGAGGTGATTGTGAGAAACGTATGTAGTCAGAGGGAATTTTTTCCTCTATTCGTTGAGAGTTAGATGTCTAAGGCCTGATTAAGTTAAATCAACAAGGTATGATCATTCTGTGTCCTTGGATTAAACATGACATCTGTAACAAAAGGATAAATGATTAATTCACCTAATCATTTCAAGTAGGGTACTTGAAAGGGATGATGTTATTGAATGGCTATAAGTCATGCGTATTAAGGGTAGTAAACCGTTGTTAGGCGGTATTTACTGTGCATCAATCTTCTATGAATCTTGGGCAAGTGGGAGATTGTAGGATTCTATGTGCCCAAGACACTTAGAATATGATGTGGTTAGTACGTTATGATCCAAGTCGGGTTATACCCAATAACAAGCTTAGCAAACACCAAATAATATTTAGTTGATGATATGATCATGCAATGAAATATTAACACCAATTTAGAAAACGGGTTTTCTAAACAAGTTGCATATAACATGGAACAATTTATTAGGATATATTGTTCAATGATATATTTGTATGTTATTTAGATGACATTACAAATTAATAATGGCTATATATGTTATACAATTAATGGGTTAGTTGTATACATTTTCTAAGAGGGACAAATTATAAGACCATTTGTAACATGTGTTTGTGTTTAAAAAAAAGGGGGAAACCTTATTCAACACAAAATTCGGCCGCCCCCCCTTTGTTGTTCATTGGACCAACTTTGTTGATTAAACACAACCAATTAGGGTCTTGGCATTCTTCTTGGACCAGCCATCTTGAGAGACACATGCAACTAAACTCCAAGAAAAAACTCTCTTCATTCTTCTCCAAACTCACGGTTTTGAAGGTGTTGTAGCAGCTACTTCTTGAAGTTTTGGTGACCAAAATCCTAGCAACTAAGGTGTTTGTTTGAAGGCTTGTGGGTATAGACGTTTGAGGACTTCTAGCTTGAAGTCTTGGCCATTAATCAGCCCTCATTCAGCACTATCTTGGACGTTTTTGAAGCTCACAACAGCCCTCTCCTTGGTCGTTTCTTGCTGCTCAAAGAGGTAGAATCATAGCTCATTGTGGCTGTGATTTGAATGTAGTTTTTTGTACATTTTCATAGCTTGTTCATTCACATATTATGATCCTTTTGTTTGGGTTTGTTTTCATCTAAAAATGGTCACTAAAGAACATTATTTTCAGCTTATAAAATGGGTTTTATTAAGTTGTAACTCCGCTGCGTTTTTCAGAAAGTTTAAGTGGTTAAACATTGATTTTATGTTCTAGCAAACCCTTCAAGTCATGCGACTGAGGGTCGAGTTGCAAAATGCTCATTCGTATTAGTTTCATTCACATGAGGTCCATTCGCATTAGTTCCTTTCGTATAGGATTCATCCACATTGGTGTTCATTCGTATGAGATCCATTCGCATGATTGGGTGTTCATTCGCATGGTTGTTCATCCACATTGGTCCAGTCGCATGATGTTCAGTCGCATGGAGGCCATACGACTGAAGGGTGTCCATATGCCCGAATAGGGTTGTTGCACCTGAGGAGAAGCGTAGTTTAACTTCTGACTTTCGAGGAAAGTGCAGATGTATGTTTTGATGAGGAGAAGCGTAGTTTAACTTAGAGGTGGTGATGCGCATGATGATGATGTTGCATGTTTATGCATGACGTAGGCTATGTATGTATGATGTTGCCATGTATGATGTGGATGACTGTGTATGTTATGTTCCTTGTTATGATGTATGCTTATTTTTCCTGTGGCTTTACCTGTTATGTTAATGAACTAAGTGAAAGTATTATGTAATGTAAAGTGAAAGATAATGAGAAGAGGAACATGATGAATGCATGCATTAATGAATGATGAAAGTAATGAAAGTCTTTCAAGCACTGTATGTCAGGACACACCATTAGAAGGTGTTTGCTCAACGGTGTGCGGGTTCGCTACCCCGGGAGGATGCTCATCGGGTTCTTTCTTTGTGATTGACCATATGTATGGAACCATTGTTGCTTGCCTTAGGTAGTGTGACCAGAGGTGCTAGGCACGGTGAATGAAGGTCTATTATATTCTTAGGTCCAATACTATGAGCATTAAGGGCATAGCACATCACAATGGTATACCTAAACTTTACTTTAGGTACTGTGGCCAGAGGTGCAGTGCACCGTGAATGAAGCTCTATCATAGGCTTAGGCCCAGTATCATGAGCATGAAGGGTAAAGTTCATGGTGATGACGAAAGGAAATGATGTAATGATGAATGAACAAATGAAAGTAAGAATGAATGAATGAAAGTTAACGAATGATGAAGATAATATGACATTATCTATGTGTACGGATAATGTATGATCGCATGAATATAAAGAACGGTTTTAACGAAAGAGAAGTATGTTTTATTATAAAACTAGAACTCACTCAGTAACGATGACTATGATATGTTTTCCAGTTGGTAGGTAATGATTGCTAAGGATGGGATGAGTTGGCTACTCAGCTCTTTTGGGATGACATCCATTTATATAACGCTTTTGTGATGTAATGCAACAATGTATTTTGTAACTGATTAGCGATGTATTATTTTGCAAAAGCCACTATATTGAAATCAAATGTCTTTCTTGAATGTTTCTGATGCAATATTTGTATAAGATAAATGAAAATGTATGTTTTAAGGTTAATGATTTACCAGCTGTAAGCATCTCGGGAACGGGGCCTTACAAGTTGGTATCAGAGCCAAAGTTTAAGTGAAACGGGTAAAATTTTAAAATAAACCTTAACTTAAACTGAAAATGGAATGGAAAGGGAATGGGTTTCCTATCTGAGTAGTTGCGTTCCATCAGGTATTTTCGTAATGTTAACCGGTATTATGTGCGCATGGTATGTGGTTATATGTGGTATGTTGAAGGGATCGAGATATAGTTTGATCAATTAGATTAGGATTTGCAGCGGAATAGCACACGAATTAGACGAAATTCTAGCAAGAATAATATGAATATTCAATCAAACAGTAACAGTTATAGAGAGAGAGTTTTCTGCAAAAAGAATGTTTTCATTCATGCACAAACTTCCCATAGAGGGAAATTAGGTCAACATTCCTTTTATAAGGAATGTGACATCAGCTGACGTCACATGATAGTGACATCTAACTCATTTATACAAACAACTGAAATTTAACTAAACTACTGAAGATGTCCACAACAACTGAGGACACCTTCATTAAAAGCTAAGTATAAACTAACATTACAACTACTGAAGTTATAACATCTAAAGTATAAGAACTTCAGATGTTTTACATAATGTAAAACTACTGATTACAAACTACTGAAATATAAACCATCACAACTACTGAAGATAACTACTTCAGCCGTTGTGACAACTTCTGAGAACGTGATCTTCAGACTTTGTCTTCAGCAGTTGTCTTCAGACTTTGTCTTTGGACTTTATCTTCTGACATTTTCTTCAGCAGTTTTCTTCAGACTTTGTCTTCAGCAGTTTTCTTCAGACTTTGTCTTCAGCAGTTTTCTTCAGACTTTGTCTTCAGCAGTTTTCTTCAGACTTTGTCTTCAGACTTTGTCTTCAGACTTTGTCTTCAGACTTTTTCTTCAGACTTTGTCTTCAGACTTTGTCTTCAGACTGTGTCTTCAGACTTTGTCTTCAGACTTTGTCTTCAGACTTTGTCTTCAGACTTTGTCTTCAGACTTTGTCTTCAGACTTTGTCTTCAGACTTTGTCTTCAGACTTTGTCTTCAGACTTTGTCTTCAGACTTTGTCTTCAACTGTTGTAGATCACTTTAGTTGTTTTGATGTCTATGGGACTTAAAGGTTTTTCTGATCTGGCTCATTGGTTCTTTTGGTCCAACAAACCCCCCTGAACCAAAGCAGCCAAAACCTTTAAAATTATTGAGGTCCCACTTATTGGCAGAAACAAAATCTAGATCAGTTCAGAATTCTTCAATATAAGCTCAGGCCAGGGAAGAGATTTCAGAAGGTTGATTTGCAAAGGATGAATGGGAACTCTATCTTGGGGAATTGGACACAAAGCTGTTACCCCATCCATGAAACCTACTTCCTAATGTTAAGTTTGTAAGACTCTATGACATAGGCCTCAAGGAAAACAACTTGTTCTTCCATTATGAGTTCTTCAGCTCCACTTTGAAAGAAGAACTCAAGCCCATAGTACTTAGATAAGTACTTAATATGCTTTCCCCTTTTCAGCTCCACAGTTGTTATCTCTCTGTATGCAAACTCATCAGGATGAGTGCCTTCAAGCAATAACTGGAGCTCATTTCTTCTTATTTCTTCAAGCTTCTTATAGATTGACCCCTTCTTTACCATTTTGTTTTCTAGTAAAGTTTGTGGAGTCCTTTTAGACTTTTAAGCTCTCTTGAAGTCATCAAGAATTTCCCAGGGTGACACTACAATGGCCAGCATTATCACAGCATCTACAATCTTCTTTACTTGGCCATTGTATCTGCTTGGAATCTTCATTTTGTGAATTCTGTCACTTACTCTGGGGTCAGGCCAAATTCTCACTCTCTCTTTCTCATATTCAAATGTAAATCTGAGAGCATACAACCTCTGAGCATGTTTCTTCATAGCTTGTATGGATGAAGACTTGGGAAACTCTTTATCAATCATGCTTAACAGCTGCTCATCATGTTGTTTGTGCTGTTCTTCTTCTTCAAGTTTGACTTTTACCATTTTCCTTTGGAAGTCAGGTGTGATTATTGTTGGTTGACTCCTAGGCTCAAGCATTTTTATTTTGAGAACAGCAGAGAGTGGCAGACAATCATCCTCATCATCTTCTTCTTCTTCTTCCACCTCAACACCCTTCTATTCCTCTTAGGTGCATCATTGGTAATGGATTCAGTAGGCTTCTTAGGTAAAGGAGTTGGTTTTGAGGGTTGTGAGGGTGGTTGTTTTGGTTTGGGTGATTGTGCAGGCTGCTCTAGCATCTTGGATGTGAGTGAAGCTTTGGATAATTTTGCCATTTCAGTCCTTTTCCCAGCACCAGCTTCATCAAGAGCTTCTATGATCAATCCTTTGTTAAATACTTCAGACGAACATATGCTGGTGGTTATCTCCAAAATACTATCTCTGGACCATGACTTTACTTCAATGATTGACCTTCCCAGATGTTTTGATATAAATCTTGCCATAGTTTCCAGCCTTTCTCTTTTTTTCTCACTCCAACTTGCCCATCTTTGTTCAATTTCTTGAATCTCTAACCTTCTGATCTTAGAGTTAAGTTTGGCAGTGTCAAATCCTTGTCTGAAGAGTTGATCAATAATCTTATCCATAGATCTGCTATGTTGCTCTTCAGCTTCTTTGATCAATTCTTCCAACTTTTTCTCACCTTTAGTCTTTTAAGAGTTTTTCTTCCTTTTGTAGGTGATCATCTCCTTTTCTTTCTGCTCTTTTTCTGTTTCCTCTTCAGCTCTTTTCTTTTTTCTACTTTGACTGACTTAGACTCCCCCTTTTTGGTTGCATTGGGTTCAGGGGTGTGAATGTCAGAAAGTCTCTTAGAAACCGCAGCATCAACTAAAGATTGAAGAGTTGAGGAAAGCCTCTCATTAATGGCTTGATGTACAGTGTTTGTGATGATGGAAGTGATGAGAGGTAAGAATGTTTGAAAGGCAGCAACCATTTGCTCAGAGGGGTTCTATCCCTGAGAAATGGCACCTGCAGCAGAGGCTGGTGGCAAATTTGTTGAGAGTGGCTTAGTGTTTGGGATAGTTTCAGGAGAAACTGCCATCTGTGGGTGAATGTGGGTAGATGGACTTGATTCTTGTGACATTTTGGCAAGAAGTTCTTGTAGTCTGCATACCTCAGTCTCAAGAATAGTATTGTGGGCAAGAACATTAAAGAAAAAGCCCCGGTCATCATCAGTCTGTGCTGAATCAGCTGACCTCCTCATGAAATCAGAGGAACATGTGTTGAGTGTAGATCAGTATTCCCATGTGCCCTTATTTCTCGGAACAGGGGACTTCCTGCCTTAGGATAATGTCATTCATTGGCAGTTGCCTCTGGTGAGGACTTAGAAATGATACCAGCTTCATCCTGATCATGTGCTGAACAAGGAGAAGAGGCAGCCTCACCAGATGTTCTAATCTCCTCCTCTACACTGGGAGATTGAACTCTATAATCCCTGTGCTATGGGTTATCAGCTACATTATAATCCTCTCCCTCAACAGTTAAGGTTTTCCCAGTAATAATAGGTTTTTGGGGAGGGGTAGAGGAATGTAGTTGAGTCAACACTTGTGCAATAACCACAGTTGGGCTTGTAAGGGTGGCTTCAGTGGGAGATAGGTGTGAAACGGATTGCACCTGGGGTGAATGGTGCTCTTCAATGGCAATCTCTCAAGTGAGAGAGATTCCAGTAATGTGGTTTCCCCATTTTGGTTGCATCAGGATCCTGTTGAGAGGATACTTGAGTGGTGTCAACTGGTAGAGTCCTAGAAACTACAGGGGGATTACTACCCATAGTTTCATCCTGCCTTTGTGTTGCAGGGGCATCATCAGGGGACTCAACTCCCTGAGTAGCCTTTTTGGGTTGTTTGGAGTGAGGTTTGGAGGGGACTTTGGATCTGGAGGACGAGGCTGTGGGTACCTTCTGCTTGGGTTTTAGCAGTTTGGCAGCCTCTTTGAGGTGTGGGTCAGAGTTGTGCCTGGAGTATACCTCTGGCAAAACTACCACAGCAGGGACTCCAAGGCCAACAGGGCCATCAGATTGTAACTGATTCATGATTATGGCCATAAGAAACCTTGGATATAATAGCCATCTGTTATCTACAGGTTTCATTGCCAGATCTTTAATTCTAAAAATATAATTTCAGAAAAATTTAAGCTTTGGCGTTCAAGAATAGAATACAATACCTGCTGCCACTTGAATGACATTTGATCCCATGAAGAGGTTTTGGGGGCAAGACAAACATTGATCATGTGGAAGATTAGGCGTTCAGCATCATGAAAGTGCTTCTTGAGAATGGTGGTAGCACTTAGGTTCCCTCATAGCCATGATTAATGAATGAGAGATCAATGGTGCCCTTCGGGTATTTGGTGACAAAGGTAGCATCATTCAGATCTAGCATTTGGCGAATGATAGCAGGAGTGACTAACACCTTTTTCTGGTTTACAAATGACTGGAGAGTGATCGCAACATCATTCTCACCATTATGGATGGTGACATTTGTCCAGAATTGATGAAAAGAGTCGGGATAGATGGTAGGATTCAGAAGATAAGCAGTTCGATACTGGGAATCAGCCATCAGATCAATAGCATCGTCAAACTTTGTCCAAAAGGCGATTTTGTGAAGTAGGCAACACAGTTGTGTCGAGGTTTGATTTTCATGGTCGCCATTAATGGGAGATGAATGTTTGGAAATCGATTTATGAAAAGTTTGAAGTTAGGGTTAGGTAATTATAGGATAGGAAACGGCCGAAAGAAAACAACTAAAAGTTTTGGTTTTAGTCATCAGTTGTTAGAAAACGACTGAAGACATGGTTTTAACTTTCAGGTGTTGTAAACAACTGAAGACTTGGTGTTTGGCATCAGTACTTGAAAAACTACTTAAGACTTGGTTTGGCTTCAGTTGTTTGGAAATGAAACAGTAGTGGTTTGAAACAATTGAAGAAGAAAATTACTCATTAGTTGTTGTCGTCAATTCACATATCTCATTTTCATTTGACCTTAACACTTACTCAGCAGATTATCTAATTTTCAGATGTTTCATTGGTCATCAGTACTTATTGTTAAACATACGTCAGTAGTTTTAACCACTTCAGTACTTTGCAACAAGTAAAGTACTTCAGTACTTTAAGGAATTTAGTCTTCAGTAGTTATGAAAAACTGCTGACGATAAAATAACTTTAGTACCTATTTGTGACAGCTGTATACTGATGCTCATCAGTACTTGTGAGCTGAGATCATCAGTAGTTGTCAAATTATTCAAGCTGCAACATACCAAGCCTTGGCACAAGATTTTGAGAAGTTGCATTGTCTAAAGGCTTAGTAAATATATCTGCAAGCTCATCAGCACTAGGAACAAACTTTGGATCAATCAGACCTTTTTCATAAAAATACCTTATAAAATGATGTCTGATCTCAATATGTTTAGTCCTAGATGCTGGATAGGATTCTTAACAATACAAAGAGCTGAAGCACTATCTATCAATAAAGGAGTCTTAGTCTCTGTAATGTCATAATCCAGTAATTGATTCTGAAGCCAGGTACCTGAGATGTACAACTTGCAGCAGCAATGTACTCTGCTTCAGCAGTGGATGTAGCAACAGAGGTTGTTTCTTACTCTGCCAAGAAACCAAACAGTTGCCGAGAAATTGGCATCCACCAGAGGTTGATTTTCTGGTTAATTTACACCTGGCATAGTCACTATCAGAGAAAAGCAACTAATTTGCAAGAGTGCCCAGTGGAATAACAAAGTCCTAGAGATTGAGTTCCTTGCAAATATCTAAAGATCCTTTTGACTGCAATCATATGGGATTCTTTAGGTGCAGCCTGAAATCCAGCACAAACACAAGTTGCAAACATAATGTCTGGTCCAGAAGCTGTAAGATACATCAAGGAACCAATCATACATCTATAAAGAGTTTCATCAACTGCTTTAACTTTTTCAACAAATCCTTTGTATATTTTGACTAATGAATGAAAGTTCAATCAGCCTTTTGTTTGATTTGCAACCCCAGAAAGAACTGTAATTCTCCCATAGCACTCATTTGAAACTTTTGTTGCATCAACTTAGTAAAGGCATCACACAACTGTGGATCAGAGGATGCAAAAATAATATCATCAACATAAATTTGAACAAGGAGCTTATGCATGCCTACTTTCTTAATGAACAAGGTTTTATCTATGGAGCCTCTAGTGAAATTATTTTGAAGAAGAAAGTTGGACTGTGTTTCATACCAGGCTCTAGGTGCTTGTTTTAGTCCATAAAGAGCCTTATCAAGCTTATACACCCAATTGGATGTTTATGATCTTCAAAACCTGGTGGTTGGCACACATAAACTTCTTTTATTTTACGATATAATAATGCACTTTTGACATCCATTTGAAAAACTTTGACATTATGAAAAGCAGCATAAGCTAAAAACAATCTGATTGCTTCCAGTCTGTCTACAAGGGCAAATGTTTCATCATAATCAATACCATCTTCTTGTGAAAACCCTTGTACAACCAGTTTGGCCTTGTTCTTGACAATTTGGCCTTTTTCATCAGTTTTATTCCTAAACACCCATTTAGTGCCTATTGCACACTTACCTTGGGGAAGAGGAACCAGTTCCCACACTTGCTGCTTTTGAAACTGAAGAAGCTCAAGTTGCATAGCTTCAACCCATCCATTGTCTCTTAATGCAATATGATAATTCTTTGGTTCTTGCTGACTGATGAAGAGAGCATAGAAGCAAAAGTTGGACAATTGACTTCTGGTTGAAACACCAACATTGATGTCACCAATGATCTTAGACATGGGATGATTCTTCAGTTCATGATACTCAATAAGATCTATGCAAATGTTTGTAGGTGATTCAGCAGCAATAGATGGAGATCCAGATTCTTGAAACCTAGAATGAGATGACAACTCAAATGAAGTAGAGGATTCAGAGATCTCATCAGCATTTGTTGTAGATGGAACTACCGAAGCTACAGGAACATCAAGTTTAGTAGACTCAGGCAGTTGATCACTAAAACTTGAATTTATACCAATAGATGGATAACAGGTTGTAGAAGATGATGGATTCACAGAAACTGCAACATTTGGAGACTGATAAGGAACATATTGTAGTATGTCCAGATCAAATAACTCCACAGAATTTTGTGGGATTTTCTCATTTGGAGATTCATTAAACTTTACATGCAAGGTTTCTTCTACAATCTTTGATCTACAATTAAAAACTTTGTATGCCTTGCAAGTAGAGGATACCCAACAAAGTACCCCGCATCCACCTTTGATTCAAACTTCTGAAGTGGATCCTTTGTGTTGAGAATATAATAGGGACACCCAAATGCTCTAAAGAAGGAAATCAGAGGAGCCAAATGATGTAACACTTCATAAGGAGTCTTCATCAACATTTGATTTACCAATACTCTATTTTGCACATAACAAGTTGTGTTAACAGCTTCAGCCCAAAAGGTTAGTGGCAAACCAGAATCAGCCAACATTGACCTTGCAGCTTCAATAAGGGTCCTGTTCTTTCTCTCCACCACTCCATTTTGTTAAAGAGTTCTAGGAATGCTAAACTACCTCTTGATTCCCTTAGAGAAATAAAATTCATCAAGTGTTTGATTTCTAAACTCTATGCCATTATCACTCCTCACACACGTAACATAAAGAGAATACTGCTTTTCCACATGCAACGCAAAGTAGACGATAATTTGACCAGCCTCATCTTTTAATGTAAGAAGAATGTCCATTAAAATCTGGAATCATCCACAATTACCAGACAGTATTTTTTCTTGCCATACTCATCACTCTTACTGGACCAAAAAGATCCATATGTAGTAATTGCAAGCAGGCAGTGGACTTTGGTTCTTTTATTGGAGGGAATGATACTTTATGTTGCTTTTCTTTTAAACAAGCAGAGCAGTTGTCATCACATTTGAACTCCTTTAATGGCAGACCTCTCACTAAACCATGAAAGATCTGCTGGTTCATGTTTCTAAGATTTACAAGACCAAGCCTTCTATGCCAAAGCTCAGATTCCTGAGGAGAGTCCTTGGAGAACAAACATGGATGGCCTTTTAGATCAATTTTCTTTGATAAGTCTAAGGCATATACTCTTCCAATCCTGTTGGCTTTTAGGAGAGTATGGTCATCCAATATCTTTTCAATCATATTCAAAACATTGAAAGATAGAATTCGACAGTTCTGACCGGTGAAAAGTGCAACATGCCCTTTGTCACACATTTGACTGACACTAAACAAATTGTACTTGAGATTCTCCACATGGTTGACATCATCAAACCTTATTTCACCATTTGAAACAAAAGCCTTTGCCGATGATGTAACCCTTAGCATCATTACCAAAAGATACAAATCCCTTCTTTCCTTGAGAGTAGTCATGAAGAAGAGATCTGCTCCCAGTCATATGCATAGATCCTCCACTGTCCACATACCAGATGCTTCTATGGCATTTTGAAGAACCCTGCATATATCACAACAACTAGTTAGCTTTTGAGACCCAAACCTTTTTGGTTTTGGGTCTGTTCTCATCAACAGCTTTTATACTAAGTGATTTGTCATGATTAACAGCCTTTGAAGATGGAGATGGTGCTGAAAAGGATTCTTTTGATTTTGGCTTAGGTTTCCTTTTTAGTGGTTTAATCACAGTACATCTATTTGGTTAACCTTTCCTAACAGATGTTGAACCATCATAACAAGTTGTGTCTGATTGGTTGTTAAAGCTTTCAGTTCAGCAGACACATCAGAAGTTGTTTGTGAATGTTTCCTGTGAGACACCATGTCCTCCTTTTTGAAAGATATAGACTTAGTCTGTAGTTTTGATACTCTTTGAGGAGTATTTTCAACTTTTTTATAATAAACCTCTTTCTTCTGTTTAGATTTTTGTGAAGACTTTGGTTTATCGGGTTGAGATGTTTGTGGCACAAACTTGGTTTCAAATTCATCTTTCATTTTATTAATTTTCTTTTTAATGATTTTATCCTTGTTAAATTTGGAACCCTTTCTGTACCAACATTCATCAGTGAGATGTTTGAATAGACCACATATTTCACATGGCTTTTTCTTCAGCTTTTGTTGATCAGCTGCTGAAGAAGATGAAACTACTAAAGGTGTGTTCTTCAGTACTTTCTTCCTTCCAGTACTTATGTGAAGTACTGATGGATTTGTAACAACTGAAGACTTGTTCTTCAGAGATTTTCTATCAGTACATTTGGATTTCCTGATAGATTCTTCAGCAGTTGTCAAACCATGTTTGGTTCTATTTGGCTTGAAATGTTCTTCAGGTGTTGTTACTTGCTCTTCAGTACTTTCAATACCTTTTGAGACAAAACCTGAAGGACTCAACTTTTCTTTGATCATGTGTTCATCAGCAGTAGGACCATCAGTTTACTGATAAGCTGAGGTACTATTACTGACTTCATCCTCTTATTGTACATTATCACTTTAGGATGAGACGCATGATGATATGGTTTGGGAATTGATTTCACCTTCAGATTTTACTTCTGTCTTAGGAGTAAAATCTGTAGGAGGTTCAGTGTGATTATATCCAATCCCAAACTTCACATTTGAAGGAGTTTGCTTACTGAGAAGCATTTCAAACCCCTTTCAAGATGTTACCCAGCGTTCACACCCCACTTGAGTAGCTGCAAGTGTTTTTTTGAGACTCTTGTGATTTTCTAAGATGACCTCTACCTTAGCCTTTTCATCAGTGATTTGGCATTTTAATTTGTAAATCTCATCATCTTTTTCTTTTAAAACAGACTCAAACTCAGCTTTTCTTTTGGAAATCACTTTCTCCAGGTCAAGATTTTGATTAATTAAAGCTACATTTGCTTCTCTAATTGAGGCAAAAGCAGCTATGCATGACTCAGAACACAACTTGGGCTTAGCCTTAGAAGATACTTGTGGTACCTGTGATGATGAAGCATTTGAGCTTGAACCACCAGTAGACTCCAGGGCCATAAGAGCAAGATTTCCAAAAGGATTTTCACCACCTTGTTGACCAGCACCAGAAAACATTGTTCAGAATAACCAGAAAGATCATCTGGTAAACTACTCCAGTCAACAACACTAGGAGTGAAAAAGCTTTGATGTGATTGAGATTGAGATTGAGATTGTTGACTTGATTGAGATGGTTGAGGCTCAGGTAGGGCATGTGATTGTTGAGCGATGGGTACAGGAACCAGATTGGACTATGGCATGTAAAAACAGGGATAAGGATATGGCATTTGACCTTGAGGAACAAAATATGCAGGAGATGATTATTTTGTGAATGATGACCAGAACTGGTAAAATGTTGCACTTTGTTTTGTGAATTATTGCTTGGAAAGGTCACAAAGGGTACAGAAGAGTTAGATCCAGATGATCTACACTCTCTTGCAAAATGTCCAAGTCTATGACACTTGTGAAACCTCAACTTGCTCTTGTCAAAAACCAACTTTGGTTTTTCCAGAGCGACCAGGGAATTTTCTACGTGTCCTTTTGTAAAAGTTTTTAGATCTGATATTAACTAATGCCATTTGGCTCAAAATATCCATCTCTTCCAAATCATCATAAGCAATTCCTTTCAAATCATCCATCAAAAAGCACAGATTGTCACTATTACATCCTGAATTACCATCAATACAAGCAAAAGCATGATCTCCACAGTTTGAAGAGAAATCAATATGCTCATTATAGGAACTTTCTGATGTAGCATATTCTTACTCATGACCAACCAGAGCAGCATTCCCTGGTACAAAGTCATCAGTGAGCTTCCCAGATGAAGTCAGTTTTCTTTTCTTATCTCTCTTTCAAATGTTAGCAGTTTCCCGTGAAGTTGGGTGAGAGATAGATTATCTAGATTTGCACTGGGGCGTAGGACAATGTATATGTGTCCCATCTCTCAGGCAGGGATTTGAGAAATCTGTTGTTCATCTGACTATTTGTATATTCATGTTTAACCATTTTCAACTCAGATATCAAACAGGAGAATCACTCAAACAGTTGAGTCAATGACTCACCCTTTCTATGATAGAATGTCTCATATTGCTGGGCAAGGATTTGTCTATTGTTTGCTAAGACCTCATCAGTTCCTCCAAATTGTTCTTTCAGAGCAACCTAGAGGTCATGAGCAGATTTATGATGCATAAGTCCAGAATAGATTTCATTAGGCAGTGCCATGGCCAAAATTCCATGGCCTTTATCATCAATTTCAAACACTTTCAAATCTTCATCTGAATATTGCTCTTTCTTCTTCAGAACCATTTCATTGGTTTCCGGATTACTCACCATAGGCTTATTTGGTCCTTGAACCATAGATTTCCAACAACCTGAACTATTAACAGACAGGTGATGGAGCATTCGTCGTTGCCATATGTTGTACTCACTCCTAACAAGCATCGGAGGCTTTGTTGAGGAGCCAGTATTGTGAGGATCATTGATTGATGTAGCCATTTTCACCAATTCAAACAAGTTCAATAATAGTTTAACGGATCTAACTCATAAACTCAACAACACAATTTGAAATAAGAAGAATCTCAAATTGATACACAGGAAGCAACAGAAAAACAACCTTTATAACCAATTCTTGCAAATTTGCCAATTCGATCAAACTGAGATATCAAAAGAACAGTTTCAGTGATCAATTGTTAAATCGATCAATGATTAACATGCTCTGATACCATTTGAAGGGATCGAGATCTAGTTTGATCAATTAGATTAGGATTTGCAGCAGAATAGCACACGAATTAGATGAAATTCTAGCAAGAATAATATGAATATTCAATCAAACAGTAACAGTTATAGAGAGAGCGAGTATTCTGCAAAAAGAATGTTTTCATTCATGCACAAATTTCTCGTAGAGGGAAATTAGGTCAACCTTCCTTTTATAAGGAATGTGACATGAGCTGACGTCACATGATATTGACATCTAACAGATTTATACAAACAACTGAAATTAAACTAAACTACTAAAGATGTCCATAACAACTGAGGACACCTTCATTAAAAGCTAAGTATAAACTAACATTACAACTATTGAAGTTATAACATCTGAAGTATAAGAACTTCAGATGTTTTACATAATATAAAACTACTGATTACAAACTACTGAAATATAAACCATCACAACTACTGAAGATAGCTACTTCAGCTGTTGTGACAACTTCTGAGAACTTGATCTTTAGACTTTTTTCAGCAGTTGTCTTCAGACTTTGTCTTCAGCAGTTTTCTTCAGACTTTGTCTTTAGACTTTGTCTTCAGCAGTTGTCTTCAGACTTTGTCTTCAGACTTTGTCTTCAGATTTTGTCTTCAGACTTTTTCTTCAGACTTTGTCTTCAGACTTTGTCTTCAGTTGTTGTAGATCACTTCAGTTGTTTTGATGTCTATGGGACTTAAGGTTTTTCTGATCTAGCTCATTGGTTCTTTTGGTCCAATATATGTAGATTTAAATACTGATGTAGTCAGGACAGGTAATGTTTGGGGTATGAAGAGTAAAGTAAGTGGCTAATCACAACTGGCCACTATAATTAGGGACTTACTATACTTGACATAAACTGAGCTGTTCCTTTGAATGACCGTGTTGGTGTTTGAATCTTTCAGTGTGTGTGTGATGGCCGGTGGTAGATCTACGAAAGCCTCTCGTGGTGGATGTCATTGCGCTGAACTGCGACCCAAGAGAGGAAGACCCAGAGTTGACAACGTGGTTCATGAAGAACCAGAGACCCGTCATCCGGAGGGTGGCGACAAGAGCGCCAATCTGAGAGCCTCAGTAAAGGAGGCTGTCGTGGAAGAAGTTCATCATGTCATACAGACAATCTTAGGGTCTGTGGTGACCGAAGTGATTAAGGCAGTACAGGAAGGGGAAAGAAAGGAGAGGAATAGGTCCTCAGGAGGACAAGAGCAACCGGAGCCTGAAACGGTTGTGTCGGATGATGAAGAAGAGGAGGAAGAAGAAGAGCACGTGCAAGAGGCAGCACGACGTTGTAACTACGGGGCGTTTATGAGATGCAAGCCCCCAACTTTTGATGGCAATGGCACTGCTGCTGCTGCTCACCAGTGGGTAAGAGAAATGGAGGCTATTCTTGATATCAGCAAGTGCGGGAGGACTAGAAAGTGAACTTCGCTACCCACTCCTTTGTAGACTTGGATCTGTGCAGTTGGGACAATATAGCCCAAGCCAAGGGTAGTCGGGAGATCGGGAGAATGAAATAGTCCGAGCTGAAGAAGTTGGTAATTGAGGAGTTCTGTCCTCACCGGGAGATGGATAAGGTTAAGAGAGAGTTCCTGCAGCTGGAGGCGAGAACGATGACACACCAACAATACACCACCAAATTCAACGAGATGGCACTTTGGGTGCTGAAATAGGTGACACCTCTATCTCTAAAGATCAATAGGTATATTCAGGGTTTGCTAGCGGATATTCGCACGCACATGATCGCTGCCCGGCCGAGCATGTTTAGGTCGGCGTTGGATTTGGCAGGCAGACTGTATGATGAGCGAACGGTGGTGGTGACTGAAGGTGATAAGAAGAGCGGTGATGATCGAAACTAGCCGGGGAAGAGGTTTGGTTTGGGTGATGCCTCGACGGGTAATAAGAAGGCATGGGCGGATGACCGCCGTGTGGTCACATCAAGTCCGGGATCGAAAAGGTGTGGCAAGTGTGGAAGGGAGCATAGTGGGGAATGCAGGTTTGGGTCGAACTTGTGCTTCAAATGTGGGAAGGCGGGGAAAATGGCAAAGGACTATCGTAAGTCCGATGCTATAACTGTGGTGACGAGGGTCACATGAGCAGGGATTGTAAGAAGCCGAGGGCTGAGAGTTCCGGGGTGAATAAGACAGGAGGTGATGACCGAGGGCGAGTGCCAGGGCATTCACTATGACACAGGAGGAAGCTAGGACGGACCATGATGTCATGTTTGGTACATTTCTGGTGAACCAAACTTTAGCTTCTGTGTTATTTTATTCGAGTGCCGGTAAAAGTTTTATTTCTACTACTTTCTATGCTAAGTTGCCTGTTAGTAGTAGACGTGTTGATGCATCCTTCGATGGAGAAACTACCATAGGTAAGTCTACCAGGATTTCTGAGATGATAGAGAACTGTGATGTGGAACTTGAGGGTCATAAGTTTCCTATTAGACTGTTCATGATAACCTTAGGTGGTTTTGATTGGGTTCTTGGGATGGATTGGTTGTCGGACTTCGAGGTGAACATTGTGTGTCGAAAGAAGATGATTCGTTTGACAGCACCTGATGGGAGTTCGGTGACGATTTATGTGGATTGGGTCACGACGATCCCAAAAGTGATCTTAATGGCGGTAGTAGGAAAGTGTATGAGGTGTGGGTGTAGCACCTACTTGGCTTATGTAACGGATGCGGATACGCTAACACCACAACCGTCTGATGTGCTGGTTTAGCATGACTTTCTAGACGTCTTCCCAGAAGATTTATCAGGAGTGCCACCTTATCAAGAGATCAAATTTCAGATTGATCTAATACCGGGTGCCCAACCAGTTGCCAAGGCACCGTATCGGTTGGCTCTCATGGAGATGAAAGAGTTGATGTACCAGTTGCAAGAGTTGCTTGATAAGGGGTTCATTAGGCCAAGTATCTCTCCTTGGGATGCTCCGGTCCTGTTTGTGAAGAAGAAAGACGGTAGTATGAAGATGTGCATTGACTACCGCGAGCTGAACAAGTTGACAGTGAAGAACAGATACCCCTTACTCAGAATAGATGATTTGTTCGATCAGCTCGAAGGTGCCAGTTGGTTTTCAAGGATCAATCTGCGATCTGGCTATCATCAGTTGAAGGTGAAGGAACAGGATATCCCTAAAACAGCTTTTCACACGCGCTATGGTCATTACGAGTTTCTTGTAATGTCTTTTGGGTTGACCAACGCACCAGCTGCTTTCTGGATCTGATGAACCATGTGTGTCGGCCGATGTTGGATAAATTAGTGATTGTGTTTATTGATGATATCCTAATTCATTTGAAGAGTGATATTGAGCATTCCGGTGATATTTGGGAGGTTTTGGATACGTTGAGGAGGGAGAAGTTTTATGCTAATTTCTCCAAGTACGTGTTCTGCTTGCGCAAAGTTCAATTCTTGGGTCATGTGGTGAACCCTGATGGGATTATGGTGGACCCGACAAAGGTGGAGGCGGTTATGCAATGGAAGTCACCGAAGACACCATCCGAGATTCGTAGCTTTTTGGGCTTGGCGGGCTACTACAGAAGATTCATCCAAGAATTTTCCAAGATCGCTTCTCCACTAACCTAGTTTACCCGAAAAATGTAAAGTTTATATAGGGTCAAGCTCAAGAGAAGGCATTCGAGGAATTGAAGGCGAAGTTGACTCAAGCTCCTGTTTTGTCATTACCCGATGGAAGTGAAGATCTAGTGGTTAATTCTCATGCTTCCTATTCGGGTTTGGGGTGTGTGTTATTGTTCAGAGGGAAGGTGTTGGATCAAGAAGAAGGATAATGCAACCAAAACTATGTCACTTAAGTTATTTTGGTGCTGCATGCAAATGCTTCCAAAGCTTAACATGGAACTTCCGAAGGTTGTAGAGTTCTTCCGAAGACAAAGTGAAAGATCAACTTCTAAAGACAGAACTCTACATCTGAAGACAAGTGCATACTTTCAAAGTTCAAGTCTTAGAAGAATAAACTAAAGACCACTTCCGAAGTATGATGAAAAGAAGAAGTCTCCAAGCCTTGGAAGAAGCAGCCTCTTCCGAAGTATAAGTGGCTTCGGAAGTACTTACTCTTCCAAGGCCATTTACCTTCGGAAGACACTACTATGAACCAGTGGACACAAGTATGGTCTCTAACACTCCAATACAGACTTCTGATACAACATGGCTTCTTCCCAAAGAGCCATGTTGTTGACCATACTTTATTCCTCTGTTTACCTTTTTATGATACTACATGTTACCAACTTTAGTTGGTGACAAAAGATAAGTCAGGGACATGTCCTAACTACCATACCTCAGATAAGACTTTATCCGAGATAGCTTAAACTATAGTCTTATGGTATAGGCTTCAGCTAAAGGATCCCAGCTGGTATCAAAGTATATCCGGCTGTAGGTAGTATTATATGTAGGTTCTCTTTGTAACACATTGCAGGAACTGCTTGTATGAGTCTTATATTATTGAGTTGAGAAGCAATATATAAAAGTACCTTGAAAATTACTTTTTGTGTTCTTTATTACTTTCTATATTGTGATCAACTCTTATGGATTATTTATATACCTGAGTGTTGTTCTAGGTGAGTTTGAGAGAAAACATTATGTTTAGTGACCAACATCGATCCTGTAATTGGTATCAGAGCTTTTTAGGCTCTTGATTGCATGATTTAACCATCCAAATCAACCTAATTTTTACTCCTCCCTTCAACTCACTCACTCAATGGCCCTTAACAAATCCGAGGTAGAGATGGGAACAATGACAAAAGCTCCCATTATTACTCCTGAAAATTTCAGGTCTTGGAGTAGAAGAATGGATGGCTTCATTAGATACCAAGATAGCAAAATGTGGAACTCCGTTGTCAATGGACCGTATAAGCCAAAGGTGGCATCACCTGGTGGAAACGATGCCATGATAGAAAAGGCTGTCGAGGACTATTATGATGAAGATAGGAAGAAGATGGACATCGATAGCAATGGTATGACTATTCTCATGATTGCAATACCGAACTCTATTATGGTGGGGTTCGAGCATTGCAAGACTGCCAAAGATTTGTTTTATGCATTTGCCTAGATGTATGCAAACTCCAACGACTAAATGAAGGACTCACTAAAGCAGCAGTTCGAGAACTTCACTCATATTGCGGAAGGGACCCTCAGCCAGTAGTACTTCAGGTACATGGATCTTATCTCTTTACTTCTGTCTATGAAGATCACTCCTAAACTTGGAGATCTTACCAGAAAGTTCATGAGTGCTCTTCCGAATGAGTGGACATTCTACTGTGTCTATATCAAGAGAACAGAAAACTTGAACACTCTCACCATGACTGAACTCTTTGGCATCCTTGGTGGATATCGCCTACAGATGGAGAGTAAGAAGGGCCACCAAACAAGGAGACCCATGAGTCTTCCTGCTAGCAACGCTTTAATGGTTGCTGAAGGCTTATTAACCCCACAACCTCAGCATTACCTGACCTACCAGCAGACATCCTGCTCTTCTGGACCTTACATCACTTTCCCTGAGACTCCAAGGTCTCAACAGGCTCAACACAACTCCTTCGAGGAAAGTTGTGCCTTTGTCTCAGGAAATGAACACTCAGCAGATTTTCAATACTGTTTTGATGATGTTGAGTGTTTTAGTCCAGATGATGTGAGTACGTGGACATTGTCCAACAGATGGCTCTCTTAACTTACAGAGCGAAGAAGTTCTTTAAAAGAACTGGAAGGCATTTCCCTCAAAACCCAACTACCAGCAAGTTTGGGTTTGACAAGAGCAAGGCAAAGTGTTACAACTGTAACCAACTAGGTCACATTGCAAGGGAATGCAAGACTCCTAAGACCATCCGGGAACCCCACAGGCCTACACACATCCCTCAACCTCGAAGCCCACTGAGAAGTCAACAGAAACAGTTGCAATGGCTCAAGAAGTTGATGGAGCTTCATGGTACAGGATGTGACTCCTGCTCAAGCTCTCATAGCCAAAACAGATGATGCCCAGGTATATGAACATCTCTACACTCCAGCCTATATAGCTAAAGTTAAACTCTATCAGGATTACAATATGGAAATCAGATCTCATATTAAATCTTTAAATATCTTAAAATCTTATTTTAAAATAGCTGAATCTGACTATCAAAAGAAACTGTATCTCTTTTAAAACAAGAACACACCAACTACAAGACTCAAATCAAGGATCTGATATCCAAATTGTTTGAGGCTCAAGCCCAGCTTGTCACTGCTAAGGCTCAGGCCAGGAAGCATGCTATTTCTGAGCAGAACTTCCAAGCTATTCTTGCATCATCCTCCCATTCCAAACTCTCTTAGCAGAAAAAAAGTGGGTTGGGAACCAATGAAATTGATCCACCACACTCCTATGAGTCTGTTAGACAGCCTAGATGTGGTACTGAGGATCAAGAGGTTGCGACTGCTAACCCTTCTTCTCTAGAGTTGAAGGATGAAGCATCAATAGTGGCCAACACAAGGAAGGAATAGGTAGATGTACCCATCTCCTCTTGTGAAGACTAAATCCTAACCACTAAAGCCAGAAGAAGTAGAGCTAAAGCTGCTAGAAGAACTGCCAAGAAGGTGGCTGAGTCCAAGCTGAAGATTGACCCCAAGCAGAAAGGTGTCTTTATCTCAGCTGGATTCCAAGTGTTAGGTACTTCTGCGTCAGGAAAGGAGTGTAATACCAGCACTCCTGTCCTACCAAAGGATAAAAAGTTGAAGGGAAAAATTGCTGATAAAGAAAAGAAACCCAAGAAATAGCAAACCCAAGGTATATAGGCCCTTTTCCGAATCATTGCTCGAGTAGGAGAGATAGCCTATAGACTGGAGCTACCAGAAGAGTTAAGTGGAATTCACCCGACATTCCATGTATCTCATCTGAGAAAGTGCTTAGCTGATGAAGACATGATTGTTCCACTCAAGGATATCGAAGTAGACGAACGGCTCAATTATGTGGAACAACCGGTGGCAATTATCGATCGAAAAGAGAAAAGGCTGAGAACTAAAGTGGTTCCTCTTGTGCATGTACAGTGGAAGCACCGGAAGGGATACGAGTCAACGTGGGAGACTGAACAAGAAATGAGACGGCAGTATCCACGGTTGTTCGAGGAATAACAGCTTTCGAGGATGAAACCTATTTAAGGCGGGTGGACTTGTAACACCCAGTTATTTATTTATTTTGAAACCGACGAAAGAAGAAAAGAAATAAAGTCCTAGGTCGAGAGACCAAACTCGCCAACGAAAGAAACTTAGGTATGTGAAGATGTATGTAGGGAGAGGGCAGCCATTACCGTCTCCCCACACTCACATTTTCAGCCAAAAGAAAGAGAAGAAGAGAGAAAGAAGAAAAAAGGGAGAAAAAGTTGGTTCGGGTTGATTCAAGTGAGCAAAATCATTGAGAAGCGAGTCAATTGAAGCTGGTCGTTTGTGTGAGTTCTAGGACCCCCTTTAAACGTTTTTGAATGATTTGGGGCTGGAACACATTTGAAAATCAGGTTTTTATGTGTGTGTGTGTGTTTGACCCGTTTGTGTATGTGTATGTGTGTGTATGATTTTTTGAGCCTTGCTTTTGAACTTGTGTGTGTTTGAATGGTGTTTTGGTATGAATTCCTAAGGTTTAGGATGGTTGATTTGGGCTTTGAATGAGTTTGGATGAGCTTGGCGGTCGAAAATGGCAGATTGGGTTTGGGATGAACTGCATTCTGCATCAGCTAGGGCTATGTGACCGAATGGAGGCCATTCGCATGGGTGTTCCTCTGCATTGGTCCAGTCACATGATGTTCAGTCGCATGGAGGCAATGCGACTGAAGGGTGTCCCTATGCCCGAATAGGTCTGTTGTACCCAAGGAGAAGCGTAGTTTAACTTCTGACTTTCGGGGAAAGTCCAGATGTAAGTTTTGACGTCGAAGTTTCCGTTATTGCATGCAAGGTGATTATAGAGGCCTTAAAGGTGGTGATGGGCATGGTGATGATGTTGCATGTTTATGCATGACGTATGCTGTGTATGTATGATGTTTCCCTGTATGATATGGATTACTGTATATGTTAGTTCTTGTTATGATGTATGTTTATCTTTCCTGTGGCTTTACGTGTTATGTTAATGAACGATGTGAAAGTATTATGTAATGTAAAGTGAAAGGTAATGAGAAGAGGAACATGATGAATGCATGCATTAATGAATGATGAAAGTAATGAAAGTCTTGCAAGCACTGTATGTCGGGACACCCCATTAAAAGGTGGTAGCCCAACGGTGTGCGTATTCGCTACTCCGGGAGGATGCACATCGGGGATTTTCTTTGTGATTAACCATATGTATGGAACCATTGTTGCTTGCCTTAGGTACTATGACCAGAGGTGCTAGGCACCGTGAATGAAGGTCTATTATCCATTACCATGAGCATGAAGGGCATAGCATATGACAATGGTATACCTGAACTTTACCTTAGGTACTGTGGCTAGAGGTGCGGTGCACTGTGAAAGAAGGTCTATCATAGGCTTAGGCCCAGTATCATGAGCATGAAGGGTAAAGTTCATGGTGATGATGAAAGGAAAAGATGTAATGTTGAACGAACGAATAAAAGTAAGAATGAATGAATGAACGGAAGTTAACGAATGATGAAGATAATATGACATTATCTATGTGTACACATGATGTATGATCGCATGAATATAAAGAACGGTTTGAACAAAATAAAAGTATGCTTTATTAAAAACTAGAACTCACTCAGCAATGCTGACTTTGATGTGTTTCGAGTTAGCATGTAATGATTGCTGAGATGGCACGAGGTGACTACTCAGCTCTTTTGGGATGGCATCCATTTATATATGCTTTTGTGATGTAATGCAACAATGTATTTTGTAACTGATTCACGATGTATTATTTTGCAAAAGCCACTATATGAAATGAAATGTCATTCTTGAATGGTTCCGCTGCAATATTTTTGTAAGATAAATGAAAATGTATGTTTATGCGCAATGATTTACTAGCTGTAAGGGTCCCGGGAACGGGGTCTTACAACGACTTACCATCCTTAAACAGACTGTCAAACTGAGAGAACCATTCAATCCCTGGAGGATTTGCCACATCTTTGTGTCCTTGACTTTGGTGGTGGCTTGGATACGCATTTACCTCTCGCGGAATTTTCTTATAATAATAGTTACCACTCGAGTATCAAGATGGCACCTGTCGAAGCATTTTATGTTCGCAAATGTCTTTCCCCATTTTTTTCGATGAACATTGGTGAACCTTTCATCACTGGTCCAAAACTCATACAAGAAACGATCGATAAAGTTTCCACGATTTGTAAGAAACTTGAAGTGGCTAGAAGTTGACAAAAGAGTTATGTTGATAAACGATGCAAGCCGTTGGAATTTCAAGTTAGGGATAGGTTCTTTTTAAGGTCTCACCATGGAAGGGAGTCGTTCACTTTGTAAAGACAGGTAACCAGCTCGATCAAGAAAGGGGCTTATAAACTGGAACTACCTTCCAATCTTAGCATGGTTCATCCTGTGTTCCATGTTTCAAATTTAAGGAAATGTTTGGCTGATGAAAGTCTGCATGTCCCGTTGGATGAGATATGGATCTACGAGTCCTTACATTTTGTTGAAAAGCCTGTTGATGTCATAGATCGCATCATGAAGAAGACTAAAACCACTACCTCCCCATTTGTCAAGGTTCGTTGGGAGAATAAGCGTGGACCTGAGTTTACTTGGGAATGCAAGGACCATATGAAGAAGAATATCCGCACTTGCTCATTTAGTTTCATTTTTAATTTCGGGACGAAATTCTGAAAAGCTGCGGAGACTGTAACCTTTTTATTTTCGTTAAATAAAAATTAATGTCATTATGTTTTTGTAAGGACCTTTCCGTCATTTAATGAAACTCTAAGGACTCGTTTATGTTTGTTTATTTGTTAATTTAAAGTTAAAAACAGAAATAATAATAATAATAACTATTATAATAATAATACTCGTAGTTATAACTTTTGCTTATCATTAAGTATCTTAACTTAAGTTATAATAATAAAAATAATAATAATAGTTAAAATAAAATAATAATAATAATAATAATAAACATAAAATTTATAAAAGTTAAACAATTGATATGTTATAAAAATATTTAAAAATTAAATTTTAATTAAGTGTAGGGTGTTTATATAAATTTGGAAACTTAAAATATAAGTTTATACATAAAATAAGGAAACTAAATACTAAAACGACTAAAAGTGTAATTTTAAAAACCCAAACCTTTTTCCCCCTTCACCCCCGTTTTTCCAGCCACGCTCAGGTCACACTCCGGTGACCCCGCCACTCCTCAATTAACCGTATTACCCAAATTAATTCCATTAAATCGCATCATGATCCGTTTTTGAATTCATGACCCCATTTTAATTTTATGTAAAGGTTTGTTATGAACATTTAAGCAAGAAACCAAAACATGCATTGAAGGCTAAACTGTTCGAATTTAAAGTTGCCAAATTATGTTGTAGTAATTAAGGGAAAATCATCTAATCGATACTCTAAAGCTAACTGAACACTCAATTTCGTCTGAAACACAGTCAAGCATCGTATTTGATTCCCGTTTCACCGTGACGTGAAACCGAAGAGTTCATCATCTTTCGCACATTCTGAACCCCAATTGATAGAGGGTTTTTTTCTATTTATCCAGGAAACGTACCTTTCAAGGAGTTGAGTTACCACAAACAAAATCAGCTTGAATCAAACCTTCTTCTGTCGCAACAAACTCTGATTGTGTTCTTCAATCCGAGCTTTATTTGGTAATTAAACACACTCACACACTCGATTCCACTTAGGGATTAAAAGCCCTAAGGTTAATTTGTTTACATACAGAAATTGTGGTTCAAATTGGAGAAATCTGAATCTAGTTTTCATCGATTTCGGGGGTTCTTTGTATGTTTTTAAAATTAAGAACTGGGTTCTAGCAGTCTTAGGCGCCCTCACCTACTTGTTAAGAACACATGGTTCCATCTTTGAGGTGTCGGGTTCAAACACGGGCACCCACATCATTTTTTAAAACATTTTTTTAAACAATTTAGATTAATTATAAAAGAATCATTTTTGTAAACTTTACAATATCTAAGAGCACCAAATTATTTTCTACAATTTTACATATTTAAATATTTATATATCCTTTTAATAAAATAATATAACAAATGTCATTTTTAGTTTATTTCTTATGAAATGGACTTTAAATAATTGTTTAATTTAATAAATATTATTGGTCCATACGCTACTTTTAATTATTGTTTAAATTATGTTTACCTCAATGATTTATAAAAATCTATTTAAACTTTACATTTAAACTTTACTAATTATTTTAAATGTTTTAATTAATTACTTATATGGTATAATTCTTTTTGTTGAGCAAAATATAATTGATTCCATTATCTAATTTTATTATCAAAACCCTAAATTCCTACTCAAACCCTAGTTCACATATAAATCGTTAATTTTATCTTTAAACTAAATCTTGGAACTTATACATTTAGATATCTTGTAAGAGGAATTGTTGGAGCACTATTTAATTACTTGATATTACCCTTAACATCACATATACACATGTGAGTTTCCATGCCCCTCTTTATATTATTTCGTACCTTTTGAGGTGAAATATGTTAACATTATAAACTTGCACTTATAATTGTTTTGATACTTGTAAATGCACTAGCAATTCATCTTTAATCTTATCATGGTTATTTGTAATTTGTGAGACTTATATGATAGATATTTTTTGTTGAAAATCCTTAACTATTGCTAGCCTAGGGACATCATAAATCTATGGCCCTCACAAGCCTATTTGGTGCTAAAGCCGAGGTTCTTGCCAGCTCCTGATACGTATGACTTGTTCAAATAGGAAACAAGTAGCCTTAGCTAATCGTTATAACTTGTAATGGATATCATTTTCAAGGTTTGATTGTATCATTATGTTATCTATAAACATGCATTATTCGTAACCGTTGACATGAATTGCTGCTTTTAAACTTATATATATTTATGTGTGAATAACCCATGGAAACTTACCAACATTAATGTTGACTTATTTTTAACATGTTTCATGAAATGCCCAAGCTTATGGTAGATCATGAAGTGGATACATCTAGGATTGGACCATAAAATAAAAGACTTATTTTAAATTTGAGATGTTGAACTTATGTTATATTTTGATTGTTGCTTGAGACTTTTGGTTGTAATGCTTCATTAAAACTTATGGTTAATTATATTTACATTTAATGATAGTGTTATGTGGCTGTGAACAAACATAACCCTCTTATCTCTATGTTTATGTGGTTAAAGTTAGGGTGTGACAGTAACCAATCAATGTCTATTATGACATCAAAATTTGCCAAGTGTATTTGCATCCCCTGGTTATTTTAATGTCAAAGAAAAGAACGAATAAAGTGAAAGAAAAGAAGAAAAAGGAATAAAACCCAAGTCGAGGGGTAAAAAGTGTCGAAAAGGACAAAATGTTTGAAAAGTGGGTGTAAAAGGCGGTATGGCCGCCCATATGTCACATACACCTCTGATTTTCGGGTTTTAGAGAAAGAAAGAGCAGCAAGTTTTCTGTTTTGAAGAAAGAACAAGGAAGAGTTTGAATTCAAGGTAAGAATTCATGCTTTTATGGTGTTCTTGACTGGTCTTATCCTCTGGTTTATGCTTATGTGTGTTTGTATGTGTCTCGGGTATGTTTTTAGTGGGTTTCTAGCAGTTGAATTCAATTTGAAAACGAGTTTGGAGGAAACCATATTCAAAGCTGCAAAGGTGAGTTCCAGGACCCCTCTTTTACTGGTTTTTACTCATATTGGGCCTGCAATGCATGAAAGTATGTTTTCATTCAACTGGGTTTCAGACCCGTATGTTTGAATGCATGTATGATGATGTTATGATGTACTCTGTGACTATGTTCATGCTTGATGATGTATGATTGTGTTTCTAAGGCTTAGAGGATAAGAATTAAGCTTAGAACATGGTAAATTGTGTATGGAAATTGAAAATGATGTTTTAGATCCACTTGATAAGTTTCTAAATCTGCCTAAGTATGAGGAAGTAAATGCGGGTGAGCAAGTAAGTCAATGCGGATGAGCATTTGACTAAGTGCTGAAAATGCGGATGAGCAAGTAAGTAAATGCGGATGAGCATTTGACTAAGTATGGAAATGTGGATGAGCAAGTAAGTCAATGCGGATGAGCACTTGACTAAGTGCTGAAAATGCAGATGAGCAAGTAAGTCAATGCGGATGAGCATTTGACTAAGTAGGTAAATGCGGATGAGCAAGTAAGTCAATGGGGATGAGCATTTGACTAAGTATGGAAATGCGGATGAGCAAGTAAGTCAATGCGGATGAGCGTTTGACTAAGTATGGAAATGCGGATGACTAAAGTCAATGCGGAAGAAATGAGTCAATGCAGATGAACTATAGTAAATGCGGATGAACTGTAGCAAATGCGGATGAAGACTTAGAAAAAATCTGACTTTGAGAAATGAGGTAATGCACGCTTTGACCTAGGAGATTCCTAGGAGTTATGAATGTTGACTTCTGGGGTCATAGATGGTATGATGGGCATGTAATGTTGTGTGCTTATGCATGATGATGATGATGATGTTGCATGGATATACATGATGTATGTTATGTATGTATGATGCCGTGCATGATGATGTATGAATGATATGTTTATGTTCCTTGTGATGATGTACGATTATCTTTCCTATGGCTTTACGTGTTATGATAACGAATGAATGAATGAACGAAGTATTATGTAACGTAAAGTGAAAGATAATTAAAGAGGAACATGATGAATGAATGCGTGCATTAATGAATGAATGTAAGAAAGCCTTGCAAGCAAATGTATGGAGGTTCACACCCAATGAAGGGTGTTAGCTCAACTGTGTGTGGGTTAGCCACCCCAGAAGGATGTACACTGGGTTCTAATCTTTGGAATTGACCATACGAATAGGATCCTTGTCGCTTGCCCTAGGTACTAGAGTCAGCTTCATGCACAATGTTTGGGGTCTATGAGAGACCTTAGGCTCAGTTACCCGCTTCGTGCACAATGTTCGGGGTATAGCTTATCGCATTGATGCAGAATGAAAGAGAAAAGATTAATGGTGAATGTACGCCCTAGGTACTGGAGTCAGCTTCGTGCATAATGTTCGAGGTCTGTGAGATACCTCAGGCCTAGTTACCCGCTTCGTGCACAATGTTCGGGGTAATGTACATATCACTAGAAGTAATGATGAATGAATGCAAGTATGAACTAAAGAGTGACGAAGATAATAATGTATTATCTGTATGTACGTACCATGTATGATCACAAACAAATGTAAAGTATAATATGATTAAAAAGAAAGGATGTTTTATGATAGAAAAGTATGTTTTGCTATAAAACTAGAACTCGCCCAGCAACGCTGACTTTTATGCATTTTCCAGTTGGCAGGTAGGTTGCTGAGGATGGCACGAGGTAGCTGCTCAACTCTTTTGGATGGCATCCTTATATAAAGCTTTTGTGATGTAATACAACAATAAAATTTTGTAACCCAAAAATGATGCATTATTTTGCAAAAATTTTTACGATGAAATGAAATGTCATTTGTTTTATGTTTCCGCTGCAATTTTTTGATGATTAAATGCAAAGTATATGTGTTATGTGCTATGAATTACCAGCTGTAAGCGTCCCAGGATCGGGGCTTACAAGTTGTATCAGAGCCAAAGTTTAAGTGAAATGGGTAAATTTTCAAAATAAACTTAACTTAAACTGAGAATGGGACAAAAAGGGAAGGGATGCCAATCTGAGTAGCTGCATGCCATCAGGCATTTTTGTAAAGTTAACTGGTTTTATGTGCGCATGGTATGTGATATGCATATGTGTTGTTTGAGGATTTAAATACTGATGTAGTCAGGACAGGTAATGCTTGGGGTGTGACGAGTAAAATAAGTGGCTAATCATAACTGGCCACTGTAATTAGGGACTTACTATACTTGCCATAAACTGTGTTGTTCCCTTGAATGACCGTGTTGGTGTTTGAATCTTTCAGTGTGTGAGTTAGAGGAGTGGTGGTAGATTATCTAAAGCGTCACATGGTGGCGGAGATGGTGCTGAGCCGCGGGTTATGAGAGGAAGGCCTAGGGCCAGAAAGATGGTTCATGAAGAACCAGAAACCCTTCATCCAAGGGCAGAGATGAGAGTGCTAACCTGAGAACCTTAGTGAAGGAGGCAGTTGTGGAAGAAGTGCATCAAGTCATGCAGACGATCCTACTGTCTGTGGTGACCGAAGTGATAAAGGCAGTTAGAGAAGGGGAGAGAAGGGAAAGGAGTAGACCAATGGGCAAAAAAAGACAGCCAGAGACTGAGACGGTTCTGTCTGATGACAAAGAAGAAGAAGAAGAAGCAGAGCCTATGCCGGAGACGGTACAAGGATATAACTACAGTGTGTTTATGAGATGCAAGCCCCTACTTTTGATGGTAACAGCACTGCTGCTGCTGCTCACCGGTGGGTGAGGGAAATGGAGGCTGTACTTGATATCAGTGAGTGCCGACAAGATCAGAAAGTTAAGTTCGCTACCCACTCTTTTGTGGAATCGGTTGTGTGTTGGTGGGACAATATAGTCCAAGCCGAGGGTAGTCGGGCGATCGGGAGAATGAGATGGTCAGTTGATGAAGTTGGTGATCGAGGAGTTTTGTCCTCACCGGGAAATGGATAAGGTCGAGAGGGAATTTCTGCAACTAGAGGCAAGAATGATGACACACCAAGAGTACACCACAAAGTTTAATAAAATGGCACGTCTGGTGCGGATCAGGTGACACCTCTGTCTCGGAGGTCAAGTGGTACATTCAGGGTTTGCAGACATACATTCGCACGCACATGATCGCCGCCCTACCAATCACGTTTAGGTCAGCAGTGGATCTAGCAGGGAGATTGTATGATGAGAAGACTGTGGTGGTGGTCACTTAAAGTAATCGGAAGGGTCGTGGCAATAGAAACTGGAATGGGAAAAGGTTTGGTCAAGGTGGTGCCTCGACGGGTAGCAAGAAGGCTCGAGTGGATGACCGCCGTGTGGTCATATCAAGTGCGGGTTGAAAAAGTGTGGCAAGTGTGGGAGGAGCACGGTGGCGAGTGTAAATAGGGTTGAATGTTTGTTTCAAATGTGGGAAGCCTAGTCATATGGCTAGACTGTGGAGGTGTGAAGTGTCAACTGCAGGGGAAGTGGTCATATGAGCAGGGAGTGTAACAAGCCAAGAGTTGAGGGTTCCGGGGCGAAGAAAACGGGAGGTGAAGGACCAAGGGCGAGTGCCAGGGCATTCACGATGACAGAGGAGTAGGATAGAACTAACCCTGATGTTGTGTCTGGTACGTTTCCGATGAACCAAACTTTAGCTTCTGTGTTATTTGATTCGTGTGCCGGTAAAAGTTTTATTTATGCTGCTTTTTGTGCTAAGCTGCCTGTTAGTAGTAGACGAGTTGATGCGCCCTTTGATATAGAAACTGCCATAGGTTAGTCTACCAGGATTTCTGAGATGTTGGAGGGCTGTGATGTGGAGCTAGAGGTCATAAGTTTCCTGTTAGACCGTTCGTGATGACCTTTGGTGGTTTTGATTTGGTTCTTGGGATGGATTGGTTAGCAGACTTCAAGGCGAACATTATGTGCCGTAAGAAGATGATTCGTTTGATAACGCCTAACGGTAGTTCGGTGACAGTTTATGGTGATCGGGTGACTACGATTCCGAAGGTGATCTCCATGGCGGTGGCGGGAAAATGTATGAGGCGCAGATTTAGTGCCTACTTGGCCTATGTAAAGGATGTGGATGCGTCAACACCACAACTATCTGATGTACCCGTTGTGTGTGACTTTCCAGACGTATTCCCAGAAGACTTATCAGAGTCCCACCTGACCGTGAGATCGAGTTCCAATTGACTTGATACAGGGTGCCCAACCTATTGGCAAGGCACCGTATCGTTTGGCTTCGACATAGATGAAAGAGTCGATGGAGCAGTTGCAAGAGATTCTTGATGAAGGGTTTATTAGACCGAGTATCTCGCCTTGGGGTGCTCCAGTTATTTTTGTAAAGAAGAAGGACGGTTATAGGATGTGTATTGACTACTGTGAGCTGAATAGTTGACAGTGAAGAACCGCTATCCCTTACTGAGAATAGATGATTTTTTCGATCAGCTTTAGGGTGCGAGTTGGTTTTCAAGGATAGACCTTCGATCAGGTTATCATCAGCTTAAAGTGAAAGAGTCAGATATTCCAAAAACAGCTTTTCGCACGCGCTATGGTCACTACGAGTTTCTTGTCATGTCCTTCGTTCTGACCAATGCGCCAGCTGCTTTTATGGATCTGATGAACTGGTGTGTCGGCCGACGCTGGATAAATCAGTGATTGTGTTCATTGATGATATCCTGATTTATTCGAAGAACGAGATTGAGCATGCCGGTCCCATTCTGGAGGTTTTTGAGATGTTGAGAAAGGAGAAGTTGTAAGCCAAATTCTCCAAGTGTGCATTTTGGTTGCGTGAGGTTCAGTTCTTGGGTCATGTTGTGAATCCCGACGGGATTACGGTGGATCCGGCAAAGGTTGAGGCGGTCATGCAATGGAAGTCACCAAAGGCGCCATCCGAGATTCGTAGCTTCTTGGGTTTGGTGGGGTACTATAGAAGGTTTATTCAAGACTTTTCCAAGATTGCTTCTCCGCTAACTATGTTGACCCGAAAAGATGTGAAGTTCGCATGGGATCAAGCTCAAGAAGGCATTTGAAGAATTGAAGGCGAGATTGACTCAAGCTCCTATTCTGTCACTACCCGATGGGAGTGAAGATCTGGTGTTTACTCTGATGCTTCCTACTCGGGTTTGGGGTGCGTGTTAATGTAGAGAGGGAGGTTATAGCCTATGTGTTCCGACAGTTGAAGGTTCATGAGGTCAATTACCCTACTCATGACTTGGAGCTAGCAGTTGTGGTCTTTGCATTAAAGATTTGGAAGCACTATCTTTTTGGTACGAAGTGCACCATTTTCACTGTCCACAAGTGCTTGAAGTACTTCTTTGAGCAGAAGAATCTGAACATGAGGTAGAGAAAATGGTTGGAGCTCATAAAGGATTACGATTGTGAGATCCATTACCATCCGGGCAAGGCCAATGTGGTGGCAGATGCCCTTAGCCGGAAAGAGAGGCCCGAGCTGATTCGGGTGAAAGCATATAAGCTGAACATGACCTCGGATGTGATGAAGCAGCCAAAGAGTTTCAAGATGAAGCACTGAAAGAATGAGACGTCTGGTTAGGGAATTGGGGGAAAACACACTTGGTGTTAAAACTCGATTTGGTTGTGCATGGAGTTCCTCGTTTTGGGGATCAACGGGTAAAGATAATGGATGAACCTCACAAGAATCGATACTCCATCATCCAGGTGCCACAAAAATGTATCAAGATATGAAAAGAGATTATTGGTGGCCGGGTACGAAGCGCGACGTGGTGGAGTATGTGAGTAAGTGCCTTACTTGCTTGCAAGTGAAGGCCGAGCATCAAAACCCGTATGGGAAGATCCAACCTTTGGATATACCAGAATGGAAGTGGGAGCACATCACCATGGATTTCATTACGAAGCTGACACGTACTCCGAAAGGGTACGATTCCATATGGGTGATGGTGGACCGACTGACGAAGAGCGCTCACTTCCTACCGATTCGCGAGAAATATTCATCCGAGAGGCTGGCTACCCTGTTCATCAAGGAGATTGTAACCCGTCATGGTGTGTCGGTGTCCATTGTGTCTGATCGTGACGCCCGTTTTACATCTAAATTCAGGAAAAATTCCACGACGCCATGGGGACGAGGTTACATATTAGTACAGTTTATCATCCCTAAACTGATGGTCAGTCAGAGAGGACCATTCAGACATTGGAAGACATGCTTCAGGCATGTGTGATTGATTTTGGAGGAAGTTGGGATGACCACTAACCGTTAGCTAAATTCCCGTACAACAATAGCTATCATGTCTGCATTGGCATGCTACCATACGAGATGCTATATGGTAGGAGATGCAGAACACCCGTTTGTTGGGGTGACATTGGTCAGAAGGAGTTGGGAAGCATCAAGGTAATCGAGGCTACGACCGCGAAGCTTGAGAGGATCAGAGCCTTCATGAATTCAGCCAAAGATAGACAAAAGTCGTATGCCGATAAACGATGTAAACTGATTGAGTTCCAGGTGGGTGACCGGGTTATGTTGAAGGTGTCACTTGGAAGGGTATTACTTGTTTCCGAAAGCAGGGCAAGTTGAGCCCAGGATACATAGGCCCTTTCCGAATCATTGCTTGGGTAGGACAGGTGGCCTATAGATTGGAGTTGCCCGATGAGTTAAGTGGAATTCATCCGACGTTCCATGTATCTCATCTAAGAAAGTGCTTAGCAGATGAAGGCATGAATGTTCCCTGGAGGATATCGAAGTAGATGAACGGCTCAATTATGTGGAGCAACCAGTGGCAATCGTTGATCGAAAGGAAAAGAGGCTGGGGAATAAAGTGGTTCCCCTTGTGCGTGTAGCAAGGGATCTGAGTCTACGTGGGAGACAGAAGAAGAGATGAGACGGCATTACCCACAATTCTTTGAGGAATAACAGGTTTCAGGGATGAAACCTATATAAGGGGGATGGACTTGTAACACCCAGTTATTTTAAAGTCAAAGAAAAGAATGAATAAAGTGAAAGAAAAGCAGAAAAAGGAATAAAACCCAAGTCGAGGGGTGAAGAGTGTCCAAAAGGACAAAATGTTTGTAAAGTGGGTGTAAAAGGCAGTATGGCCGCCCATATGTCACATACACCTCTGCTTTTCGGGTTTTAGAGAAAGAAAGAGCAGCAAGTTCTCGGTTTTGAAGAAAGAACAAGGAAGAGTTCGAATTCAAGGTAAGAATTCATGCTTTTATGGTGTTCTTGACTGGTCTTATCCTTGGGTTTATGCTTATGCGTGTTTGTCTGTGTCTAGGGTATGTTTTTAGTGGGTTTCTAGCACTTGAATTCAATTTGCAAACGAGTTTGGAGGAAGCCATAATCAAAAGCTATAGAGGTGAGTTCTAGGACCCCTTTTTTACTGGTGTTTAACTGATTTTGGGGCTAGAAATGCATGAACGTATGTTTTCATTGAACTGGGTTTCGGACCCGTATGTTTGAATGCGTGTATGATGATGTTATGATGTGATGTGTGACTATGTTCATGATTGGGATGTCTGATTGTGTTTCTAAGGGTTAGAGTATAACAATTAAGCATAGAACATGATGAATGATGTATGGAAATTGAAAATGATGTTTTAGATCCACTTGATAAGTTCTAAATCTGCCTAAGTGTAAGGAAGTAAATGCGGATGAGCAAGTAAGTCAATGCGGATGAGCATTTGACTAGTGCTGAAAATGCGGATGAGAAAGTAAGTCAATGCGGATGAGCATTTGACTAAGTATGGAAATGCGGAGAGCAAGTAGGTCAATGCGATGAGCATTTGACTAAGTGCTGAAAATGCGGATGAGCAAGTAAGTCAATGCGGATGAGCATTTTACTAAGTAGGGAAATATGGATGAGCAAGTAACTCAATGCGGATGAGCATTTGACTAAGTATGGAAATGCGGATGAGCAAGTAAGTCAATACGGATGTGCATTTCTCTAAGTATGGAAATGTTGATGACTAAAGTCAATGCGAAAGAAATGAGTCCATGCGGATGAACTATAGTAAATGCGGATGAACTGTAGGAAATGCGGATGAGAATAGGAAATGAGGATGAACACTTAGAAAAATTCTAACTTTGAGAAATGAGGTATTGCAGGCTTTAACCTTGGAGATTCCTAGGAGTGATGAATGTTGACTTATGGGGTCATAAATGGTATGATGGGCATGTAATGTTATGTGCTTATACATGATGATGATGATGATGTTGCATAGTTATGCATGATGTTGTTATGCATTTATGATGCCCTGCATGATGATGTATGAATTATATGTTTATGTTCCTTGTGATGATGTATGATTATCTTTCCTATGGCTCTACATGTTATGATAACGAATGAATGAATGAACGAAGTATTATTTAACGTATAGTGAAAGATAATGAAAGAGGAACATGATGAATGAATGCATGCATTAATGAATGAATGTAAGAAAGCTTGCAAGCAAATGTATGGAGGTTCACACCTAATGAAGGGTGTTAGCTCAACTGTGTGCACGTTAGCCACCCTAGAAGGATGCACACTGGGGTCTCATCTTTGGGATTGACCATACAAACAGGATCCTTGCCGCTTGCCCTAGGTACTGGAGTCAGCTTTGTGCACAATGTTCGGGGTCTATGAGAGACCTCAGACCTAGTTACCCGCTTCGTGCACAATGTTCGGGGTATAGCTTATGGCATTGATCCAGAATGAAAGAGAAAAGATGAATGGTGAATGTACTTGCCCTAGGTACTGGAGTCAGCTTCGTGCATAATGTTCGAGGTCTATGAGAGACCTCAGGCCCAGTACCCGCTTCATGCATAATGTTTGGGGTAATGTAAATGTCACTAGAAGTAATGATGAATGAATGAAAGTATGAACCAAAGAATGACGAAGATAATAATGTTATTATCTGTATATACGTACGATGTATGATCACGAACGAATGTAAAGTAATATGATTTTAAAAGAGAGGATGGTTTTATGATAGAATAGTATGTTTTGCTATAAAACTAGAACTCGCTCAGCAACACTGACTTTTATGCATTTTCCAGTGGGCAAGGTAAGGTTGCTGAGGATGACACGAGGCAGTTGCTCAACTATTTGGATGGCATCCATTTATATAAAGCTTTGTTATGTAATACAACAATAAAATTTTGTAACCGACAAACGATGCCTTATTTTGCAAAAGTTTTTACGATGAAATGAATGCCATTTGTTTTATGTTTCCGGTACAATTTTTTGATGATTAAATGCAAGGTATATGTTTTATGTGCTATGAAGTACCAGTTGTAAGCGTCCCAGGATCGGGGCCTTATAGTATTAGAATAAAATCATTAGGAAAATCATGCATTTGAAGATTAATGATTTAGTTCAAAATAACAGAATCAATTGTAATGGTTTCTAAAGCGGGTATGGTTTTGATGAAAAGGCATTTGGAATGATTATCAAGTGATCTTATGAGAACTGAATAATGAGTTTTTTAATTCTAGAAAAAAAGTCAATGATAATATGATTCAAAGTAACAATAAGATGTTTAGAGTCTAAACATTTAGTTCACAAACCAAAACGAATACGTTAACTTATCCAAGCATTTGGTTAACCACAACCTCAATGAATACATACCTACCTATAAGCGAAAACTCACCTCTAGGGTTCCCAGGTAAGGTAAACAGATCAATCAATTGTTTTGATTTATATTAATACCTTTCCTAGACAGAACACCTCAAGATAAAGGCATCTAACTCTTCGAGCATTACATCTCTTTAGTTACGGGACATAGACTTGATGGAATTTAAAAACCCTGAATAACAATTCAAAACTCAAAATTTGAAACCATTTGATTTAGGCACAGAATGCCTTAGAATACAATTTGAAAATCTTGTGTACATTGATTGAAACCAAGGTGTAAGAATAATCACATAAGGCATATAATCACATAATAAATGTATAAGCATATAAGACACATAAAATTCTATCTAAGCATATAAAATACATGAGAGGACTTACGTGTGAGTTACTTAGTTATAACCTAGGTCATTCTATTTCTACGACTTGGTTCCCTATAACCATAGCTCTGATACCAATTTTTCACACCCCGACTGACCCGGAATAATCGAGGCGGACGACTGGGAATCGATCGTTCATAGCTCCTCGAGTAAAATAAGTTGAACGAATATTAAATGTCATTTTCATTTAATAATACTAATCAATCAATATAATAAAATCAATTAATAACATAATGAAATTGCACACTTAGGATTTGGACTTTGGGGGGCGGTTGCATGTGGTGATTGGGTAGAAGCAGATTGCACCCGGAGGTGGATGGTGCGCTTCAATGGTAACCCTCTCAAGTGAGATAGGTTCCAGCAGTGTAGGTTCCCCAATGTTGGTTGCAACAGGATCCTGTTGAGAGGATACATGTGCGGCTGTGGCTGGTTGAGTCAGTGTCACAACTCGGGGGTTAAGACCAATGTGTGGTTCCCGTGTTTGTGGTACAGGGCATCCTCAGGGGACTCATCTCCCTGAGTAGCTTTTTTGGCTTTTTGAATTTTGGTGTAGTGGGGACTTTGGTTCTGGAGGTGGTGGCTGTGGGTTCCAACTGCGTGGGTTTTCGCAGCTTGGCAGCCTGTTTCAACGTTTGGTCAGAGTTGTGCCTGGAGTATACTTCAGGCAATACAGCCGTTGCAGGGACTCCGAGGCCAACAAGTCCTTCAGCGTTTAGCCGATTCTCTATTATGGCCATAATGAACCAAGGATATAATATCCAGCGGTTAGAAATAGATTTTGAGGCCATGTCCTTAAGTTCCAGAAAAATGATTTCAGAGAAGTTTAGGTTCTGTTGTTCAAGGATAGAGAATAGTACCTACTTCCCCCAAACTTTGAATAAGTCCAAATCCTAAGTGTGCATTTAAAAGTCCACTAATTTTCATTCCTAAAATCATGTGAAAAACTAATGGGTCAACTAACGAATTAGCTGGTGAGTAACAACAGGTTGAATACATATATAGTTTGATTCAATGATTAAAAACAATTCAATTCACATGGCAATGTAAAGACATATAATGCAATTGTGTAACATAAAAGACAAACCAACACAATCAAACCTAATGACTGAATTGACTCGATCCGTAAACGAAGCCTTATAGAACGAATGATTCCGGTTCCAATCATCACGCGACTTAAATAATAGGGTGGGTTTGTCAAATCAATAGATATATCATTGTTACCGTGGTTGCATGAATTAAGGATTGTATCATCCAGTTTATCTATCCATGTACACATAATTGCAAGTAATAACATAGCATGTTTTGGATTGAATTTAGAATGAAATAGAATAACAATGAATAACTATGATTGAATATTGAATACATGATATTCCCAAAATATAAAACACATAAAAGTGCTATGAATACTCACTTTAATAATACAAATCACCTGATTTCCCCAAAATATAAAACACATAAAAGGGCAATGAATACTCACATTCTATAATGATGGTTGTAGAGTTCATAAGAAAGCTTGGATGTTCAAGAGTCAAAGGTGATGTCCTAAGGATAAAAGGAAACAATAACTTGAGGTCGGAATTCATTACAAGAAGTTAGGACATTTAGAGAATGCCAAAAGGTGAAAGGTAGATTGAAAAAGAATTATTGCACCAATTTTAGATTCTGGACAGAATGTTTGGTACGTGTTTGAACAAGTTTTACAATTAGAAAATGTTTTCATAAAATTTTGAATTTTTAGAATTGACTATTTTAGAGTCTCCTGGATAACTTTTGTTTAGAAAACCTTTATGAAAAGACCCGTAAATAGGACAAAACAGCAACATAAAATAGAAGGTGCTGAAATACGCACTTACCTTGTGAATGCTATTGTTGAGTCTTCGGAATGAGTTTGAATACATATAAACTATCATTAAATGTAAATTCAATAAAATTAATATTGGAGTCTGAGTTTAATCAAATTTAGTTTGTTATGAATATGTTGTGGTTAGTTGAAGTCAAATTATATTCTGCCAAAATTATAGTAAAACACTTATGTGCACTGTTAAAATTGTTAAAGCATGAAACATGATAGAACAAATTTTAATATGTTGATATATGGTATAATAGACTTCATTTGATTTATAAAAAATATTTTAACAATTTGGTATAGCCATCATTAGAGAAATAATCTTGTGGAATAACCTAATGCGGCGGCATCGCCGTCCATATGCAAACGAGATTCTTTGTTTACGTTAGAGTGTTGTTAGCTTGATTTAGAAATGTTACTGATTTTTATAAGGTTAGTGAATGTTATAATTTTAATTATCAAATGATAATGATTAAAATTAAAAGAGATTTAGTAGAAGAAATAATAAAAGTAAGAACATTAAGTCACGAGAACAATTGTATGTTAGAATGATTGAAACAATATAGAAATGCATAATATAAAAGCTATATAAGGTTACCTTAGTATTAGAAACTTTTGAAATAACTTGTAAAAGAAAATTTATGAAATTGATTAAAACCAATGGATGAAAGAAAGATATGTGAATGGGATTTTTGGGGAATAAACAAATAAAAAGTGAGGCCTAAATCTTGCTTTTATGGTTGATGTTAGGATGAGGTTATGAATGATGTTAATGGTGAGTTATAAGTCTTTCAAAAGGGTTATGATTAGAATTTCAAATAAATATAAACTTAAATAAAATAAATAATTAATAGAATAGTTCAATTTAAACTCTAAACATATTAAAATATAATTTTAGTTTAATCATCTTATTTTTTTATACAATCAATATAGACATTATAAACTCACAAAAACTTTGCAATTTGATTGTTTATTTTTATTGAATATTTAAATATTATAAATGTTAATAACCTTTTAAAACTTGTTTTTTAGATTATGGAGTTTAAGTTAAATTGACTAAGTGATACATTTATTGTTTTCTAACATAAAAACAAATAAAATGACTAAATAATGAATTTGGTTTACAATATTGACTCAAACGGTTCGGGTTTGGGTTTTCAGTTTGAAAATGGGCCGGATGTTACACTGTGTGTGACAACCCTAAAACTAAGGTTAGGTAATATAATATTTTCATAAGTTGATAGTATATGTTTATATCTTGTAGTAATGATTAGATCATATGAATCTCTGAATACTTAATTGAACATGCACTTATGATGTGTGAACATGCATGCATGAAAGTTTGCATGTGCATGCAATTCTTGTATGTGAATTTCATAATTAGTTTTTTTATGTCTAGGTATCAAATTGTAAGATAAATTGATTAGTTGTTTGGATGATAATATCTCATATTCACATGAAATGAATTAAGACAAAAACTTAATCAAACATCACCAAACAAGATCACATCAAGAAACTTTGTATCAAAACTAAAACTAATCAAACTTTAATCACTTAAACACTAACATAAACACAATCTTAACCCTATTCTCGTTTCATTAAGACACTGGTAAACCGGGTTAGCAACCAAACTAAGTAACTAACCTTAACTTAATGACTAAGCAACTAACTAACTCCTTTGATTGACACCAAGAACAACCATTACACCAAGCACTCCCTAAGTTTCCCATCTTTCCCCTAAGAGCCGATTAATCACCCTTAGAAACCACTACCTTATCAACTTAAGTGTAATAAATCCTCCTTCTTGAACCTCTTGGTCGATGGAGACAAGCACAACCACAACCAACCTTAATCCACCACATCCACACCCCCACAATCGTGAACCCCCACAAAGCACCACACCCGCAACCATCTTCGACTCCCACCCTCTCTCCCCTTGGTTTTCAAGCCACCAACTCCAACTCCTTCATGTTTTGGACTTCCAAACACCATCGTCACCATATTAGTTCCACTTCAATTAGCTCATGATCAAACATCAAGGAATACCACCTCAACCGGATCATCAAGAAGTTTTGTAAAGTAAATCCTTTGGTTTTCTCATCATCAAACAAGGTTAGATTTCCGAAATATATAACTAACAAGCTTCAAGTGTGTTTATGTGTTTAAATAAACACATACAAACTAACCCATGAAAGTTAAATGATCAAGAATGTTCATAAGAATTCACAAGCACCATATTTTATTTAACAATCAATAAGAAATGAAGATTCATAATTAAAATTGGAAGTTCTATATAATCAAGGGTCTAAACTAAAAGGTTACAAATAAAAAGGCTAAAAACCTTGATGTTCGTGATGAATTAGATTAAATACCTAAATGATTGTGATTGTGAGAATAAAATTAGGAAATTGTTGAGATATTAGAAATAGTATTATGTAAACTTTGATGTTATAAGTATGGGTAGATTAATTTATATAATTTATTCAAGAAAATGAAAGGAAATTGTTATATAGAAGCTCTGAACCTGGTAAAAAATTGGAAAAAATATAACCTTATATTTTATAGGAATTATAGAAAAACATTTTTGATTTAATTCACTTACATAACTAAGTTGTATATTTTAGAATAGAATGTAATTAGACATTTTGGAAAAATATCAACATAATGAGTTAAATTGTAAATTATGATATTCAAAAGAGAACAATATGTATCAATTTCAGAATTTTTAGTGATGTATTACTATTTCTGTGAATTTATATGAAACTTATGAAAATTATAGAAATTTGCCAATTATTAGTTATTAATATAAATTTTATGAGATAATACAGAATTTAAAATGTTTAGACTAGTAAATTTTGGTATTTTTGAATAACAGAAACTAACGAATTAAAATTTCAGCAATTTTGTGATTTAAATGCTGAAAATTTTAAAGAACTTAGATTTATTCTAAAAAATAATTATTATATAGGAATTATTTTACTTATTGGCTGTTATTAAAGTGAGTAACATTGCCCCTTTTTATTTATAATTTTTGGAGAAAAAGGCATATTGTTTTGTGTTGAATTGGATGTATATTTTGAGAAATTTGAGTTGTTATTTCAATATTGACACAACCATAATTTCACATGAAGAACCATAGAATAATATCAGTAGCGCTACTTAGGAAATGTCAACCTGCATATGCTGATATGAGGGCAATGGTGTTATATTATTTGATTGCGTAATTTGTATTTGACAGTTATGAATCACTTGACATGTGTGTAGGTTTGGTTGTGAGTTTAATTGTCTTGCATCAATTCAAAATAATTTTTAGGGATTAAACCTATGTTCTCACCAACTAATTGTCACTGTTTGTATGGGGCCAAGCTCAAGAGAAGGCGTTCGAAGAACTGAAGACGAGATTGACTCAAGCTCCTGTTTTGTCATTACCCAATGGAAGTGAAGATCTGGTGGTTTATTCTAATGCTTCCTACTCGGGGTTGGGGTGTGTGTTAATGTAGAAGGGGAAGATTATAGCCTATGCATCCTGACAGCTGAAGGTTCATGAGGTCAATTATCCTTCTCATGACTTGGAGCTAGCAGCCATGGGTTTGCACTAAAGATACGGAGACACTATCTTTATGGGATGAACTGCACCATTTTCACTAGCCAGAAGAGCTTGAAGTACTTCTTTGAGTAAAAGGATCTGAACATGAGGCAGAGACGATGGTTGGAACTTATAAAAGTTTATGATTGCGAGATCCATTCCCATCCGGGCAAAGCCAACATGGTAGCGGATGCCCTTAGTCGGAAAGAGAGGCCCGAGCCGATTCGGGTGAAAGTGTATGAGATAATTATGACCTCTCACATGATGAAGCAAGTTAAAGAGTTTCAAGATAAAGCGTTAAAAGAAGATCATCTTAACTCTGAAAGGATTAGAGGTCTGGTTGCGGAACTACGTGAAAACACACTTGGTGTTAAAACCTGATTTTGATGAGTGTCGATTCCATGTTTCGAGGATCTACGAGGGAAGATTATGGATGAAGCTCACAAGACTCGATACTCCATTTTTCCAGGCGCCACAAAGATGTATCAGGACATGAAGAAGGATTATTGGTGGCCAAGTATGAAAAGTGACGTGGTGGAGTATGTGAGTAAATGCCTTACTTGTCTACAGGTGAAGGCCGAGCATTAAAAGACGTATGGGAGATCAAACCTTTGGATATACCGAAATGGATGTGGGAGCACATCACCATGGATTTCATTATGAAGCTACCACGTACCCCGAAAGAGTATGATGCTATATGGGTGATTGTTGACCGCTTGACGAAGAGTGCTCACTTCCTACCGATCCGCGAGACATATTCATCTCAGAGGTTGGCTGATCTTTTCATCAAAGAGATTGTAACTCGTCACGGTATGCCTGTGTCTATTGTGTCGGATCATGACACCAGGTTTACATCCAAAATTTGGAAGAAATTCGATGACGTGATGGGGACGAGGTTACATATTAGTAGGCTTATCATCCCCGGACTGATGGTCAGTCAGAGAGGACCATTCAGACATTGGAGGACATGCTTCGGGTATGTCTTATCGATTTTGGGGAAATTAGGATGATCACTTACCGTTAGCTGAATTCTGATACAACAACACTTATCATGCCCGCATTGGTATGCTACCTTATGAGATGCTATACGGTAGGAGATGCAGAACACACCGTGTGTTGGGTGATATTAGTCAAAAAGAACTAGGGAACGTCAAGGTAATCGAGGCTACGACTGAGAATCTCAAAAAGATCAAGGCCTTCATGAAGGCAGCCAAAGATAGACAGAAGTCATGTGCTGATAAATGATGTAGATAGATTGAGTCCCAGGTGGGTGACCGGGTTATATTGAAGGTCTCACCTTGGAAGGGGATCATCCGATTCAGAAAGCGGGGCAAGTTGAGCCCGAGGTACATAGGCCCTTTCTCAACATTTCTCGAGTAGGAGAGGTGGCCTATAGATTGGAGTTACCAGATGAGTTAGTGGAATTCACCCGACATTCCATGTATCTCATCTGAGAAAGTGCTTGGTAGATGAAGATATGATCGTTCCACTGGAGGATATCGAAGTAGATGAATGGCTCAATTATGTGTAGCAACCAGTGTCAATCATCGATTGAAAAGAGAAGAGGCTGAAAAATAAAGTGGTTCCTCTTGTGCATATACGGTGCAAGCACAGGAAGAGATCCGAGTCTTCGTGGGAGACTGAAGAAGAAATGAGGCAGGATTACCCATGTTTGTTCAAGGAATAACAGGTTTCAGGGACGAAACCTATTTAAGGGTGGTGGACTTGTAACACCCGGTTATTTATTTTGAAGCCGACAAAAGAAGAAAAAGAAATAAAGTCCAAAGTCGAGGGATCAAACTTGCCAACAAGAGAAAGTTGGGTGAATTGAAGTATTGAAGGGAGAGGGCCCTTACCCTCTCCCCACACCCATAATTCTGCAACATAGAGAGAGAAGAGACGAAAGGGAGAAAAGAGAGAAAAGGTTGGTTCGGGTGGATTTAACAGTGCAAAATCATCGTGTAGCGGGTCCAATCGAAGCTCGACTTCTCGGTGTTCATCGTGTGAGTTCTACAACCCCTCTTTTACACGTTTTTGGTCGATTTTAGGGCTAGAACATATCTGAATACTTGTTTTTTATGTGTGTGTGTTTGACCCATTTGTATGTGTTTGCGTGAGATGCACTTAGAGTTTGTTTCCGGGCTTGTGTGTGCTTGAATGGTGTTGTTATATGCATTCCTATGGTATACGATGGTGAATTTGGGCTTAGAATGATTTTGGATAAGCTTGGAGGTTAAAAATGGCAGATTGGGTTCGGGATGAACTGCATTCTGCATCAGCTAGGGCTAGGCGACCGAATGGAAGCCATACGGCCGATTGGGGTGCGATTGAGGTTCATTCGCATGATTGAGGGTTCATTTACACCATTGGAGGGTTCATTCGCATGACTGAGAGCCATTTGCATATACGCTCATCTGCATTAGTTTCATCCGCACAAGGGTTCATCCGCATTAGGTCCATTCGCATGGTGTTCATTCGCATAGGTTGTTCGTCTACATTGGTCCAATGCATGATGTTCAGTCGCATGGAGGCCATGCTTGAAGGGTGCCCATATGCCCAAGTAGGGCTGGTGTCCCAAGTAAAGTGTAGTTTAATTTCTGACTTTCGGGGGAAAGTGCAGATGTAAGTATTGACATGGGAGGTTCCCGTAAGTTCATGTAAGATGACTTTTGAGATCATGGAGGTTACGTTGGGCATGATGATGTTTCATGATTTTGCACGATGTAGGTTATGTATGTATGATGTTGCCTTTGTATGATGTTGATGACTGTGTATGTTGATGTTCCTTGTTATGATGTATGTATATCTTTCCGATGACTTTATGTTGGATGTTAATTGTTGGACCAAAAGAACCAATGAGCCTGATCAGAGAAACCTCTAAGGTAACCACAGGACATCACAACAGCTGAAGAAGACCTGATCAGCTGTTTACAAAGTCTGAAGAATACAACTGCTGAAGTATTTCTGAAGTACTGAAGACAAAGACTGAGACACAGCTGAAGATCTAAAGTCTGAAGACTTCAACAAGTACTGAAGACAAAGACTGAAGATCAACAGCTGAAAGACAAAGTCTGATGTTCAAGTACTGAAGACATCAGCTGATGTTAACAGCTGATGACAACAGCTAAAGAGGGCTTCTTCAGTTCTTGTGATGGTTTTTCTTCATCAGTAGTTTTCTTTTCTTTCAGTAGTTTGTTTACTTTTCAGTACTTGTAAACAACTGAAGAGGTTGTTCTTCAGTTGTTGTAGTATCAGTAGTTTTATGTTTTTCAGTAGTTGTAAATAAGATGTTTAACACTTAGGAACATTTGTAAGAAGATGTCCTGTTGACATCTTCAGTAGTTGTTAAACATCAGTAGTTATAAACGGTTACATGTCACTTTCAAGTGACATCAGCCTACGTCACTCCTTCCTTTATAAGGAAGGATGACTCACCTGTAATCGTGCCATTGAGGCCGACAATCATAATGCAATATTCCTTTTGTCTGATTTTCTCTCTCTATAACAAAATTCTTTTATCGTTTTATATCGTATGTTCTTGCTTGAATTTGTCTGATTCTGAGCTATCCGCTGCTAAATCTGTTCAATCGATCAAACCAAGAGGCTGAGATCCTAACAAATGGTATCAGAGCAGGTTAATCATTGATCGATCTAACAATTGATCATTGAAACTGTTCAATCGCTCTAAGTTGATCGAATTAGCAAATTCGCAAGGATCTGTTATAAGATTGAGAGTGTAATCGCTTCTGGCCGTTTTATTTGAGGTTCTGTGTGGTTCTGAGCTAAATTTATTGTGATTTTACTTGAATCTATCTGAATTTCCACAATGACTACTTCTTCGAATGATCCTTCAATACTGGATCCTCTACCAAGCCTCCGATCTTGGTGAGGAATGAGTATAACATTGGCAGAGAAGATTGCTCCATCACCTGTCTGTCAATAGCTCAGGTTGTTGGACATCTGTGGTAGATGGACCACATAAGCCAATGGTGAATGATCCGGAAACCCAGTTGGTTCCAAAGAAGAAGGAGCAATACTCCGATGAGGACAAGAAGTTGTTTGAAATCGATGCAAAAGCCCATGGAATTTTGGCTACGGCTATTCCTAATGAGATTTACTCTGGGCTTCTGCATTGTGAGTCTGCTCATGACCTCTGGAAAGCCATCAAAGAACAATTTGGTGGTACTGATGAGGTTTTAGCAAACAACAGGGAAATCCTTCGCCCAACAATAGAGACTTTCTCTCATAGAAGGGTGAGACTCTGACTCAACATTTGAGCGGTTTTCATGTTTAATCTCTGAATTGAAAATGGTTAAACATGAATATACCAGGAGTCAGATGAATCATAGATTCCTAAGATCACTGCCTGAGAGATGGAACACATATACCATTGTTCTACGCAAATGCTGATGTTGATCGCCTATCTCTCACCAACTTCATGGGAAACTGCTTACATTCGAGAGAGAGATAGAGCAGAAAAGGAAATTGGTTTCATCTGGCAAGCTTACTGAGGATTTTGTCCAAGGGAACACTGCCCTGATTGGACATCAAGAGTCAGAATATGCGTCATCTGAAAGCCAGTATGATGAGCATATTGATTTCTCTATAAACACTTCTGAGCCTGCCTTTGTGAGTGTTGATAGTTATTCTGCTGAGTAATAGTGACAATCTATGTTTCATCATGGATGATCTCAAGGGGATTGCTGATGATGAGACTTAGAAGAGATGGATATTTTGAGCCAAATGGCCTTGATAAATATCAGATCTCAGAAGTTCTACAAAAGAACTGGAAGGAAATTCCCAGGACTCTCTGGCAAAACAAAGTTGGTTTTGACAAGAGTAGGTGAAGTGCCATAAATGCCACAGGCTGGACACTTTGCAAGAGAATAGATCATCTGGATCTAACTCTCCTGCACCTTTTGTGACTTTCCCTGGCAATAGTCAACAAAACAGAGGGCAACAACCTGTCAATTCTGGTTATCATCATCAACCACAATCTCCTGCATATTTTGTTCCACAGGGGCCAATGCCATATCCATACCCCTGCTATTACATGCCACAACCAGGCCAGGTTCAAGCACCCACTGCTCAGCAACCACATGCACTCCCTGAGCCTCAACCATCCCAATCTCATCAACCTAATCAACTTCAACAACACAGCTTCTTCACACCAGGAGTTGTTGACTGGAGCAGCTTACCAGATGATGTGTCTGGTAATGAACAACTGTTCTCAGGTGCTGGTCAACATGGTGGTGAGCATCCTTTTGGAAATCTAGCTCTCATGACTTTGGAATCCTCTGATGGATCATCCTCAAGTACCTCTTCAACACAGGTATCACAGGTATCCTCTGAGGCTAAGGCAAATTATGTTCTGAAACTTGCATAGCAGCATTTGCCTCTATTAGAGAAGCAAATGTGGCTTTAATCAATAAAAATATAGAGCTAGAACAAATACTTTCCAAAAATAAAGCTGAGTTTGAGTCTGTGCTGAAAGAGAAACTGATGAGATTTATAAATTAAATGCCAAATTTCTGATGATAGCTAGGGAGGATGTACTCTTAGAGAAGTACAAGACCTCAAAGATACTCTTGCTGTCACCCAAGTAGAGTGTGATCAATGGGTACAATCTGCAAGGGCTTTGAAATGCTTCTTATTAAGCAAACAAGCTTCCAATGTGAAGTTTGGAATTGTTATAATCACACTGCTCCCTACAGATTTTGCTTCAAAGCAGGAGTAGAATCTGAACGGAGAAAGTAATGACCAATCCACCTCATCATGTGATTCACTACTTGATAAAGCACCATCAGTAGTTGAAGTCAGTAGTAATCCCTCTGTGAACCTATCAGCTGATATTGATGTTCAACTGCTGACACTCACATGATCAATGAGTTGATCAACCCAAGTGTTATCCCTAGAATACTGAGGGTACTGGAGAGCAGGGGATAACATCTGGAGTTCAAATCCCAATAACTGACAGCACTAAAGAGAAGAAAACTGTCAGTAGGAAGGATTTGAAGCCTACTAAGGAAGTTGACAAGAAGGCAAAAAGTGCTTCTAAACTGCTGAAGAGCAAGTCTTCAGTAGTTTCATCTTCTCAGTTGATGATCAACAGAAGATGAAGAAGAAACCATGTGAATATGTGGTCTATTCAATCATCTCACAGATGATTGTTGGTACAAAAGGGATCCAAACTCAAACAAAAGGAGAAAATTAAAGAAAACTTGGCTAAAATGAAAACTGAGTTTGAGTCCAAGTTTGTACCAGCAGCATCAATCCTGTTACTCCTATGTCCAAAAAGAAATCTAAAAAGGAAGGAGTGCAACAGGCAATAGCTGAGGTTGCTCAAAAGAAGATGGTTGCAACACAAGAACTCATCATCAACACCAATACCAATGTGTCTGAAGAGCTGAAAGCTCTTTCCCAGAATCAGACACAGCTGGTAATGATGGTTCAACATCTGTTGGGAGAGTTAACCAACTTGATGGCCCTGTGTTGAAACCCCAGAAAAGGAGATCCAAGCCAAAGGATTCCTCTTCTACACCATCTCCTTCACCTCAAGCTATTGTGCCCAATAAACCTGTTAGTTTACCATCTATTGATGAGACCAGGCCCAAAACCAAAAAGGTTTGGGTCTCCAAAACTAACTGATTGTTTATTAATGCAGGTTTCTTCAACATGCCAAAGTAGCATATGGTATGTAGACAGTGGGGGATCTATGCATATGACTGGGAACAACTCACTTCTTAATGACTACTCTCCAGGAAGGAAGGGTTTTGTTCCTTTGGCAATGATGCAAGAGGTTACATCATCGGGAAGGGCTTTGTTTCCAATGGGGAAATAAGTTTTATGATGTCAACCATGTGGAAAATCTCAAGTATAACCTCTTGAGTGTCAGTCAATTGTGTGACAAAGGCCATGTTGCCCTTTTCACAAGCCAGAACTGCAGGATTCTGTCATCCAAAGTTCTGAGTTTGATTGACAAGGTATTGGATGCTCACACTCTCCTGAAGCCAACAGGACAGGAAGAGTGTATGCCTTAGATCTTTCCAAGAAAATAGATCTCAAAGGCCATCCTTGCCTATTTTCCAAGGCCTCTCCTCAAGAATCTAATCTATGGCATAGAAGGCTTGGACATGTTAACTTCAAGAACATGAATCAGCTGATACACCATAGTTTAGTAAGGGGAATGCCTATGAAGGAGTTCAAGTGTGAAAACACTGCACTGCTTGTTTGAAAGGAAAACAGCACAAGGTTTCATTCCCACCTATTGAAGAACCAAAGTCCCTGCCTGCTTACAACTTCTTCACATGGATCTCTTTGGTCCTGTGAGAGTGATGAGCATGGCAAAGAAGAAATACTGTCTGGTAATTGTGGATGATTACTCCAGATTTGTAGGACTTTCTTTCTACATTCAAAGGATGAAGCTGCACAGAAGATCATAAACTTTGTGTTGTATGCTGAGAAGCAGTATACCTCTCAGTCAAGTGTATTAGAAGTGACAATGGAACAGAATTCAGGAACAATACACTTGATGAGTTTTACCTTTCCAAGGGAATAAGAGGCAGTTTAGTATTCCAAGAACTCCTGAACAGAATGGAGTTGTGGAGAGAAAGAACAGGACCTCATTGAAGCTGCAAGGTCTATGTTGGCTGAGTCTAGACTGCCATTGACCTTCGGGCTGAAGCTGTCAACACAGCATGCTATGTGCAGAATAGAGTGCTAATAAATCAGAGGTTGATGAAGACTCCATATGAAGTTCTACATCATTTGGCCCCTTTCATTTCTTTCTTTAGAGCATTTGGGTGTCCCTGTTTCATTCTCAACACAAAGGATCAGCTCCAGAAATTTGATCCTAAGGTGGATGCAGGGTACTTTGTTGGTTATTCATCAACTTGCAAGGCATACAGAGTCTTCAACTGCAGAACAAAGATGGTTGAAGAGACTCTACATGTCAAGTTCAATGAATCTCCAAAGGACAGATTCCACAAAGCCCTGTGGAGCTCTTTGATTTGGACATACTGCAATATTTCCTTATCAATCTCCTGCTGTTGCTCCTGTCAACAGTTCACCACCTGGTGTTACTGCTGAAGATAATGATGATAGTAGTAATCACATCTTCAGGTTTAGTGACCAACTGCCTGAGTCCTCTAAACTGATGCTCCTGTAGCTCCAGCAGCACCATCCACAACAATGTGATGAGATTTCTGCATCCTCAACTTCATTTGAGTTGCCACCATCTTCATGGTTTCAAGAATCTGCATCAACATCTGCTGCTGCTGAAGGTCCTACAAACACTTGCACAGATTTGATTGTTTACCAAGAGCTGAAAAATCACCCAATATCTCAAATCCTTGGTGATATCAATGCTGGTGTTTCAACCAGAAGCCAGTTGTCCAATTTCTGCTTCTATGCTCTCTTCATCAGTCAGCTAGAGCCAAAGAACTATCATGTAGCTTTGAGAGACAATGGATGGGTTGAGCTATGCAGCTTGAGCTTCTTCAGTTCAAGAAACAGCAAATGTGGGAGCTTGTTCCTCTACCCCCAGGTAAGTGTGCAATAGGCACTAATGGGTGTTTAGGAATAAACTGATGAAAATGGGCTAATTGTTAAGAACAAGGCCAGACTGGTTGTGCAGGGGTTTGCACAAGAAGAAGGTATTGATTATGATGAAACCTTTGCCCCTGTAGCCAGACTGGAGGCAATTAGATTATTTTTAACCTAGCTGCACTCCACAATCTTAAAGTTTTTCAAATGGATGTCAAAAGTGCTTTTCTATATGGTAACATAAAAGAAGAAGTTTATGTGTGTCAACCACCAGGCTTTGAGGATAATAAGCACCCAGAATGGGTATATAAGCTTGATAAAGCTCTTTATGGGTTGAAACAAGCACCTAGAGCCTGGTATGAGACCTTATCAAACTTTCTTCTACAGAATAATTTCACTAGAGGCTCCATAGATAAAACTTTATTTATTAAGAAGGTGGATCAGCATAAGCTACTGTTCAAATTTATGTTGATGATATTATATTTGCATCCTCTGATCCCCAATTGTGTGAGGATTCCAAACTTAATGCAACAGAAGTTTGAAATGAGTGCAATGGGAGAATTACAGTTCTTTCTAGGTTTGCAAATCAAACAAAAAGCTGATGGAATTTTCATTCATCAGTCTAAATACACAAAAGATCTTTTGAATAGTTTGATTACAAAACTGTAAACCCTGTTCTACTCCCATGTGCAACACCACACAATTGGATGTTGATCAGAAAGGTAAGATGTTGATGAAACTCTTTACAGATGTATGATTGGTTCCTTGATGTATTTTAACAGCTTCTAGACCAGATATTATGTTTGCTACATGTGTTTGTGCTAGATTTCAGGCTGCACCTAAGGAGTCTCATCTGATTGCAGTCAGAGGATCTTTAGATATCTGCAAGGTACACAATCTCTAGGCTTATGATTCCACTGGACATTCTTGCAAATTAGTTGCTTTCTCTGATAGTGACTATGCAGGGGTGTAAGTTGACCAGGAATCAACTTCTGGTGGATGTCAATTCCTAGGCAACTGTTTGATTTCTTGGCAGAGTAAGAACAAACATCTGTTGCTACATCTACTGCTGCTGAAGCCGAGTACATTGCTGCTGCATTGGTACATCCCAAGTACTCTGGCTTCAGAATCAACTTTTGGATTATGGCATTACAGAGACTAAGACTCCATATTAATGGATAGTGCTTCAGCTCTTTGCATTGTCAAAAATCCAGTCCAGCACTCTAGGACCAAACATATAGAAATTAGACATCATTTATAATAGATTGTTTTGAAAAGGGTCTAATTAATCCTATGTTTGTGCCTAGTGCTGATGAGCTTGCAGACATTTTTACTAAGCCTTTGGATAGTTCAACTTTCCACAACCTGGTGTTAAGGCTTGGTATGCTGCAGCTAGAATAAGTGACAACTACTGATGATCTCAGTAATTACTGATGATCATTGGTAACCATGTCACATATAAGTACTGATGAGTTATTTTACCCTCAGTAGTTTTTATAACTACCGAAGGCTAAATGCTTTAAGTACTGTACTTTATCTGTTCTAAACTACTGATGTAGTTACAACTACTGAAATCAGTAGAAACAGATAAGTACTGATGTCCTATGAAACAACTGAAAACAACAAAAGGCTGATGAGTAAGTGTTGAGGACAGTATGAAACAGCTGAAAGGCTATGAATTGACGACAACTACTGATGAGTACTCTCTCTTCAGTAGTTCACAAACTGCTGTTTCTTCCTATAAACAACTGAAGCAATACCATGTCTTCAGTAGTTTCACAACTACTGATGACTAACACCACCAGTCTTCATTGTTTACAACAACTGATGGCACAACCAGGGTCTTCAGTAGTTTCACAACTACTGATGACTAATACCAAGTCCTCAGTTGTTTCAACATCTGAAGTCCAACTTGTCTTCAGTAGTTTTTAAAACTACTGATGCCTAAATCAGAGACTTCAGTTGTTTCAACGTCTGATTGTAAACACCATGTCTTCAGTTGTTTTATAACTGCTGACCACACCAATACCATCAGTCGTTTCAAACCTCTGAAAGTTAATACCATGTCATCAGTTGTTTCAAATACTGATGAGTAACACCAAAACCTTCAGTCGTTTCATAACCCGTACCCTATATATATCTGATCCCTCTTTCAGAGTTTTTCATTCTTTCACGACCTAAAATTTCAAAAGCTCTGAAAACCTTTCACCTTCATTAATGGCGACCATGCAACTCAAGCCTCGACACAACTGTGTCGCGTACCTCACTAAATCGCCCTTCTGGACCAAATTCGATAATGCTATAGATCTTATGGTCCAATCATCACTGACAACGGCCTTCCTCCTAAATCCAATCATTTATGCCGATTCGCTACATCAGTTTTGGACGAATGCAACTGTTAATGGAGAATCTATCCATTCGTCCATCAACTCATAAGGTGGTCATCTCTACTGCTACCATCCGCCAGATATTACTATTAGATGATGCTGCCTACCCTGTTGGATATCCTAAGCGCCAACTTGATCTTTCATTTGGACAACATGGATATCAAGGCGATCTTAGTGCTTCGACCATCCTGAAGAAACATTTTCCAGATGCTGAACGCTTGATATTTCATATGGTAAAGTTTGCCTGGCCCCGAAGACTTCTTCTTGGGATCAACTGTCTTCCAGATGGCAACAGGTACTGTTCTCTATCCTTGAACAAGAACCAATAAAATTTTCTGAAATAATTTTTCTTGAAATCAAAGATATGGCCACAAAACCACTTTCTAACCCTTGGATACTATATCCTCGGTTTATAATGGCCATAATAAAGAATCAGCTTTCTGCTGAGGGACTAGTTGGTCTGGGAGTCCCTGCTTTGGCTGTATGCTGGAGGTATACTCCCGACACAACACTGACCAAACGCTTAAACAGGCTGCCAAGCTGCGCAACCCACGCAGTTGGAACCCACAGCCTCCACTTCCACATCCAGAGTCCCCTCCAAACCCACAAAGAAGAGCCTAAGAAGGCTACTCAGGGAGTTGAGTCCCCTGAGGATGCTCCTGCTGCACCAGCACAGGTTATCTCTACTGGAAATAACCCCCCAGTAGAGACTATGACTCTACCAACCGAAGCCGCTCAGGTTTCCTCTCAAAAGGAACCTGATGACCACTCAAAGGGAAGCCACACTGCTGGGATCCTCCTCACTTGAGGGATTACCATTGAAAAGCACCACTCGCCCAGGGTGCGCACTGCTTCCACACCCTCTCCTGATGCAACCGCCCCTCAAAGCCCTACAATACTTGTTGCAAAAGTGCTGACGCAGTTGCATTCCTCACCCCCCACCCAGACACCAATCACTACTGGGATAACCTCAACACCTGAGGGGGAGGATCACAATGCTTCTGTCAACCCACAGCACAGGGGTTATCATGTTCATCTTCTGGTGTAGACAAGGAGGTGCGAACTTCTGGTGAGGCTGCCACTGCCTCTGACTCAGCAAATGACCAGGGTGCAGTTGGTAACGTCTCTAAGACCTCACCAGCGGCAACAGCTGATGAAGGACATAGTCCTGAGGCTGGAAGTCCCCAGAACCAAGAGCAAGGGGCACATGCTATAATTGATCTACACTCAAGGCATGTTCATCCTGACTCTGTCAGGAGGTCAGGTGATTCAGTATCAACTGATGATGACCTGAGCTTCTTTTATGATGTAGTTGCTCAAAACACCATCCTAGAGGATGAGGTTAGCAGACTCAAAGAGCTGCTGGCCAAGATGTCTCAGGATGAAAGTCCATCTGCCACCACAATACACCCACAGATGGCACCTTCTTCTGAGGTCCCCTACACACTGAGCAATACATACTTCCAAGCCACCAGCCTCTGCTTTTGGCACTGATTCTCAGGAACAGAACCATCCTGATCAATCAGTTGCTACCTTCAAAAATCCCTACCTCTCATCACTCCCATGATCACAGATATATGATCAAAGCCATTGATGAGAGGCTTCCTACAATAATACAACCCCTGGTGGAGGAGTTGGTGACCAAATCACTTTCTACTGCTCAAACCCTTGCACCCAATGCAACCAAAAAGGGGGAGAGTCAGTCAGTTAAAGGAAAAAGGAAAAGGACAGATGGGGAGAAGGAGAGAAAGAATCAGAGAAGGTAAATGAGAAGGAGTTGGCTGTTATAAGTGTGGAGGAGACTGAGTTGATAATGAGAAGGAGAAGGAGAGAGAAAGAGAGCTGAAGTGAATGAAAGTCAAAAAGACTTTCATGTCACATATCAAAAGAGGAAAGGAGAGTCTGAGAAGGAGAAGGAGCTGAATGATATGGTGAAAGAAGCTGATGCCAACCATAACCGTTCAATGGATAAAATCATTGAACAGTTATATAGGCAGGGTTTTGACATCCAACAACTAGACTCCGAGATCAGAAGGTTGGAGACAGAGGAGATCAACTCAAGATGGGCTAGTTATGATGCCTTAGAAAGAGAAAGGCTGGAGATAATGATTAGATTTATAGCCAAATACTTGGGAAGATCTCTGATAGAAATAAGGGCCTGGACCAGGGACAACATCTTGGCATAACCACCAAGATTTGTTCGTCTGAAGCATACTCAAAGGTTTAGTGATTGAGGTATTAAATGAAGCTGGGGTTGGGAACCGAAAAGAACTGACAAAATTTACTAAAGCCTCCCTTACAGCCAAAATGCTAAAACAGTCTGAAAAACCTCTATCCTCAAAATCACTACCTCCACAACCCACTAAAACAACCCCTTTACCCTCTAAACCAACCATCCAACCCACAAAACCAAATCCTTTACCCCCAAAACCCACTGCCAGTGATGTACCTAGACAAAAGAAAAGAAAGGTACTGAGGGCTGATGAAGAAGAAGAGGAGGATGAGACAGACTGCCACTCTCTGCAGTTATCACTTTGCCTAAGGCTAATCCAACGTCCATCACTCCTGCTTCTCAAATGCATGATGTGATGATAAAGATTGAAGAGGAACAGATGCAAAGACATGATGAGGAAATGCTGAAAAGCATTGACAAAGCATATGCCACATCCTCTTCAATGATAGCATGAAGAAAGAAGTCTTAAGATTGTACACCCTTGCTAATACCTTTCAATACCAAAGGGAAAAAGTAAGGATATGGCTGATCCTAGGGTGGCACACCGGATTGTCAAGAAAGAAATTCCTTCAAAATACAAGGGCCAAGTGAAGAGGGTTGTCGACGAAGACATCACTGTGGTTCTTGTAGTGTCCCCTTGGGAAATTGTAGAAGAGTTCAAGAAAGCTTATGAAGCCAAACAACCACCCAAAAGATGTTGGAGAATAAAATCATAAAGAAGGGATTGGTTTACAAAAGACTTGAAAACTTCAAACAAGATGAGCTCAAACCTGCTTAGAAGGGACTCATCCAGATGAGTTTGCTTACAGACAAATAACCACGGTTGAGCTCAAGAATGGAAAACAGGCAAAGTACATCTCTGAAGTGTATGGCCGAGAAGGATTATTTGATGGTGTGCCCGAGGTGCTGACAATGGATGAGCAGATCATGTTTCTAAGGGCTTACACCAGGGAATATATAGGCTGATACACGGGAAGTAGATCTCATGGTTGGGATAACAGCTCTGTGTCCAAGTCCCCAATACAGAGCTCCCAACCATATCATGCAAAACAGATCATCAGAGACTTCTTCCCAGGCGGTGCTGAAAAAGGGTCACTTCTCATCTGATGAAGAGGATAAAAAGACCAATCTATCTGCCAAAATAAGTGGGACTCGTCAATAACTTAGAGGTTTTGGCTGCATTGGTTCAGGGGGAGTTTGTTGGACCAAAAGAACCAATGAGCCTGATCAGAGAAACCTCTAAGTCCCACAGGACATCACAACAGCTGAGAAGACCTGATCAGCTGTTCTACAAAGTCTGAAGAATACAACTGCTGAAGTATTTCTGAAGTACTGAAGACAAAGACTGAGACAACAGCTGAAGATCTAAAGTCTGAAGACTTCAACAAGTACTGAAGACAAAGGTTGAAGATCAACAGCTGAAAGACAAAGTCTCATGTTCAAGTACTGAAGACATCAGCTGATGTTAACAGCTGATGACAACAGCTGAAGAGGGCTTCTTCAGTTGTTGTGATGGTTTTTCTTCATCAGTAGTTTTCTTTTCTTTCAGTAGTTTGTTTACTTTTCAGTACTTGTAAACAACTGAAGAGGTTGTTCTTCAGTTGTTGTAGTATCAGTAGTTTTATGTTTTTCAGTAGTTGTAAATAAGATGTTTAACACTTAGGAACATTTGTAAGAAGATGTCAGCTGTTGACATCTTCAGTAGTTGTTAAACATCAGTAGTTATAAAACGGTTACATGTCACTTTCAAGTGACATCAGCCTACGTCACTCCTCCCTTTATAAGGAAGGATGACTCACCTGTAATCGTGCCATTGAGGCCGACAATCTTAATGCAATATTCCTTTAGTCTGATATTTCTCTCTCTATAACAAAATTCTTTTATCGTTTATATCGTATGTTCTTGCTTGAATTTGTCTGATTCTGAGCTATTCCGCTGCTAAATCAGTTCAATCGATCAAACCAAGAGGCTGAGATCCTAACATTAATGAATGAAATGAAAGTATTATGTAACTTAAAGTGAATGATAATGAAAAGTGGAACATGATGAATGCATGCATTAATGAATGATGAAAGTAAAGAAAGTCTTACAAGCCTTGTATATCGGGACACACCATTAAAAGGTGTTAGCCTAACGGTGTGTGGGTTTGCTACCCCGGGAGGATGCACATCGGGGTCTGTCTTTGTGATTGACCATTTGTATAGAACCATTGCTGCATACACTAGGTACTGTGACCAGAGGTGCGGAGCACCGTTACAGCTGGTCTATGATAGGCCTAGGTCTAGTACCAGGACAGAAGGGTATTGCACATGGCATTGGTACGCCTAAACTCTACTCTAGGTGTTGTGACCTGAGGTGCGAAGCACTGTTATAGCTGGTCTATGATAGGCCTAGGTCCAGTACCAGGAACAGAAGGGTAGAGTTTATGGTTGAAGGAAAGCAAAGATGTAATGATGAAAGAATGTGATCGTTAATGACGTACGATGAATGAACAGAAGTTAACGAATAAATGATGAAGATAATAATGATATTATCTATGCGTACGTATGATGTATGATCGCATGAAAGTAAAGAAAGGTTTTAATGAAGGAAAAGTATGTTTTATTTTAAAACTAGAACTCACTTCGCAACGCTGACTTTGATGTGTTTCCAGTTGGCAGGTAATGATTGCTGAGGATGGTACGGGGCGGCTACTCAGCTCCTTTGGATGTCATCCGTTTTTATAATGCTTTTGTGATGTAATGCAACATATATTTTGTAACATGTTAACAATGTATTATTTTGCAAAAGCTTTTATAATGAAATGAAATGTCATTTTTGAATATTTCTGCTGAAATACTTTATTGAAGTCAATGTAATTATATATTTTAGGCGCAATGATTTATGAGCTGTAAGCATCCCGGGAACGGGACCTTATATGATATAATGTTTTATTTAAATTGTTTGGAAGAAACAATGAAAGAAAAAGCAGTTTTAGAAGTTGAAGTTAATTCCTTAAAACAAAACTGCATAGTTGGACTAGTTTTCTCACATAGTTCAACACCTAGTGAAAGAATGAATAATGGGGAAGGGTTGAGTTACATAGTAGTTCCACCACCACATTGAGATCCTTTTAAGTAAAAAATGTAGACCTTTAAATAACAACCTAGTTAAGGATCATGTGGCGTCCACTCCTTTGGTTAGTGATCCTGATTCCACGGGTAAACCGGTAAACTCTATCACTAAATTGAAGGAGTCTACTGTGGAATCAAAAGGAACGTTGCCTACTGTTAATTTGGATGATAAATTTGAAAAGGTTAATGTAAGGTCAGGTTCACATATGTCTTCTTATGATCCCAAAATGACTAAACCAATTAACCAAACCTGTGTTACATGTCAAAGTCCAAATAAACAAAAGGCTAAAGATGTTAAAAATGTTCAACTATTTAATTTTCTTAAAGAAGCAGAAACATCTAAACGAGAAGTGACTAAACCCAACCAGACTCATGTCGCACCTGTATCACACTCAACTCCACGTAAAAATTTACTCAACATGTGGAAGGGAGATCATGCTACAGTTGTGGTAATAGAAGACATATTTTTTCTAATTGTCCTAATTATCAGACTCCTAGAAAGAAAATTGAACTTTATAATACAAAACAAAGTTCTTCTAAAGGAGTTCTATTACTCCTCCTAAGAAAACTAATGAACCTAAAGTTCAAACTCTAAGCGAGTCATCTGTTTATCACAAACAAGCCTTACACAAAACAAGCTTATGGAAAGAAAAGGAAAATTAGTTGTCTGATAATGAGAACAATAAGAAGAACGATATGCTTTCATCCTCAAGTGGACAGTGGGTGGAGTTTATGATGTGCGATTCCTCTAGGTCATGCAAGCCAGTTAAGGCTTGGGTCCCAAACATAAACTGATCATTTCGTTTGAATGTGCAAGGTGTCCGCTACAGTGCTATCACAAATACCTGGATTGTCCATAGTGGGGCGTCTAGGCACATGACCGGGAATTTGTCTCTCCTTTTTCAATGTCAAACAAATTAAAGGAGGACATGTATCATTTGTTGGGAATAAAGGAGGATATATAACTGCTCAGGGCGAAGTGGGAAACCAGAAATTCAAGTTTGATAAGGGAAACTATGTTCAACAACTACAGAACAACTTGCTTTCAGTCTCCCAGATCTGTGACAAAGGCTTCAAAGTCGTGTTTGACAACAAGAAGTTCTACATGCTTAGAAAGGATTACGTTATCTCGGAGGACAAAGTCTTAATGTCAGCTTCAAGACATAACGATATATATGTCTTGGATCTATCAAAATCCTCCACAACTGATCATAAAGTTCAATGCTTCTTGTCAAAGGCAACAGAGAGGTACTCAATCTCCTGGCATAGGAGAATAGGACACATTAATCCAAGGAAGTTGAATCATTTGATTCAGAATGATTTAGTGGATGTAGTGAATGTCAAAAATTTCTTGCTTCCGAATTTCTGTGTAGCATGTAAGAAAGGCAAACTGACCAAGAAGTCTCAAAAGGCGAAGAAAGTTTATTCCATTGACCTGCCTCACGAGCTTCTACACATGGATCTGTTTGGTCTAGTTAGCACTTAAAGTATTGCTGGTGATTCGTACTGCTATGTAGTTATGGATGATTACTCAAGATTTTCATGGGTGAATTTTCTGAAATCCAAATTAGAGACATTTTAATCATTCAAAGAGCTAGTAACTACATTGGAATCACTCTACAAGCTGAAGATAAGATAGATTCGATCAGACAATGACACAGAGTTCAAGAATCAGTGGATGGAGGCATTTTGTAAAGAAAAAGGGATTGTGAATCAATATACATATGCCTACACACCGTAGATGAATGGAGTTGCTATGCGAAAGAATCGGAGCATGATAGAGACATCAAGAACAATGCTAGTCGACTCGAAACTACCTATCCAATTTTGGAACGAGGTAGTGGCCAATGCATGCTACAACCTCAATCGAGTCTTGGTGATAAAACGCTATGGTAAAACATGTTATGAGTTACTCTAGTAACGTAAACCTAAACTGGAGTATCTCAAACCATTTGGTGCACCATGTACGCTGCTGAAGAAAACTCAGTCTGGGAAGTTTAGTGAGAAGCTTGAAGAATGGTTCTTTCTCAAATACAATATACCGGACAAGAGAGTCTATGACAACTCAACCAGTAAGGTAGAAGTGTGGTGTAACATTAATGTTCAGAGATGCACCACCCCCCTGCTGGAAAGGGACCTTCATTCTTCTTCGACTATGACGGATTCTTCAAGTCCTTCAACAAACCTCCCTCCCTTCCTCATGATGAGTTAACAACCAGAATGATGTACAATGTCCTAGACACACCGCCACTAAACTCGAGAACATCAGCTCCATAAGCTGAATCTTCTAATCCTTTAGGGGGAGCACTTGATGTAAGCGATTTCTCCTGTGATGATAAAGAAATGGAGACTGAACAAGTGGACCAGGGGAATAGGTTCCTACTTTTGAATGTACACAAGCATGGGATGTTGATGCCTTTAACTCTTCTGGATCAAGAAGTAGTTGTTCCCACTACTCTTGGATCTCGAATGAATGTTTATCGTCTGCTGGATAATGTCATAGGGGATGTACTATTGGGAGTACAGATAAGAAATTAGCTATACTCAGCTGATTATGCCTCTGTCATGGAAAAAGACAATCTTCACGATGGTGCTTATCGATGTTTTATGTCTCAATTTGAGCCAAAATATGTAAGTGAAGCCTTAAACGATGAGGCATGGGTTAGTGCCATGTAAGAAGAACTCCTACAGTGCAAAAAGCTAGAAGTATGGACACTGGTAGACAGTCCAAAAGGTGCTAAGGTGATTGGCACTAAATGGGTCTTGAAGTGCAAGAAAGATGACCAAGGGGTCATAATCAGAAACAAGGCTCGACCGGTGGTACAAGGTTTTAGACAAGTTGAGGGCATAGACTACAATGAGGTGTTTGCACCTGTGGCTAGAATGGAAGCAATCTGTATCTTCCAAGCCATTGCATCTTACATGACAATTAAAGTTTATCAACTACATGTAAAAAGTGCATTCCTTCATGGTAACATCTGTGAGACAGTCTATATCAGTCAACCTGAAGGATTTGAGGATCCTTATCATCGGGACAGAGTTTACGAACTGGACAAGGTTCTCTATGGGCTCCATCAAGCCCCTAGAGCCTGGTATGAGAAACTCTCAACTCATTTTGTGAAACATGGTTTATGTAGAGGAGTGATTGATTATACATTATTCAACAAAGAAAAAGATGGTGATTTACTACTGGTACAGATATATGTGGATGACATAATCTTTGGTTCCAAGATTGAAGAATTATGTAAAAAAATTGAATTTGTAATGAAAGCAGCGTTTGAGATGAGTGCAATGGGAGAGATGAAGTTCTTCCTAGGAATACACCAAAAAGAATCCTCGTGCATCAGACAAAATATGTAGGGGACATCCTTAGTCCGTTTGACATGAAGAATGCTTCAGCTACTGAAACTCCACTTGCCACGAACCATGATGTGGCACCCGACGAAAATGGTGATCTGGTTGATGCTACAATGTATGGAGGAATGATCGGATCCCTTATGTATCTCATAGTGTCTCGTTCGGTTAACATGTATACCACGTGTCTTTGTTCAAAATATCAGGCAAAAGCAAAAAAGTAAATCATCTCATTGGTGTGAAACGGATTTTTTGTTATGTGAAGGGTACTCGAGGAATCGGGTTGTGGTATCCTCATGATCATGACTTTGAGCTTACACCGTATAATGACTCAGACTATGGTGGTTGAAAGATGAACTACAAGTGAACATCTGGAGGATGTCAGTTTTTTGGTAAACGGTTAGTCACCTGGTAGTGTAAGAAGTAGACATTAGTTGCCGTGTCAACTTGTGAAGCTGAATACATTGCTGCTGCAAGTTGTTGTTCGCAAATCATTTGGATTCAATAGCAAATGCGAAACTACGGTTTGCAATTTTCTAACGCTCTTATTTTGTTGATAACTCTACTACTATTGCTGTCACCAAAAATCCAGTCCAATATCCTAAAACTAAACACATCGGTATTAAATATCACCTTATACGTGACTGTTTTGAAAAGCAATTAATTGATGTGATTAAAGTTAATACGGATTTTCAATGCCCAGACCTCTACACAAAAGCATTTGATAAACCGAGGTTTTTATATCTTTTAGAGGTTAATGGCGTGACAAAGAAAAGTGATGTGATTCTGGAGGAAGAAAGTGCGTAGTCCGACATGTTTTCTTTTATTTTCTTTCATTTTATTTTATTTTCCTGTCTATTAAAATCCAAAAACACAAAAATATTTTCGGATTTTAGAATTTTAGGGGGAGAATAGGTTAGTTTAATATTAAATTAGTTGTATTATTAATTGCATTATTTAACTTACAAATAAAATGAGGGAGTAGGGCAGCCTAGCTAATAGAAATGAGATCAAATTTGTGATTCTAATTCAACGCTTATGGAAAATGATAGTACACAGGGAACAAAGTGTTTGGGACTTCAAAGGAATTTAAATGATTAAGATGCGAAATTCAAAGTATACGTCTAAGAAGTCTAAGCAAAATAAAAGGAAAAATGAATGTAAACTAGTATGCTACTAAGGTAACCTAGAGAATGTAGACCTAGAGGTTGCTAGACCATTATATGATGTGTCGGTAGATTCAACACAATAGATGAGGAGACCTCATTGGTGATTTAAATTCAAACTAAGTTGTTCAACTTGCTTGGGTTCCCATCTTATCCCTCGTTAACACAATCAATGTATTTGCAATAAGTGGTGAGGAGCAAATAAATTCCACAAATGTGTGCAAATGACCATAAAAAAAGCACAGCACATGGAAAAATGCTAAATCCAATCAAGCTAATAAGTTACGTTGTTGGTGCGTTATGTGCAAAATAAAAATAAATGCTCTAACAAGAAGATAGGTTGTGTGCCTCTCTGCTGTGTGGTGGCATTGACCTGAGGATAAGCATAACCTAAATATTCTAGAATTCATTGTTGTTTGCGCCTCTTTGCTGTGCGATGGTACTGACCTGAGGCTTGGCATCTCTTTAAAGCTCTTAGAATAGTTTCCTCTTATCAAATACCCGTAGACCGGTCAAAAATCTTCTGAGGAATGTTGATTACTATATAAGTGTGGGATCCACAAATGCTTGTTAAAATAATCAAACTAATGTATCACCAATCTGTGTCAAAAATATGTGTATGGATTTAAGAGGACAATCATACTTACAATCATTGTGGTTGTAACTGTTGACAGTCAAAATCAAAGCGTGCATCATATAGCTCTAGTATGTTTTCCAAAACTTGTTGTTGACTCTCGATCAAAACAAGAATCGAGCATCAAATGTTTTGTTAAAGTGTCCCAAATGATTTTGATAAACCTGTATGATTCCATAATGAATCTCTCTATAAATGATCAAATTAACTTGACGTTGTGCTGTGCAGGAAGATAAATCGGTTAGACGCTCTTCTAAAGATTTCAATCCTACTCCAATCAAAAATACAAAAATAAATCTTCTTTTGTTTTAATTCAAGTTGTTTTATTTAATTTTTAGTCATTTGTTAGGTAAAAATCGGACTATACATCTGGATTCAATCTGTGAATCACTCATTCAAAGTGGTCATGATTGAGATGACCAATAAGATTTTTGGAATTAAGAGGATCACGTCTGTAGTGATCAAATAAGGTTTGAATTAAAGGATCACGTCTAAGGTGATCAAACAGTTTTTCAATTCAAAAGGTCATGTCTGAGATGATCATCGGTCAAACCTCTTATCAATAGTTAAATGTGTACGTTTGAAAGAGTACGAGGTCAAACTCATAAGTATGAACCATACACATGATTGGATCATATGTATGCGCCAAATCGTACGATTGAACCATAAGTACGGACCAATCACACGAATGGATCATAAGCATGGAGCAATCTATGCGATTGGATCACCAAAATGAACCAGTAGTACAAATGGATAAATGAGTATGAGCCAATCACATGACTGAACCCCAGTCACACGACTGAAGCATGAGTTTGGGCTCAGTCGCATGGCTGGATCATAAGTATGGGCTCAGTCCAAATGAATCTAAACATGAAGTGTAATGTCATATTTTAGACAAAGATTCAAATCGTTGGTGTTCAATAGTGAGATATACGGATGGACACGCTAATGAACTTCAGTCGCACGATTGAGCCTGGCAAATGACTCAATTGCACATACGAATCATGCTTATGTGTTCAGTCGCACGGCTGACTCAACCGCACAGTGTAGCATATGTCTAAGCTCAGACGAACGCTTAATCACATGATTGAACTTAGCTATAGGCATAGTCGTACGACTAAACTCAATCGTACGGCTGAACTCAGTTGTATTGTTCAGTCGCACGATTGAATCAATAGAACAAAATCTTTCAAAATTTGCCTGTTAAGTCTAGCAACAAATCTGATGTAAATATTTCTTGTGTTGCAACAATATGGCTGAACGACGGATAACAAAGACTAAGCACAACATATGTGCACACATAGGTGTTGTTCTGAGGATGAAGTACACTAGGGACATCAACGCAGGTTTGCTCAACTAGAGAAACTTGTGTCCCAAGTTCAAGTACTTAACTCATGTCATCCTTAAGTGCATAGCGTTAAGGAAATGAGGAATTGATGAGATGTCCGACCAAATCTAGAATGCATACGTAGCACTTATGTTAAACCACTTCTTCAAGTGCTCCCACATGATCTTCTCCAACGTGATGGAGAGGAAGAAGATGATGTTTTGGACATAGATGGGAATGATGCTATGCAAATGGGTGGTGGTATGGATGATGAAGATTCTTAAGGAGTTAACGAGGTTATGTTTCTTAATGTACAAGATGTTGATGCTTATTGGCTCTAGTGGTGGTGTGGATGATGAAGATTCTTAAGGAGTTAACGTGGCGTATGAACAACAGATTGATCCACAACAGATCCAAAAGCTTGTTGAAGAAGTACTACAGATCCTAAAATAAGGTGATGACCGTTAAGTTAAAACTAAGCTCCTGGTGCATTTGCAATGTGAAAACTTCATCCTGATCAAGTATCCTTTAAGGAACTGACTGAAGATTATGTGGTGTACTCGATTGGCTCAAGCTGAAAAGACTACAGATCAAGACAAAAGTAATGATTTGATATTTATGTATTTGAAACTTTTATACTTAAATTATGTGTTAATTTAATGTAATTAATGATTATTTATGTTTAAATGTCTTGATTACTGATTAATGTGTGATGAGTTGAATGTTTAAATCAAATTGATGACTAGTTAGCTGAGATATTCCGACTTAATCCTGATTAAATTGTCAAAGATGCTCCAGAAGTAGATGTGATAAGTGATGAGGAGTTACATGGTGTCTATGAGATTGAGATTGAGGATGTTACAACTTATCACTATCCAGAGTATGCTGACCACGAAGGACATGTTATCGCTAATTTGGGTGAACCTTTCGAAAATAGTAATTTTGAGAAGCCGGATGAAATGGAGAAGGAAAAAGAAAAGGATGAAAACTAAGCCCAATCTTTAGATGCTAATGGTCATGTTAAGAAAGCTGAATAGGCAAGTTGTTTTTGCTGAAATAAGAGCCCAACACGCAACTCCAAAGCAAAATGCCTACACCAAACTCTACAATGTCAATAAACATCAAAAGTATGTTAGACAATAGAGAGGAGAAGTACAAGAAGTTTGAAGACCATATGAAGGATGTTAGACAATATAGTAACTAGGTCCAAGGGGAGTTTGGTGAAACATATGTCCCTAGTTTATGAGCTTAATGTAAAAGTCTGTCATGGCTTACACATGTGTAATGAAACGATGTAATGATATATGATTTGTGCTTTGATGTTAATGTATCTTTAATTCATATATATGAACTTATTATATAGGTTTGATGTTTTTGTATGATTATTCATGCTGATGGACCATACTTATAGACCATACGCATGAAGACATCATGCTAATGAACTAGTCACACGACTGAACTAGGAGATTGGATTAGTCGTACGATTGAGACATGAGAATAACTCAGTCGCACCACTGAACCTTCAGTCGCGTATGAATCAGTCGCAAACCTATAAATACCACTTAATTCGTGGAAAAAAGAGACTATTGACACTTATATCATATACACTTATAACCTATCCGTCCAGAGTGTCCAGAACGCATATTCCAACTTCATAGTTCACATCTGATTGTTTTCTACTCAATCTTAACGTTTCTTTAATCGTTAGATCGATCGGGTTTGCGTTCTCACTAATTGGATCGCCAATCAAATACGATTCCGCACTATTTGATTCAGTATAAACGCAGAATCTGTTAGTATTCCTTACGTACACGGTCCTAACACTAACAAATGCTCTAGTAGTATTCATGAATTTAATAAACATAGTCTGCAACCATACTTGAATAAATTTGTCATATTCTTCATAGATGGCATTTTATCTATTCTAAAAACAAGGAGGAACATGAAAAGCACCTAAGGCTGATTTTAGAATTTCTTGGAAAGGAAGAGTTATATGCCAAATTTACAAAATGCAAATTTTGGAAAAGAGAAGTATAATTTTTAGGACATGTAGTTAACCAAGAAGGAATTCAGGTTGACCTGACAAAGATTGAGACAATTAAGAAATGGGAAGATCCAAAAACAAAAATTGGGATAAAGATTGGTTATTATAGAAGATATATAGAAAATTTCTCAAGAATAGCTCAACCTTTGACAAAATTAACTCCAAAAGATAAGCCTTATGTTTGGGGAGAAAAACAGAATGTTGCATTTGAACTTTTAAAGAATAAATTACGCAGTGCTCCTATTTTAGCTCATCCAAAAGGAACAAATGATTTTTTAATATATGGTGATGCTTCACATCGAGGTTATGGATATGTATTAATGCAACAAGATAAAGTAATTGCATATACATCCAGGAAACTTAGAGCAAGTGAAAAGAGTTACACTACACATGATTTAGAACTAGGAGCACTTGTATTTGCACTTAAGATTTGGAGACACTATCTATACGAAACCAAGTGTATATATTATACAGACCATAAGAGTTTGTGACACATATTTGATCAAAAGTTGTTAAATATGAGGCAGAGAAGATGGGTGGAACTACTAAGTGATTATAATTGTGAAATCACGTATCACCCAAGAAAGGCAAATGTAATGGCTCATGCCTTAAGTAAAAGGAGAGAATCAAGCCATTATGAGTCTCTACTTTATGAATGGAATTATGCTCAGATCTAATAAGTAAAACTTTAGAAACTAAACTAAAAGAAGAATCAAAAGGTGCCTTGAAGCAGAATGGACAACTGGAAGTTGCGTCCGATGGAATTCAAAGTAAGATTGGATTCTTAATAATGATAAGCTTAGAGAAACTATTATAAGAGAAGCACACAAATCAAGGTATTCAGTACATCCAAGAAATAATAAGATGCACAAGGATTTAAGAACCAATATTGGTAGCCAAGCATGAAGAAATTTGTTACAAAATTTGTAGAAAAATGTGATATCTTTTCAAGAGTAAGGACAGAATATTAGAAACTCTCAAGATATTACAACAACCAGAAATTCCTAATTTGAAGTGGGACCAAATTACTATTGATTTTGTAACCAAGTTACTTAGAACCTCAAGTGGGTATGACACCATATGGGTAATAGTCAACAAATTAGCTAAGTCAGCTCATTTCTTGCAAATTAGAGATGATTATAAGATGAAAAAATTAGCAAGAATTTATATGAAAAAATTTGTATCCAGACATGGAATACTACAAGATCGAAGTTTGTCACTAACCCTTGGTTTTTCTCTTAACCTCCCTAATCACACATGGTTTGGATGAAGCAAAATCTCTTCTAATAGTTCATAATAATATACTAAGTAACAAAGAATACAAGGAAATAATTTTGAACGTACTTGTATATATTACTTCATAACTCAAAGTATTACAAGACTCTTACAAGCACGTTACAAGAGTTACAATGAGAAACTATATATACTATCAGCTATAGCCATATATACTTTGATATCAGTTGGAAGCCATAACTAAAGCAAATAGTACAAAGCTAAAGTTAAGGTATTTTAGATAAAGTATTATCTAAGATAAGATAGTCATGAGATATCCATGACTTACCTTTCGTCAACAAATAAATTTGGTAAATGTACCAATTGATAAAAGGTGAATAGTGGAATAAAGTATCATCAAATACATGGGCGTGGGAAACCACCATGTAGTATCTCGGAGGTTTGTAGCAGAGTGTCAGAAGAACCATACTTATGTCTGTTGGTTCATAGCAGTGTCTTCCGAATGTTAATTGGCTTCGGAAGAACAAGTTCTTCCAAATCCACTTATACTTCAAAAGATGCTACTTCTTCAAGGGTTGGAGTCTTCTTCAGATCTACATAGTTCGGAATACATTGTTTTGTTTTCTTCTAATTCTTGAACTTTGGAAGAGAGAAGACTTTGTCTTTGGAAGTTGGAGTTTTCCTTCGGAAGATGATCTTGCACTTGGCTTCGGAAGAACTCCATTTGCCATCAAAAGTTCAACACTTAGGTTCGGAAGACCTTTATTTGTTGCACCAAAATTGTCAAAGTGATAAGTTTTGGTTGCACCAGTCTTTCTATATCCAACAAACTCCCCCTAGGTTGATGCTACCAAACCCTCACTTATTCCTCCTTCTAAAAACCTTCAGTACCAGTGACAGATGATGTTTATCTATTTCTTTATTCTTCCCTGAAGTGGTGCTGAGAAGTTTTACAAGTCATTCGTCAACACGAGATCCAATCTGTCACTCTGAATGACATGCACCCTTTGTTGTGCCCCTTGAAGAGAGTTAGTTGATAGGAGTTGTAGTCATACTCTCATCTAACTATGGACTCAAGTTTAGGACCTTCAACCATTTGAAGAAAGGCTTTGCATTTGGTTGCTGATCCTTTCCTTTCCTCCCCCTCTCTCGATTTCAACTACTCTTCGTAGTAGTTAGCTCGGCTAGATGGAGATTGCTTAGGTGATTTTTGATATAAGAAGCTATCTTGGAGTTGGAGGCGTTGGAGAATTGCTTCTCTTCTAGCTCAGCAATAACAAATCAGCTTTAGTGTAACCGAGATGAGGCATTGATCTTGTTAGCTAGCCATTCTCTCTCTCAACAAAATAGTTATGAGAAGAGTCTTCAAACCTCCACTGTATGATCTTCTTTCTTGGAACATGGGGCTTACTTGGCACTTTATCCCCTTTCTTAGAATCTAATAGAGTCACCGGCCTTGTTCTTAGCTTACTCTCTTCATCATTGAGTGAGTAATGAGTTCAGGCCAAGGAGTTTAACGACTTGGTTTAGTGTTCCTCTAGGCAGATCAAGGAATTGATCTCTAGTTAAGGAACATGAGGAGCCATCAAAATAAGTCAACTTGACAGAATCCTCTACACAAGAGATATCGCTCAAGGTTGTACACTTGAAGTGTTTTATATTGATCTTTTTAAACCCCTCTAAGGAGAGATATTTATAAGGCTGAGGGGATTGTTTGGGTGTTTGTTGGGTAGGTAGTGGTGCTTGGGTTCTTGGAAATGTTTTTGGTTTATGGATGGGTAGTTTAGATGGTTGTGGTGATGAGGTAGGTATGGGGGATGGTGTAGGTTCAGGGGTGTATGGTTCCAAGGTGGGTTCAGTTTTAATGGGAAATAGGAAAGTGATTGGTTCAAGTTGAGGTTGGGGTTAGGGTTGAGGCATTGGTTTGAAGGTCATCCCCTATCCCCTTCTATACATCTCCTTCGTTTTCTCTAAGTAAATGTCAACCTTGATGATACTAACATGTCGCTGCAAGGTCTTTTCAAACATAGGACCCACCTGCCTGCTAGAGAAGCCATGAGCCTAGAGATAGTCCTTCATCCTGGCTCTATCACCTATCTTCTTGAGAGCAGCAAGTCCTGCTTCTTCTTCTCCTTAATTTCTCCTTTGTAGCTTTCTTCTCTCTTTCTCCAATTGATCTTGCTCTTTCTTGAAAAGCCATAAGATCGTATCATTATCATGAGGAGACAATTCTTCTTGGGAGAAACCCAACGAGGTTAGGAAAGTTATCCTATTTCTCCTTAGCTGCACATCAACTTCCCTTTTCTTCCTCTCTTTTTCTTCCCCTAAGCTAACATTGTTGCCTCTTCCCTTTATTCAATTAGCAGCAAGGTTGCCTTTTTTATCTCAATAATCTCCTTAATAGTAGCAAGTGCACATCTTCACTCACAACTCTAAGCTTGACAAGCCTATCAATGATTTCCACACTACTCTTGTTGTTGATAGCCTCCTGGTTGGCTATAGCTGCTTTGCTACTTGTAGCTAACAACTTTCTAGTAAGGATTATACCTTCTTAAGCTTCTCTAACTTTTCTTCCTCTTGTAGCTTTTCCGTAGTCATCTTTCTCTTTCCTTGACATCTTCGGAAGTGCTAGACTTTGGGGGTTCTTGTGTGGAGGTTTTAGGTTAAGAGATGGTGATTGGAGCTTGTTGTAGTGATGTTGTTTGAGTGAGGGGTCTGTTGAGAAAATCTTCACTATTTACCTCAAATTCCAACGCAAGGATTGCATCTATTATGATTAGATCATCGGATAAAAAAATTGTCCTTCCGCAGCTTCCGTCTCATCTTCAGAAGATTAAATTTGTCCTTCCGAGGCTTTGACTTTAGCTTTGGAAGTCAATTGTTTGGCAATCAGTCCTCATTTCCCCTTCGAAATGAACTCAGGTTTAATGTGGGCCTTAGGATGACTAACGATTTTGATAGTGGTAGAAGGTGCATTAAGCCATTGAAGCTATTCAGCTCCAAAATACACCACAAGTACATTAGGGCTAGGTTGATCAATAGAAGATCCTATCAGGAACTTGGAAAAGAACGTGTTAAGATCTTTGAGCATCCTTAGGTCCATTTGTAAGACAATTGGAGAAGGCTTAGGAAAAAATGTTGCTTTGTGAGAATGGTATCTTGAAGTTAAAGAAGTTAAAGCTTTACTTTGTGGTTTCCTATGTGTTTGCCTCTGAAAACTCTCCCCCTTTTTGGTAGCATCATCTTGAGAGCAAGATGAGCTAGGGTAAGTGGTCAATAAGACCTAAATTGGTACATGCCTAACAGATCTCTCAATTTTTTTCTCAGCAAGTTGAGCGTTCAGATCTTCAATACAAGTTATTGAGTGGCAGACCTATCCTCTAAGGTCTTAACCTTAGATTCAAGGTTTGAGACTTTAGAAAGTAGATCTTGAATGATGAGTTGCAAAATTCCCTCATCTTCTTTTGAAGGATCATGGGGATATGAGGTATCAAACCTAGTATATTCATCCTCACCACCAAATGTGATTTCTTGGTACCCTGGTTTCCCTTTCCTAATGATGTCTCTTTTACAGTCATCAAATGGCATGGTGCTGTAGATTTAGTCTCAGAGATGTTACCATTATCATGAGGATCCAATGAGGCTCCTTCAGTAGTGACAGATGAATCTACATAAGTCCCTCCACTTCATTAGGACTCACCTCAGTTGGGGTTTGCTGATGGGGGCTAGAGATAAGAGGTCCTTCTAATCTCTGTTGATCCTTTATAGGGTGTTATGGATCAACTTCATTTCCTTGAAGAGACATAATCTCCTCATCAGTTCCTGTCAAAAGGCCAGTAAAGGATATGGAAGTTATACCTGATGACCCAGGACTTTGGCTAATGTCTAATGACATTAAGCCTTAGACAAGGTTGTCCCTTTTTGGCTGCTCAGGTGAGTATTATGACTCTTCCTGAGTGGCTTTAGCTTGGGTTTTAGGCTAATAGGATTGAGACTGAGGAGACTCAATGCCCCTATTTATGTTAAAGGCAAAGGATGGTGAGACCTCAAACTAAGTGGAAGCCCATGTTTCCACTCTAGTCTATTTGGAATAAATAGGAGGGGCTTGCTCAATCAAGAGTAGAGTTTGGAGTGTCTCTGATATGTGTATTTGATGGGTTGAGAAGGTAGAATTGGTAATATGAGGGTTGATTTTGGTGTGGGTTCATCACCTATGGTGATAACAAGGATGTCACGAGGACCTATGTGCTCAAATACACCTAGAAGAAGTGTACTGTATCTTCCGATGAAGTTGGTGGACATCCTCTTCAGAATCTTGAAGATGGCCGACCTCATGTGTGGGACTGGAAGAGTAGCTACACAGGCAATCTTACTCTGGTCCAACTCACAATTTATGAACTGTTAGATGTACCTGGGATACATGTAGAATATCTCCCTTTAAAGGGTGCCCATCAAATTGGTGAGCACAAATCTTAAGTAGTTAAAGCGAAGGCCTCTTACCAACCCTTGAACTAGACATCCTAGTTCATATGGGATTTGATCCCATCCCCTTGACTTGTTTGACAAGCAGTGATGGACAATGTACAACAGGACTTCCATTGGTAGGAGAAGTTAAACTTATAGACAGCGAACCTGATATCATCACCTCCATATCCCATTAGGGTATACTTTTCATTAACTTTGGTCTTGGAGAAGTCCGTCGGTGAAACATCATCATGGAGCTTGAGATGCACCCTGATGATCTGTTCGGACATGATGAACTTTTGTTCACAATGCTTGACCTCAAAACCCTAACCCCATTCTGGGTTATGATCTGTGTATTCCTCCAAAATTAAGACATGTGGTTTGAATTTAGAGAAGTTAACATCCATGGATGAATCAAAGAATGAAACTTCATTCTTCTGAGGGTTAAGCGTCATTAGTAAGAAATAAGCAGAGAAATGAACTTGATTTGGGTAAAATAGGGATGAAGAAAGCTTTGGATAGTAAAATCGGTAAAACATTAAAATGGGTAAGTCAAAATATTTAAATGGGTGAAAGTGGTCGATGGATAATGTGAAGTGTGGTTTGGGTATTATATGACAAGGGTGGTAAGGTTTAATCCATTTAAAATATTCCAACATCATTAGGAAAATCTTTACTTTTTATAATTATGGCCCTCAAAGATTTCCGTTACACACTAAGGTCTTCTTGCAACTATAAGAGATTTCCGAAGGTAATCTTCTTCCAAAGACAAGGTAACTTCTGAAGGTAATTGTTGATACATATGTACCTTGTTTAGGATCTTAATGTAATTGTTTGTCATGTCTTACATATATGTAATGTATGGGTATGAATGAAATACAATATGTGATTGATGCTTATAATGTTAAATGTTTCATTGGTTATTGTGTGATAAATTATGTTGAACTAATTGTATAGGTTTATGGTTGTTTACATAGTTCTTAGTCAATAATGGTTGAGAAATGTGTTTAAACTTAATCGTATGAAGTCTTCATGCGAATGGACCATGCTAATGGACCATACGAACGACTGAACCAGGAGGCTGGATCTGTCGCACGATTGAGACATAAGATTGGCTCAGTCGCACGACTAAACCTTCAGTCGTGCGTATGGACCAATCGTATGATTCAGTCGCATGACTAACCCTGCTATTAGTTCAGTCGTAAGAGTGACAAACCCTAACCTACAAATACCCCTAATTCGTGGAAAAACATAACAATTCAAACACCTACGCACATAACAGTACCCTAGCCATCCAGAGAGTCAAGAAAACCTGTTCCAACTTCATAGATTGCAGTTGATCGCGTTCTAGTTGTTCTTAACTTTTTCTTTAATCATTTGATTGTTCTGAATTGTGTCTCACTTATTGGATCGCCAGTCAAATAGGTTTTCGCACTATTTGATCTAGTATACGCACATTATCAGTTAGTACTCCGTAAGTACAGGGTCTCTAAGAAGTGGTATCAGAGCCTTGGCTCTTGATTTTGCATGTGATTCAATCGGTTTCGGTGTCAACCTCATGTTTTTCATTAAAAAACACCATATTTTTTTAGGAAAATAGTGCTTTCAGCGTCTCCATATTTAAAGTTCATGTTTTTCAGATTACGACAGATTCGGGTTTCTGAAAAATCGTATTTTTGTGTCAAAGTACCAAAAACCTTCGAATTTTCAAAAACCAGCAGGCTCAGTCGGATGATTGGGTCAATCGCACGACTGAACTCAATCGCACATACATTCGGACAACTGAACTCAGTCGCCCATCCATTCGTACGACTGAACACCCCATTCGCATTACCCATCCACATTGCACATCCGCATTTGTCCCATTGCATGATTGACTCATTCGCATTTGTTCAATCGCATGATTGACTGTTCTGCATTAGTCCAAACGCACAATTAAGCCATTCACATCTCTCCATTCGCACCAGTGAACAAGTCTTGTTCTAAATCTCAAAGTTTAACGATATGGAAGATTAGTATTCAACTTTACTGCTTGAAGATACTCGCGTATCCAAAACCTTTTTGCTTCTAGAAAATGAGATTAAGAATCACAATAAGCCCCCTAAGCTTATCATGTTAGACGATTACCATAATGGATGCAGGGTTTGAACTATATCTTAATGGAGTTGATCCCAATCTGTGGGAATCAATCGAGAAAGGTTACAGCATGCCAGTTGGTGTTGATGGCGTTAAACTTACCTTGGGTGGTATGACTGATAGATAGAAGGTGAAGTATAATACGGAAAAGAAGGTGTATGCTTTGTTGACTTAGTAAATACCAAAGGACATATTCCATTAGTTTTCTGAGAACAAACAAGCAAAGAAGTTATGGGAGGCTGTGCAAAAGTGGTATGATGGGAATGCAACATTGAAGGCCTTAAAGGCAAAGGCTTTGAAGGAGTTTGACAACTTCTCTTCGATAGGGAAATAGAGCATGGGTGACATCATCGATCGATTCTACCGCTTGATGAGTGAACTGCACACTTATGGAGTCACAACGTGAATGGAAGACAAAGTGTCAAGCTTCGCTGATGGTTTGCTAGAGAAGTGGGTCTCGTTTGTGCCTAACCTAAGACAGAATGATATGCTTACAAACTTGGATATTAATGACTTCATTCTGAAACTAAGAGAGGAAGAATTGAGGATGAAGTACTGGTCTTAGAAAGGATCTTACGATCAGAACCCGTCTCTAGATAACTCATCTACCACCTCAACAACTTGAGGAGCACCACTTCAAACAGCATTTGTGTCAAGTTTAGCAGCTCCTCCCCAATCCACTACTTCAGGATCAAAAACATAAGGGTCATCTTGCACCTAATATACAGTACCTAAAGCAAATGCTACGAAGTTGAAGACCGAGAATCTCAGGAATATCACTGTGGAGGTTGCAAAGGAGCATATGGACCTCTTAGCTGCGGTTGTTCATTCTTATGATGGTCTAGTTGCAGGAAAGATCGGAAATTGCCATCTAGCTGATGAGAATTACAAGCAGGTGGATAAGATTGAATTAGAAATAATGGACATTATGTGGGCTTTAGCAAGTGTTGTTCGGATATCAAAGAAGTTTGTGAAAAGGATGGGACAGAACTTGGTAGTCACAAAGGACACTACCTTTGGTTTTGATAAAACCAAAGTTACTTGCTTTAATTATGGAGATAAGGGGTATTTCAAACGTGAGTGTGTTAAGCCCAAGAAGTTAGGTAATGGTAATCTACTCTCCACCTTCAACTGTCAAGATAAACCCACAAGTACAACTACCTTGTCAAACAAGTAAACAAAGGCCTTGACTGAACAAGGCGACGAAGGGCAAGATTGGACCTTTCGTTTTGTCTCTCCGGGAGAATCCAACATTGCTTGTGTTGAGTGTTGGATGACGGATCTGAAAGAGAAGGTGAAATCGCAGTTGAACTAGTGATGTCAAATAATGAAGATACTGTGACTATTGTCAATTTCCTGAAGGAAGACTTAAATTATGCATTGATGGCTGATTCAATCGAGTCTTCACAGGTAAGTACTAAAGAACAACTCATTGAAAATCATGCTTGCAATGAATGTAATAAATTTAGAGAAAGCATAGATTTAAAATTTTCTAGGTTATTAGATCACAATGATAGCATAGTAAATGACTTACAACTGGGCATATAAGCAAATCGGATTTTAAAACAAAATGAGCACAGTTATAAAGAGAAATTAGAACTTTTAAATAAACAACTAAGGGAAATCGAGGTTGTTGCGTTCAAGCAAGCAAATGATATAAAATTATACTTAACCTCCCTGGAAGAAACTAAGAAAGAAAAATTAGTTTTGGAAGTTGAAGTCAACTCATTGAAACAAAAATTGCATAGTTGGACCAGTTCTTCTCACATAGTTCAACACTTGGTGAAAGAACGAAACAACAGGGAGGGTTTGGGTTACAAAGTGTTTCCACCACCACATTATTTTTTGTTAAATGCTAAGTGTAGACCTGTAAATAACAATCCAATTAAGGATCATGTGGTGTCCACTCCTCTGGTTAGTGATCCATATTCCACAGGTAAATCGGTGGACTCTATCACTAAACAGAAGGAGACTACTTTGAAGTCTAAAGGCAAGACGCCTATTGTGAATTTTGATGAACAGTTTGAAAAGGTTAAGGTGAAGTTAAGGTCAAACATCTCTTTTTCTGAACCCCAAATGACCAAACCTATTAACCAACCACGTGTTCCACGTCACAGTCCAAATAAACAAAAGGTTAAAGATGTTAAAAATGTTCAAACGATTAATTTTGTTAAAGAAATTAAAACATATAAACAAGAAGTGTCCAAAACCAACCAGACCAAAGTCACTCTGGTATCACACACTTCCCCATAGAAACAGTTCCACCAACATGTAGAAAGTAGATCATGCTACAACTATGGAAAGTATGGACACATCGCTTCTAATTGTCCTTAGTATGAGACACCAAGAAAGAAAGTTGAACTTCATGAAACTAAACCAAGTTCTTCAAAAAGGAGCTCCATTACTCCACCAAAAAGAATTAGTGAACATAAAGTTCAAACCATCAGCAACTAGTCTGTTTATCCGAAACAGGCCTTACACAAAACTGGCTTATGGAAAGAAAAATCAAGTCCAGTGTCCGATAATGAGAACAATAAGAAAAATGATTTTCCCTCACCCTCAAATAGATAGTGGGTTGAGTTTATGATGTGTGATTCCTCTGGGTCACCCAAGCCAGTTAAGGCTTTGGTCCCTAACCTAAACTAATCATTTCCTTTGAATGTGCAGGGTGTCCGCTATAGTGCTACTACAAATACCTAGATTGTTGATAGCGGAGCATAAAGGCACATGACTGGGAACTTGTCTCTCCTTTCAAATGTTAAACAATTTAAAGGGGGACACCTTCATTTGCTGAAAATAAAGGAGGATATATCACTGCACAAGGGGAAGTGGAAATCAGAAAGTCAAGTTTGATAAGGTAAACTATGTTCAACAACTTCAAAATAACTTACTTTCTATCTCCTAGATATGTGACCAAGGATTCAAAGTCGTCTTTGACAACACGAAGTGCTCTGTAATGAAGAAGGTCTACATCATTCCAAAGGACCAAGTCTTAATGTCAGCTTCAAGATATAATGACTTACATGTCTTGGACCTATCAAAGGCCTCCATAACCGATCATCAAGTTCAATGTTTCTTGTCAAAGGAAAGAGAGAAAGACTCCATCTTATGGAATATGAGAATGGGACACATTAATCCTTGGAATATGAAGCACTTTATCTAGAATGATCTAGTGCGTGGAGTAAATGTTAAGAACTTCCAATTACCGGATTTTTATGTCACGTGCAAGAAAGGGAAACAAAAAAGAAGTCTCATAAGGCAAAGCAAGTTCATTCAATTGACCTACCTCTTGAGTTTCTTCACATGGATCTGTTTGGCCCAGTCAGTACAAAGAGCATTGCCGGCGATTTGTACTGCTATGTAGTTACGGATGATTACTCAATATTCTCTTGGGTAGTGTTTTTAAAATCCAAATCAGAGACACTTGAGTCATTCAAAGAGCTGGTAACTACATTGGAGTCACTCTACAAGCTAAAGGTGAGGCAAGTTCGCTAAGACAATGGTACCGAGTTCAAGAACTAGTGGATGGAGGCATTCTGCAAAGAAAAATGAATACTGCACAGGTTCACATCTGCCTACACTCCTCAAATGAACGGAGTTGCTGAGAGAAAGAATCGTAGCTTGATAGGGACAGCCCGGATGATGCTAGCAGACTCAAAACTACCTATCCAATATTGGAACGAGGCAGTAGTAGCTACCGCATGTTACACCCTTAATCGAGTCTTGGTGGTCAAACGTCATGGGAAAACATGCTATGAGTTGCTCCAGCGACGTAAACCGAATCTGGAGTACCTTGAACCATTTGGAGCACCATGTACGGTACAGAAGAAAACTCAGTTAAGGAAGTTAAGCTAGAAGGATGTAGAAGGAATTTTTCTAGAATACAACATACCAAATAAACGAGTTTACAACAACTCAACAGGTCAAGTAGAAGTGTGGTGCAACGTTGATGTTCAGTGATACACCACCCCCTTGTTGGAAAAGGACCCGCATTCTTCTTCGATTATGATGGATTCTTTAAGTCCTTCAACATCCTTCTTTCCCCTCTTGATGATGAGTTGGCAACCAAAATGATGTATGATGTCTTAAACACACCGTCACAAGACTCAACAACATTAGGTTCACAAGGTGAGTCTTCTAGTCATTCAGGGGAAGCACTGGAGGTAAGTGACTCCTCCTCTAATGATGAAGACATGGAGAATGATATGGTGGATCAGGAGGAACAGGTTCCTACTACTGCAAGTACACAAGCATCTGATGTTGATGCCCCTGACAGTTTGGAACCTCACACTCCCACTGCTTCAAATACTGAACCTGGGGTTCATAATATGGATAATGAGGTAGTTGTTCCCACTACTCCTGGATCATGCTTATATGTTTATCATCCTTTGGAAAATGTCATTGGAGATGTTCGATCAGGAGTACAGACAAGAAATCAGCAATACTCAGTTGATTAAGCCTCGGTAATGGAAAAGGGTTAACTTCACGATGGTGCATATTGATGTTTTGTGTCTCTGTTTGAGCCAGAATATATAAGTGAAGCCCTAAACGATGAATCATGGGTCAGTACCATGCAAGAAGAACTCCTTCAATTCAAGAAGTTAGGAGGATGGACATTGGTTGACAGACAAAAAGGTGCTAAGGTGATTGGCACCAAATGGGTCTTGAAATGCAAGAAAGACGACCAAGGGGTCATAATCAGATACAAGGCTCGAGTCGTAAATCAAGTATTTTGACAAGTCGAAGGTATTAATTACAATGAAGTGATTGCAACTGTGGCGATAATAGAAGGAATCCGTATATTCCTAGCCTATGCATCTTACATGAAGATCAAAGTTTATCAATTAGATGTAAAGAGTGCATTCCTTCATGGTGAAATCCGTGAGACAGTGTACGTCAGTCAACCCGAAGGATTCGAGGATCCTTATCAGCAGGATAGACTTTATAAGCTAGATAAGGCTATCTATTGGCTCCACCAAGCCCCAAGAGCATGGTACGAGAAACTCTCGACTCATCTTGTGAAATACGGCTTTCGCAGAGGAATGATTGATTGTACACTGTTCATCAAAGCACATGCTGGTGACTTACCGCTTGTTCAAGTTTATGTTGATGACATAATCTTCGGTTCCAAAAACAAAGAGTTATGTAAAGAATTTGAAGCAGTAATGAAAGCTGAATTGGAGATCAGTGCAATGGGAGATATGAAGTTCTTTCTCGGGTTACAGGTGGATGAGACACCTAATGGCATATTTCTATATTAGACCAAGTATACAGATGATATCCTAACTCGGTTCGATATGGAGAATGCTTTAGCAGCTGGGACTCCACTTGCTACAAACCGCGACGTACCACGTGACGAAAATGGTGATCTGGTGGATGCCACCATGTACCGAGGAATGATCTTATCCCTCATGTACCTCACTGCCTCAAAACCTAAAATCATGTATGCGACGTGTCTTTGTTCTAGATATCAGGCAAAAACCAAAGTCAATCATCTCATTGGTGTCAAAATGATATTCCATTATCTGAAGGGTACTCCAACACTCGGGTTGTGGTATCCTCATGATGATGACTTTGAGCTTACAGCGTACAGTGATTCGGATTATGGTGGGTGCAAAATGAATAACAAGTCAACGTCTGTAGGATGTCACTTTTGGGAGCAGATTAGTCACCTGGAAGTGTAAGAAGCAGACCTCTGTTGCTCTGTCAACATGTGAAGCTGAATACGTTGCTTTTGCAAGTTGTTGTTCGCAAATCATCTGGATTCAACAGCAAATGCGCGACTATGGTTTAAAATTCTCGAACACTCCTATCTTTGTTGATAATTTTGCTGCTATCCCCGTAACTAAAAATCAAGTCCAACATCCTAAAACTAAACACATCGGGATTAAATATCACGTTATACGTGATTGTTTTGAAAAGTATTTAATCGATGTAGTTAAAATTAATACAGAATTTTGACGCGCTGACCTCTACACAAAGGCTTTTAATAAACCGAGATTTTTATATCTGTTAGAGGTCAACAGCATGAAAAAGAAATGTGAAGTGATTGCAAAAGACGACAGTACATAGTCCGACACGTAGAGTCAATTTTATTTTATTTTATTTTTATTTTCTATTTCTTCGTCTATTAAAATCCAAAAACGCAAAAATACTTTTGGTTTTAGAATTTTAGAGGGAGAATAGGCTGGTTTAGTATTAAATTAGTTGTTTTGTTTAATCACTTAAAAACAAGGGAGGAGGACAGTTTAGCCAAAAGGAATATAATCAAATTTGTGATATTGATTCAATGGTTATGGAAAATGATAATATACAGGAAACAGATAGTTTGGGCATTTAAAGGTTTTTAAACGATTAAGATGCAAAATTTCATGTATAAGTCTGAAAAGTCCAAGCAAAATAAAAGGAAAAATGATAGTTAACTAACAAACTACTGAGATAACATAGAGAAAATAGACCTAGAGGCTGCTAGTTCATTATATGATGTCGGTCGATTCAAAAATAGATTAATAGACCTCATTGGTGGTTTAAAATTCAAACTAAGTGTTTAACAAGCTGTGGGTTCCCATCTTATCCCTGGTTAACACAATCAACGAAGTTCGAATAAGGGGTTGTTGGACCAAAAGAACCAATGAGCCTGATCAGAAAAACCTCTAAGTCCCACAGACATCACAACAACTGCTGAAGACTTGATTAGCTGTTTAATAAAGTGCTGAAGACCAATAGCTGAAGATTAAAAGTACTGAAGTACAACAGCTGAAGTTCTAAAGTGCTGAAGACTTCAACAGCTGAAGACTAAAGTACTGAAGTACAACAGCTGAAGTTCTAAAGTGCTCAAGACTTCAACAACTGAAGACTAAAGTACTGAAGTACAACAGCTGAAGTATAAAGACTGAAGACATCAGCTGATGACAACAGCTGAAGCTCAAGTACAAGTACTGAAGCCATCAGAGTTTGTTACAACAGCTGAAGAAGCATTCTTCAGTTGTTGTGATGGTTTACCTTTCAGTAGTTTTCTTTGTTTCAGTATTTATAAAACAACTAAAGAGTATGCTCTTCAGTTGTTATAGTTTCAGTAGTTTCTTTCAGAAGTTGTAATAATAGTTAACACTTAGCATTTTTGTAAGAAGATGTCAGCTGTTTGACATCTTCAGTAGTTGTGTTAACTATCAGTAGTTTGTGATAAATTCTGTTAGATGTCACTATCAAGTGACATCAGCAGACGTCATATCTCTTATATAAGAGGTGTTGACCTAATTGTAATTGTGACATTCCGTTACCACGAAAGCGAATATTGAATGTAATATATCTGCAGAATTCTCTCTATCTATAACCGTTTTTGTTCTTACATTGAATATCTCTTTGTTCTTGTGAATTGGCTAATTCATTGTTAGAATTCCGTTGCTATACTCTCTAATCAATCAAACGTAGATCACTGATCCTAACAAGTGGTATCAGAGCAGGTTAATCATTGATCGATCTAACAATTGATCATTGAAACTGCTAATTGATATCTATGTTTGATTGAATTAGCATGTTTGCAAGAACTGGTTATAGATTATTGAATTTCTGACGCTTTCGTTCATTTATTTTGAGATCTCTCTTGGTTCAATTGGTTGTTGTGTTTTTGTTCTAAATCTGTTATAGCTTAATTGAATTTTATTGAATCTGAGATGACTACTCCTTCTAATGATCCTCACAATACCGGTTCCTCAACCAAGCCCCCGATGCTGGTTAGGACCGAGTATAAAATATGGCAGCGAAGAATGCTTCATCACCTGTCTGTTAACAATTCAGGTTGTTGGACATCTGTGGTACATGGACCACATAAGCCTATGGTGAACAATCCGAAAACCAATCAAATGGTTCCGAAGAAGAAGGAACAATACTCTGATGAAGATCGGAAACTGTTTGAGATTGATGCTAAAGCCCATGGAATTCTGGCCATGGCATTGCCTAATGAAATCTATTCAGGGCTTATGCATCATGAAACTGCTCATGATCTCTGGAATGCCCTGAAGGAACAATTCGGTGGCACAAATGAGGTCTTAGCAAACAACAGAGAAATCCTTGCCCAACAATATGAGACATTCTCTCATAGAAGGGTGAGACACTGACTCAACAGTTTGAGCGTTTTTGCTGCTTGATCTCTGAGCTGAAAATGGTGAAAGAGGAATACACCAACAGCCAGATGAATAACAGGTTCCTCAGATCACTGCCTGAGAGATAGGACACATACACTATTGTCCTACGCTCCAATGCAAATCTGGATAGCCTATGTCTCACCCAACTTCATGGGAAACTGCTTACATTCGAAAGAGAGATAGAGCAGAAAAGAAACCGTCCTCATCAGGAAAGCTCACTGATGACTTTGTACCAGGGAATACTGCCTTGGTTGGTCATGAGTTAGAATATGCTGCATCTGAAAGCAATTATGATGAGCATATTGATTTCTCTTCAAATAGTTCTGATCATGCATTTGTTGGTATTGATAGTCATTCTGGCAGTAATAGTGACAATCTATGCTTCATCATGGATGATTTGAAAGGAATAGCTGATGATGATCTAGAAGAGATGGATATTCTGAGCCAAATGGCATTGATTAATATCAGATCTCAGAAGTTCTATAAGAGAACTAGCAGGAAATTTCCTGGACTCTCTGGCAAAACCAAAGTTGGTTTTGACAAGAGTAAGTTGAGGTGTGACAAATGCCAAAGGCTGGGACACTTTGTAAGAGAGTGTAGATCAACTGGATCTAACTCTTCTGCACCCTTTGTGACTTTTCCTAGTACTAGTCCACAAAACAGAGGGCAACATCCTGCTGGTTCTGGTCATCATTCACACACTAGATCTCCTGCATACTTTGTCCCCTAGGGTCCAATGTCATATCCTGTTCCCTGCTATTACTTGCCTCAGTCTAATCCGGTTCAAGCTCCCATTTCACAACAATCACATGCATTGCCTAAACCTCAACCTTCCCAATCTCATCAACAAATTCAAGCTCAACAACACAGCTTCTTCACCCCAGGAGTTGTTGACTGCAGCAGTTTACCAGATGATTTGTCTGGTCATGAACAACTGTTCACTGGTGCTGGTCAACATGGTCGTGACAGTCCCTTTGGAAATCTAGCTCTTATGGCTTTGGATTCTGCTGATACTTCATCCTCTAATGCCTCTATACCAAAGGTATCACAGGTATCCTCTGAGGGAAAAGCCAACTATGTTCTGAATCATGCATAGCCGCATTTGCATCTATTAGAGAAGCAAATGTAGCTTTAATTAACAAGAACATTGAGCTAGAACAAACAATTTCCAAAAGCAAAGCTGAATTTGAGTCTGTGCTTAATGATAAGAATGATGAGATTTACAAACTTAAATGCCAAATAACTGATGATAAGGCTAGGGAAGAGATACTTCTAGAGAAGTATAGAGATCTTAAGGAAACACTTGCAACTACCCAGGTAGAGTGTGATCGATGGGTAAATTCTTGCAAGGGTTTTGAAATGCTTCTTAGTAATCTGCTTCCAATGTGATGTTTGGCATTGGTTATACTCACACTGCTCCCACCTACAGATTTTACTCCCAGAGCAGAGGTCGAATCTGATGGTGAGAGCAATAACTAATCCATTTCTTCATGTGATCTACTTTCTGATACAGCACCATCAGAAGTAGAAGTCAGCACTAAGCCCTCTCAGAACCTATCAGCTGATGTTGATGGTTCCACTGCTGACACTCACATGATCAAAGAGTTGATCAACTCAGGAGTTAATTCTGAAAGTCCTGAAAGGACTGGAGAGCAAGATTTAACATCTGAAGTTCAAAAACCCACTACTATCAGTACTGAAGAGAAGAAAACTATCAGTAGAAAGAGTTTGAAGACTACTAAAGAGGAAGTCAAGAAAGCAAACAATGCTTCCAAAGTACTGAAGAGCAAGTCTTCAGTAGTTTCATCCTCTTTAGTTGATGATCAACATAAGATGAAGAAGAAACCATGTGAAGTATGTGGTTGTTCAATCATCTTACAGATGATTGTTGGTACAAAAGAGGATCCAAATTCAAATATAAAGAGGAAATTAAAGAGAAAATGGTTAAAATGAAAACTGAGTTTGAGGCCACATTTGTATCAGCAACATCAAATCCTGTAACCCTTAAATCCATAAAGAAATCCAAAAAGGAAGGGGTTAAATAGGTAACAGCTGAGATTGCTCAAAAGAAGAAGGTGCAACATAGGAACTTATCAAACTCCAATGCCAATGTGTCTGATGAGCTGAAAGCTTTATCACAAAATCACACACAGCTGGTTATGATGGTTCAACATCTATTGGGAAGAGTTAACCAATTAGATGTTCCTATGTTCAAACCACAGAAAAGGAGGTCCAAGCCAAAGGATTCAACTTCTTCACCATCTTCTTCCTCTCAGGCTGTTGTTTCCATCAAACCTGTTAGTTTACCATCTGTTGATGAGAACAGGCCCAAAACCAAAAAGGTTTGGGTCTCCAAAACTAACTGATTTTTTATAATTGCAGGGTTCTTCAACATGCCAAAGTAGGATCTGGTATGTAGACAGTGGGGGATCTATGCACATGACTGGGAACAACTCTCTTCTTCATGACTACTCTCAAGGAAAGAAGGGGTTTGTTTCTTTTGGCAATGATGCTAGGGGTTACATCATTGGAAAAGGCTTTGTCTCCAATGGAGAAATAAAGTTTGATGATGTTAATCATGTGGAAAATCTCAAGTACAATCTCTTGAGTGTCAGTCAAATGTGTGATAAAGGCCATGTTGCTCTTTTCACCAGTCAGAACTGTAGGGTTCTGTCATCCAAAGTTCTGCATTTGATTGATAAGGTGTTGGATGATCACACTCTCCTAAGAGCCAACAGGACAGGAAGAGTGTATGCCTTAGATCTTCCAAGAAAATAGATCTCAAAGGCCATCCTTGCCTATTTTCCAAAGCCTCTCCTCAAGAATCTAAACTATGGCACAGAAGGCTGGGTCATGTTAATTTCAAAAACATGAATCAGCTGATTCACAATAGTTTAGTCAGAGGCTTACCAATAAAGGAGTTCCACTGTGATGAAACCTGCACTGCTTGTTTAAAAGGAAAACAACACAAAGTCTCATTCCATCCTATTAAAGAGCCTAAGTCCACTGCCTGCTTGCAATTACTGCATATGGATCTATTTGGTCCTGTGAGAGTGATGAGCATGGCAAAGAAGAAATACTGTCTGGTAATTATGGATGATTACTCCAGATTTGTATGGACTTTCTTTCTACATTCAAAGGATGAGGTTGCTCAGAAGATTATTCACTTTGTGTTGTATGTTGAGAAGCAGTATTCCCTTTCAGTCAAGTGTATTAGGAGTGACAATGGAACTGAATTCAGAAACCATACACTTGATGACTTCTATCTTTCAAAGGGAATCAAAAGGCAGTTTAGCATCCCACGGACTCCAGAACAAAATGGAGTAGTGGAGAGAAGAACAGGACCCTAATTGAAGCTGCAAGGTCCATGTTAGCTGACTTTGGTTTGCCACTAACCTTTTGGGCTGAAGCTGTTAACACAGCTTGCTATGTGCAGAATAGAGCCTTAGTAAATCAGAGGTTGATGAAGACTCCAAATGAAGTTCTCCATCACTTGGCTCCTCTAATTTCATTTTTCAAAGCATTTGGGTGTCCCTGTTTTATTCTCAACACAAAGGATCAACTCCAAAAATTTGATCCTAAGGTGGATGCAGGGTATTTTGTTTGTTATTCATCTACTTGCAAGGCATACAGAGTATTCAACTGCAGAACAAAGATAGTTGAAGAGACTTTGCATGTGAAGTTTAATGAATCTCCTATGGACAAGATTCCACAAAACCCTGTGGAGTTGTTTGATTTGGACATACTGCAATATGTTCCTTATCAACCTCCAGCTGTTGCAGATCATGTGGATAAATCATCTTCTGCACCATGTCTTCCACCTGGTGGTATTGATGATGATGATGATAATATCAATACTCAGCTATTCAAGTTTAGTGACCAACTACATGTGTCTGCTAATTTGATGTTCCTGTAGTTTCAGCAGTTCCATCCACAACAAATGCTGATGAGATCTCTGATTCCTCTACATCTTTTGAGTTACCATCCAATTCTTGGTTTCAAGAGTCTGCATCAACATCTGCTGCTGCTGAAGGTCCTACAAACACTTGCACAGATCTCATTGTTTATCAAGAACTGAAGAATCACCCAATGTCTCAAATTATTGGTGATATCAATGCTGGAGTTTCAACAAGAAGTCAATTGTCTAACTTCTGCTTCTATGCTCTCTTCATCAGTCAGCTTGAACCAAAGAACTATCATGTTGCTTTGAGAGACAATGGATGGGTTGAAGCCATGCAGCTTGAGCTACTTTAGTTCAAGAAATATGAAGTGTGGGAACTGGTTCCTCTTCCCCCAGGTAAGTGTGCAATAGGCACTAAATGGGTGTTAGGAATAAAACTGATGAAAATGGGCTTATTGTTAAGAACAAGGCTAGACTGGTTGTACAGGGGTTTTCACAAGAAGAAGGTATTGACTATGATGAAACCTTTGCCCCTGTAGCCAAAGTAGAGGCAATTAGATTGTTTTTAGCCTATGCTGCATTCCACAATCTTAAGTTTTTCAAATGGATGTCAAAAGTGCCTTTTAATATGGAAAAATAAAGGAAGAAGTTTATGTGTGTCAACCACCAGGTTTTGAGGATAATAAACATCCTGAATGGGTGTATAAACTTGATAAGGCTCTTTATGGGTTGAAACAAGCTCCTAGAGCCTGGTATGAGACACTTTCCACTTTTCTTCTTAAGAATAATTTCACTAGAGGCTCCATTGATAAAACTTTGTTTATTAAGCAGGTGGATCAGCATAAGCTACTTGTTCAGATTTATGTTGATGATATCATTTTTGCATCCTCTGATCCCCAGTTGTGTGATGATTTTACAACATTAATGAAAAAGAGGTTTGAAATGAGTGCAATGGGAGAATTACAGTTCTTTCTAGGCTTGCAAATTAAACAAAAGGCTGATGGAACCTTTATTCATCAGTCAAAATATACAAAAGATCTTTTGATAAGTTTGATTTACAAAACTGTAAGCCCTGTTCTACTCCCATGTGCAACACCATACAACTGGATGCAGATCAGAAAGGTAAAGCTGTTGATGAAACACTTTACAGATGTATGATTGGGTCCTTGATGTATTTAACAGCTTCTAGACCAGATATCATGTTTGCTACTTGTGTCTGTGCTAGATTTCAGGCTGCTCCTAAAGAGTCTCATTTGATTGCAGTCAAGAGAATCTTTAGATATTTGCACGTACTAACGATCATTAGTGACCATATCACATATTGTACTGCTTCTGTTACAACAACTGATAAAGTAACAACTACTGATGTAGTTGTAACTACTGATGTTGTCAAAACAGATAAGTACTGATGTCCTATGAAACAACTAAAAACAACAAAAAGGCTGATGAGTAAGTGTTGAGGGCAGTATGAAACAGCTGAAAGGCTATGAATTGACGAAAACTACTGATGAGAACTTTCTCTTCAGTTGTTTCTACAACTGCTGTTTCATCCTAAACAACTGATGACAAAACCATGTCTTCAGTAGTTTCACAACTACTGATGACTAATACCAAGTCATCAGCTGTTTACAACAACTGATGACAAAACCATGTCTTCAGTAGTTTCACACTACTGATGACTAATACCAAGTTATCAGTTGTTTTCAAACATCTAAAGTCAAAACCATGGTCTTCAGTAGTTTTATAACTGCTGATGCCTAAAACCACGACTTCAGTTGTTTCAACGTCTGAAAGGCTAATACCATGTCAACAGTCGTTTTAAAACTACTGATGACTAACACCAAACCCTTCAGTCGTTTTCTAACCCGTACCCTATAAATATCCCCGACCTAATCCTTCAGAGCCTCATCTTCTTCAAACCTAACATTCATATCTCCAAAACTTCTCTCTCATTAATGGCGACCATGCAGCTCAAACCGCGACACAACTGTGTAGCTTACCTCACCAAATCGCCATTCTGGGCTAAGTTCGATAACGCTATTGATCTTATGGTCCAGTCACCCTACAAAACAGCCTTTCTTCTCAATCCAATCCTTCATGCCGAATCCCTTAACCAGTTTTGGATGAACGTCACCCTCACCAATGGGGAGAACAACACAGAGTCTCTCCGGTCGGTCGTCAACAACCACCAAGTGGTCATCACTCCCGATATACTTCGTCAACCCTACACCTGGATGATGCCACTTTTCCTACTGGATATCCAAAGGGCACAACTGATTTATCCTTTGCCCACCATGGATATCAGGGAAACCTTAGTGCCTCCACCATACTGAAGAAACATTTCCATGATGTTGAACGTCTCATATTTCACATGGTAAATGTCTGTTTGGCTCCTAAGACTTCCTCTTAGGATCAAATGTCTACAAGGTGGCAGCAGGTACTATTCTCTATCCTTGAGCAACAAACCTAAACTTCTCTGAAATCATTTTTCTGGAACTTATGGACATGGCCTCAAAATCTATTTCTAACCGCTGGATATTATATCCTCGGTTCATTATGGCCATAATAGAGAATCAGCTAAAGGCTGAGGGACTTGTTGGTCTCGGAGTCCCTGCAATGGCTGTATTGCCTGAAGTATACTCGAGGCACAACTCTGACCAAACGTTGAAACAGGCTGCCAGGCTGCGAAAACCCACGCAGTTGGAACCCAGCCACCACCTCCAGAACCAAAGTCCCCACTAACCCCAAATCCAAAAAGCCAAAAAAGGCTACTCAGGGAGATGAGTCCCCTGAGGATGCCCCTGTACCACAAACACAGGAACCACACACTAGTCTTAACCCCCCAGTTGTGACACTGACTCAACCAGCCACAGCCGCACAGGTATCCTCTCAACAGGATCCTGTTGCAACCAACATTGGGGAACCTACACTGCTGGAACCTATCTCCCTTGAGAGGGTTACGATTGAAGCGCACCATTCACCCCGGGTGCAATCTGCTTCCACCCAATCACCACATGCAACCGCCCCCCAAAGTCCTACATTACTTGTTGCACACGTGCTGACCCAGTTGCACTCCTCACCCCCTCCCCAGATACCAATTCCAACTGGGAATACTTCTACCATTGAGGGGGAGGACCAAAGTGTAGCTGAGAACCCACAACATAGGGGTTACAATGTTCCTTCTCCTAGTGTAGCAATGGAGATTGGAACTTCTGGTGAGGCTGCCACTTCTCCTGCTTCAGCATATGATCAGGTTGTAGTTGGTACCATTACTAAGACCTTACCAGAGGCAACTACTGATGAAGGACAAAGTCCTGAGGCAGGAAGTCCCCAGTTCTAAGACAAAGGGGCACATGCTACAACTGAGCTACACTCAGTGCATGTTCATCCTGATCCTATGAGGAGGTCAGGTGATTCAGTAACTACTGATGATGACCTGGGCTTCTTTTACGATGTAATCACCAAAACACCATCCTCGAAGAGGAGGTGAGCAGACTCAAAGAGTTGCTTGCCAAAACTTCTAAGGAACAAAGACCATCTGCCTCTACCACCTCACAGATGGCACCTTCATCTGAAGGTCTCCCAAACACTGAGCCACTCCCAACAACTCAGCCACGTGCCTCTACTTTTGGCACTATTTCTCAGGAACAGAACCCTCCTGAGCAAATAGTTGCTATCCTTCAAAATTCCCTCCCTCTCATAACACCCATAATCACTGACATAGTGATCAAAGCCATTGATGAGAGGATTTCCTTAGTGATACAACCATTGATAGAGGAGGTTGTGGGTAAACAGCTTTCTGGCAATCAACCCCCTGCAACCAATGCAACCAAAAAGGGGGAGATTAAGTCAGTGAAAGCAAAAATAAAGAGGAGTATAGAGGAGAAAGAAAAGGAGAAAGAAACAGAAGGGATAGTAGTGGAAAAGGAGTTGGAGTTGAATATGGAGACCGATAAAGAAAAGGAGAAAGAGAAAGCCTTGGAGCTACTGATAAAAGAGGCTGATGCCGAACACAGCAGATCAATGGACAACATCATTGATCAGCTGTTTAGGCAAGGCCATGACACCGATAAACTTGACTCTGAGATTCGACGATTAGTGATTGAAGAAATCCAGAATAGATGGGCAAGTTATGAAGTGTTAGAAAGAGAAAGGCTTGAGATCATGATTAGATTTATTGCAAAATATCTTGGAAGATCAATGATCGAGATCAAAGCTTGGTGTAGGGACAGTATCTTGGCAATCACCACCAAGATCTGTTCGTCTGAAGCATATACTAAGGGACTTGTTATTGAAGCTTTAAATGAAGCGGGTGCTGGGAGCAGGACTGAGCTAGCCAAGCAATCAAAAGCCACACTCATCTCAAAAATGCTAGAACAGCCTGTCAACATTCCCACACCAAAACCACCTAAAACACAACCCACCAAACCAACTCCCTTACCCTCAAAACCCTTAGCCGATGATATACCCTTGAAGAAGAAGAGAAGGGTATTGAGGCTAGAAGATGATGAAGAAGATGATGAAGATAGGCTACCACTCTCAGCTGTGATTCAGTTGCCTAAGGCCACAAGTCACTCCTCAGCAATTACTCCTGAATTCCAAAGACAAATGGTTAAAGTGAACCTAGAAGAAGAAGAGCTTCATAAATAGCATGATGAGGAATTGCTGAAGAGAGTTGACAAAGCTTATGCGGCCACATCTTCTATCATAAATATGAAGAAACAAGCCCTCAGACTTTACACTCTCAAGCACACCTTCAATATCAAAAGGAAAGAGTGAGGATTTAGCCTGATCCCAGGGTGTCTCACAGAATTCATAAGAAAAACATACCTCAGAGATACATTGGCCAGGTGTAAAAGATCGTAGATGAAGTGATCTCTCTGGTCTTTGTAGTTTCACCCTGGGAAATCCTAGAGGACTTCAAGAAAGCCTATAAAGCTAATCTAACCCCTCAGAAGATGCTGGAAAACAAAATAGTGAAAAAGGGGTTAGTTTACAAGAGGCTTGAGGAAGTCAGGAAAAATGAGCTCTAGTTGTTCCTAGAGGGTAATCACCCGGATGAGTTTGCTTACAGAATAATAACAACTATGGAGCTAAAGAATGGGAAATAGGCCAAATACCTGTTTGAGTATTATGGGCCTGAATCATTATTTGAAGGAGGTGCTGAAGAGCTAACCATGGAGGAACAAATCACCTTCCTTGAGGCCTACACAAGAGAGTCGTACAGACTCATCATAGGGAAATAGATCTCATGAATGGGGTAGCAACTCTGTGTCCAATTCCCCAAAACAGAGTTCCCAGTCATACTTTGCCAAACAATTTTTTGAGACTTCTTCCCTGGCCGGTGCTTAAAAAGGGGTCGCTTCTGAGCTGATCTAGAAGAAAAAAAGACCAACATTTCTGCCATAATAAGTGGGACAACTCTAATAAGTTTAGAGGTTTTGGCTGCATTGGTTCAGGGGGAGTTTGTTGGACCAAAAGAACCAATAAGCCTGATCAGAAAAACCTCTAAGTCCCACAGATATCACAACAACTGCTGAAGACTTGATCAGCTGTTTAATAAAGTGCTGAAGACCAACAACTGAAGATTGAAAGTACTGAAGTAGAACAGCTGAAGTTCTAAAGTGCTGAAGACTTCAACAGCTGAAGACTAAAGTACTGAAGTACAACAGATGAATTTCTAAAGTGCTGAAGACTTCAACAACTGAAGACTAAAGTACTGAAGTACAACAGCTGAAGTATAAAGACTGAAGACATCAGCTGATGACAACAGCTGAAGCTCAAGTACAAGTACTGAAGCCATCAGAGTTTGTTACCACAGCTAAAGAAGCATTCTTCAGTTGTTGTGATGGTTTACCTTTCAATAGTTTTCTTTGTTTCAGTATTTATAAAACAACTGAAGAGTATGCTCTTCAGTTGTTATAGTTTCAGTAGTTTCTTTTTAGAAGTTGTAATAATAGTTAACACTTAGCATTTTTTTAAGAAGATGTCAGCTGTTCGACATCTTCAGTAGTTGTGTTAACTATCAGTAGTTTGTGATAAATTCTGTTAGATGTCACTATCAAGTGACATCAGCAGACGTCACATCTCTTATATAAGAGGTGTTGACCTAATTGTAATTATGACATTCCGTTACCACAAAAGCGAATATTGAATGTAATATATCTGCAAAATTCTCTCTATCTATAACCGTTTTTGTTCTTACATTGAATATCTCTTTGTTCTTGTGAATTGGCTAATTCATTGTTAGAATTCCGCTGCTATACTCTCTAATCAATCAAACGTAGATCACTGATCCTAACAGGGGTGAAGAGCAAAATAACGCCACATATATGTGTGAACGACCATAAAATATGAGCAAAGCAAATGAAAAATGCAAAAAGCAATCAAGCTAATAACTTAAGTTGTTGGTGTGATATGTGATGTGCGGTGGCACTGACCTGAGGATAAGCATAACCTAAATATTCTAGAATTCATTGTTGTTTGCGCCTCTCTACTATGCGATGGCACTGACCTGAGGCTTAGCATCTCTTTGAAAGCTCTTAGAATAGTTTCTGCATGTAATATACCCGTAGACCACTCAAAATTTTCTGAGGAACGTTGATTACCATATAAGTGTAGGATCCATAAATGCTTGCTGAAATAATTAATACCTTAATTTATCACCAATATTTGTCAAAAGTCTGTGTATGGATTTAAAAGGACAAGTAAACTGACAATCATTATGAGCTGTAGTTCTTGAATGTCAAAATCATTGTATGAATCTGGTAGCTCTAGTATGATTTTCTAAACTTGCTCTTGAATCTCGGATCAAAACAAGAATCGAGCATCAAAATGGTAAATGAAATTTTCCTATATAATTTTGATACAGCTGTATGATTCCATAATGAATTGTACCGTAATTGATAAAACTGAATTAATGTTGTACTCTCGAGGAAGTCAAATCAGTTAGATGTATTCTAATAGGTTGACTTCAATCTCTCGTCAAAAATACAAAAATATGCCTTTTTATTGCTTTTAATCTCAAGTTGTTTTATTTAATTTTAGTAAAGAAAGTGTCAAACTCGACAACTCATCGTAATCTTTGAATCACTCACCCAAAGGGTCACGTCTGAGGTGACCAAGATGTTCAAAATTAAAATAAGTCACGTCTGTGGTGACTAATCATTTTAAGTAAAAGGATTACGTCTGAGGTGTCAAAAGTTATCTTCAAATTCAAAAGGCTCATGTATGAGATGATCATTGGTCATAATGTTTTATCTATAGTTAAAAGGGCTAAGGGTTTGAATGGTCATAAGGTCAAACTCACAAGTATGAGCCATTCGCATGACTAGATCATGAGTATGGACCAGTCGCACGATTGGATCATATGTATGAGCCCAATCGCACGACTGAACCACAAGTATGGACCAGACGTACGAGTGGACCATAAGCATGGGACAATTCACACAATTGGTTCACAAAAATGAACCAATCGCATGAATGGAGTTGACCGAATGAGTCAGTCGCAGGATTGAAGTCCAGTCGCACGACTAAATGTGACTGAGTGAGCCTGTCGCACAACTGAGCTCCAGTCACACAAACCAAGAGTGCGAATAGAGTCAGACGCCCGAATGAAGATCAAATCAATATAAATAGGGATAAAGCCGGTTGCATATCCTCATCACCCTCCAATCTCCCTCAAATCACCCGAAAGCACATATTCTATACCCAAAATTGATTGTCCCGATTTCTGACCACTATTGTGTTACTGACGTGTTTTCAAATCGTCTGCAGGTAATTAATGATCAAAATCACACAAAATCCAGGGTGAAATCAAACCCTAAAAGGCCCAAATTGATTAAAATCAAGAGATAAGTAATAACCATCAATAGACCGCAAAAACGTGCATAATGGTTAAAATGAATGATATACAGTTACAATTGGGGTTCCTGGAAGTCTAAAGAGTATATACATAATGTTTAACATCAAGTTTTGACCTAGATTCAGGGTTAGAATGTCGAACATAGAGATATGCAACTAGACACTCAGAATGAACTTCAATCGCACGATTGAACCGGGCGAATGACTCAATTGGCCGAATGAACTAGGCGTATGAGCACAATCGCCCGATTGAACTCAGCCGCATGCTCAATCGCCCGATTGAACTCAGCCGCAGAATCAATCGCCCGATTGAACAAAGTCGCATGCTCAATCACCCGATTAAACTCAGTCACATGCTCAATCGACTGACTGAACTCAGTCGTATGGTTTAATCTCACGATTGAATCAGATTGAATTCAAAATAGATTAAGTTTCAAGTGTTTCTATTATGGATTAATCTAATGTTTATGTGTCTTGTGTTGCAGAAACATGTCAGAGAGGTGGACTATCAACACCAAGCACAACATATGTGCTCCCCTTGATCCTAAATCCCGAAATGCAGCTGAGTTCTCACGGGGTATAGCTTTTCTGTGTAGATCATGGATCTTCAAGGCTATCCCTACACCGTGTACACCTTACACATCCATCCAACACTCATTCTAGGAGAGTGCCAGGGTAGACAGTTCATTTGAGCCTTATTGTATACGGAGCTCGATCTTTGGTCAAGAGATAGTTATCACTAAGGATGACTTGAGACAAGTCTTAGCTCTGGGTGTGGACACAAACCACCCAACTAAGTTACATCCCCTGACTGTCTGGGGATGCTTTATGAGGATCAAGTATGCCAGTGACTTAAATGTCGGGGTACTGAACAAGTGCAACATGTGACCTCAATTTAAGTATTTAGCACATGTGATCCTAAAGTGAATAGCTCCCAGGCGTGAAGGATTCGGTGACATCTCCGACCAAATCCAGAATGCATACGTTGCTCTGGTGCTGAACCATCCGTTCAGTTTCTCCCACATGATCTTCAGCTATCCAATCGAGAACCTTGAAGCTAAAGGGAAAGAAGGCTTGTGCATGTACCCCCGATTCTTATAGATGATTTTTGATGAGAAGCTTCCATCACTGCCCAAGTAGAAAGAAGATGCTGTGGTGCTTGAGGTTATGGATGATACCACCTTAGGCAGGATGAAGGTCTACCAAGGCAAGCAGGTGAAGCCCCCGGTGAGGAGGTTGTTTAGGCATCTGGCCCGGGAGGATTATATGGCGCCAGCTAAGAGGAAGTGGTGCACGACGATAGTGATTCAGATGTTGAGCCAATTGCTCTACCCTCCGATGATTCCCCTGACGATGACTAAGGTGATGGTCAGGAGGTGATGATCCGGGTGGACCCGAGCCGGCTCCCATCCACCCTGATTTTCAGATGGATGAGGAGGATGAGTCGGACGAGGAGCCTCTGGTGCGAATGTTGGAGAGCCAGGTCATAGCCACTGAAAGAGGGCTCAGGGCTATTGGTGGACGCAAAGGTAAGTCCAAGGATGTTGTTGCTACTAATGCTGATTCATCTTATACCCCGGACTAGCCCAAAAGCCAAGGGGGAGCCTCTGTGCCTAAAGGCTCAGGAAGAAGAGGATGGCTCACCCTTATGGTAAAAAGGGAAAGTGGCCCAGATTTACATTGACCACAACCACCACCAATACTGCCACAACCACCACTACTACCACCACCACTATATCTCCCACATCCACCACAGCTACCACCACTACAACCACCCCACCTATCACTACCACACTCCCAACCATCACTACTACAGCCAACCTTCATCATCCACTCATATCCCACCACCCATATTCACCACATCTACCACCACCAGCCACCAAGCAAGACCATCAACCCACCCTATCTTCACCACCGGACCCACTCCACCCTCCATTGGGGTAGAGGAACAGCTAGCAGCCCTAAACAGGATGGTGCTAAAGTTGTTAGCTGCTGATGTAGAAAAAGCTGCTCAGCTAAGTCAGCTTGTGGAGCTTAATGCTGCCCAAGCACAGCAGATTGCACAGTAAGCACAACAGATCACCTAACTTCAGGAGTGCAATTACCAATCAGTGAAGAGGATCGAGGATTTGGAGGCCTCAAACAAGACGATCATGCTCAAACTAAAGGGATCTAAAGACGTGCCTTTGAAGATTAGAGAAGGTGATGGTGATGACGATGATGATAAGGATGACGATGACGAGGATGAGTTAGATGAAGAAGAAGAAGCTGATGATGCAGAACCATGTGAGAAGAGAGGAGAGGATGATGATGTAGAAGGTGATGCGGCTGCATCAGCATATGCTCAGGGTCAAGAAAGGAGAACCAAGAGAACCTAAGACCAAGGAGCATCATCGTCTTCCCCTCCTATTGAGAAGCCTGCACTTCAAGAGAAAAGTAATGATTAGATGTTTATGTATTTGAAAACTTTTGTACTTGATTCTTGTATTACAATTGTGTAATTAATCTTTATATATATATTGTTTGATTGTCTTGTTTAATTACTAATTGTTGATGTGTTACATGTTTAAATCAAGCAGATCAAACACCTCAACATGATGAATATGATGTTGCTCCCCTATAGCAAATCAAGTCTCAATTGATAATGATTCTTGATTTGCAAGGGATTGTCAGAAGGTCGGTGAGCTATACTCCCGAAGAAGGGTAAATGATTCACCATCTGACTGACGAGCAACTGACAGAGATGTTCAGGCTAAACCAGGATAAGATTGTCAAAGATGAACCTACTTTCGATGTGACCAGTGATGATGAGCTTCACGACGTAGATGAAATAGAGACTAAGGATGTCACTGCTGAGTAATATCCAGAGTACACTGACCGAGATGGCAATATTATCCCCAATTTGGGTGACACTCTTGGTAGTGCTACGTTTGACAAAGTGGATGAAATGGAAAAGGAGACTGAGAAGAATTAAAGCCAAGCCCAAGTCTCAGACACTGATGTTTATATAAAGAATGCTGAATGGGCGGCTTGTTTTGCTGAGATACGAGCCCAACGCACTGCACAAAATCCAAATGCCGACACGAAGCTATACAAGGTCAAGAAACATCTAAAGGTGTTAGGCAAGATCATTACGTGGGCTTCTTTTGAGGATCTTAACATGTATGCAGTTAAGAGGGAGAAGGGCATAAAGTACTTCAAATTCCCACATGATCTAAAGACTCTCCCTGGTTTTGAGCTTAACCAGCTAGCACACCTAAACTTGTTATATCTTGATCCGCGTAAAATGCCAGGCTGGTTTGAGGCTGCACTATGGAAAGAATACCACACCAAGTGGGTAAACTTCAAACCTCAATAACCGAAAAGGTACATCCGAAGGTCTGAAGTGGACCCGATATCTGGAAAGCCAAAGGTGGTGCTGAAGTGGAGTCCTTCATGCACTATGTCTAAGATTCCCTTACGGGAAATGCCACAGGACTTCACTGAACACTTTAAATGGTGGTATTACGATTGGAGAATAGGAGAAGTGGTCATAGTTCGACAAAAGAGAGCAAAATGGAAACTATCCGGGTGTTTGACCCTATGTGGCTAACAAACTTGTCTGCTGAAGATGTTTATACATTATACAAGTGTCCATTATTCTATGACTCGCAAGATATAGTACAAGCCCTCCAGTTCCAGAACATTATACGACTCTGTTTTGAATTTGAGATACATGCTAGAGTTACTAGAGAGGAAAAGTACAAGAAATTTGAGGAGCTTGTGAAGAATGTCAGACACTAATGTAAACTAGGTCCAAAGGGGAGTTTGTTGATACATATGTACCTAGTTTAGAAGCTTATGTAAATGTCTATCATGTCTTCAATATATGTAATGAATGGGTGTGAATGAAATACAATATGTGATTGAAGCTTATAATGTTAAATGTTTCATGGGTATTGTGTGATAAATTATGTTGCACTAACTATATAGGTTTGTGGTTGTTTACATAATTCTTAGTCAATAATGGTTGAGAAATGTGTTTAAACTTAATCGTATGATGCCTTCATGCGAATGGACCATGCTAATGCACCATACGCATGAACACTTCATGCTGATAGACCAGTCACACGACTGAACTAGGAGACTGGATCAATCGCACGATTGAGACATAAGATTGGCTCAGTGGCACGACTAAACCTTCAGTCGTGCGTATGGACCAATCGTATGATTCAGTCGCACGACTGAACCATGCTAATGGTTTAGTCATACGATTGACAAACCCTAACCTATAAATACCACCTAATTCGTGGAAAAACGTAATAATTTGAATACCTATGCACATAATAGTACCCTAGTCGTCCAGAGACTCAAGAAAACCTGTTCCAACTTCATAGATCACAATTGATCTCATTCTAATTGTTCTTAACATTTTCTTTAATCGTTAGATTGATCTGCACTGCATTCTCACTCATTAGATTGCCAATCAAATAGGATTCCGCACTATTTGATCTGGTATATGCACATTATCAGTTACTACTCCATACGTACTCGGTCCGTAATAGTAATTTTTTACTTTCGAGTGTAAAATGGTTTTACGAATGAAAAGTTTATAAGCTTCGGAAGTAGATCGGATAAATTATCAATTGCTTTTTTCGATATTAAAAACTCTTCGAGGAGAAGATTTCCCTTGGAGGAATTTTGATTCGGAAAATATGTAAAACATCTTCCGAGGGTTAATTCCACTTTGGAATGATCTATACTCAGAAAAAATTCAGAGAAAACCTTTTGTAACAAGGATTAGATTGTTTTGACAAAAGACTTTTGACATTTAAAAAGGTTTCAAAATAAGATAGAATAATCAATGTTTATCATCCCAATAGAAGTAATGAGATACTTTAATCTTTGTTCATTAAAGGATTTGGTGAACAAATTAGCATATTGTTCATTTGAGTAAACTTTAATTAGCTTAATCAGATTTTGCTCTTGAATATCTCTAATGAAATGATACCAGGTATCAATGTGCTTTGTCTTTGAGTGCTTTACTAGATATTCAGTAATGGAGATAGCACTTTGCTATAAATGTGGATAGGAGTGCTCATGAAGTTGAATCCGTAGTCTAACATCTAGTTTTGAATCCACAACAGCTAAGCACAACAACTCGCAACAACAATGTATTCAGCTTCAGAAGTAGATGTAGAGACACATGATTGCTTCTTCCATTCCCATGAGATGATCCTTCAATTAGAAATTGACATCCTCTGGATGTGGATTTCTTGTTGATGTTTCAACCACCATAGTCACTATCTGAATAGCCATAGAGATTGAAGTGTCTATTCCTTGGTATCTAATGATTCTCTTAGCAGCAAGTAGGTGAAACACCTTTAGAGCAGCCTAATATCTTGTTGCAAACATGATATCAGGTCTATTTACTATGAGATACATCAGAGACTCCATGATTGCCCTATACTGATATTGATTAGTATCCTCCCCCTCAGAGTCAGGAACAAGATTATGGTTTCTAGGTATGGATGTCATGGTTGGCTTACAATCTTTCATATCAAATCTTTTTATAATATCAAAGACAAACTTAGATTGATTGATAAAGAACCCTTCCTTCATCTGATTTTATTGAATTTTAAGGAAAAGGTCCATCTTTCCCATGGAATTCATCTCAAATTTCTTTCTCATGATGCCCTCGAAGTCTCTACGCATTTGGTCATTTGTGGAACCAAATATGAATTCATCAACATAGACTTAGATTAGCAAAATGTCTTTCCCAGACTTCTTTACGAATAAATTATTGTCAATGGTGCCACTAGTGTAGCAATTCTTCAAGAAAAATTGGGACAAAGTCTCATACCACAGCTTAGGTGCTTGGTGTAGCCCATAAAGAGCTTTATCCAACTTACATACATAGTTGGGGTGTTGTGGATCTTCAAATCCTGGAAGTTGACAAACATAGAGTTCCCTATCTATATCCCTATCTACAAAGGCACACTTGACATCAAGTTTGTAGATAGTAAAATTCTTGGATGCATGGTAAGCATGAAAGATCCTCACTTCTTCATGTGTTGCAACTGGTGCAAAGACATCAGGGTAATCATTTCCATTCACTTGGATGTATCCTTGAACTGCCAGTCTTACCTTGTTCTTGATTATCAAGCCTCTATCATCTCTATTGTTCCTAAAAACCCATTTACTGCTTACTGGAACTTGAGTAGATGGGAGCGGACGTAGGTTACAAACCTTATGTGCTTTGAATTGAAGCAATTCCACTTGCATTCACTCAACCCAGTTACTGTCCTTTAAGGATTCTTCTACTTTTTTGTGTTCCATCTGAGATAAAAAGCATGAGTACATGCAGACATTCCCATTGTGAGTTTGTCCCTTTGTTCTCACACCTTCAGAGACTTCTCTTATGATGTTTTTAACTGGATGAGTGTTATGAATCTCTAGCCTGGGATCACCTCCAGTTACAAAGATAGATCTAGTTGAACATATTTTGCTCATGAGCTTGAAGACCCGGTCTAATTATTGTTTCAAACTCATTCAATGAGGACTGATTGAATGAATGAGAAACATCATCATCATCATTTGTTGGATGTGAAGAAGCATTAATAGTTACTTGTTCCTTCAAAATGATACTTCCATCAGCTTGGTGTTGTGCAGTGTCACCAGATGAGTTTTGAGGTTCACTTGGAGGAGCATTGGTAGAAGCTCCATTATCTCTTGAACTAGTTATACTATCATATGTTAAGATAGTGGGAGCATGATGTTTAGCTCTCTTAGAGAACTTAAATGAGGTTTTGGCAACTCAAATAGCTAATCATCATTAGAATCACTTTTAATACCTATTCCAGTTGAAACATTCTCACAAGATGGTTTTGAATAGTTGGGAAACAATTCTAAGTCAATAATACGTTCAAGGTCATTCCCCTAACACAAGGAGTGCGCTTATGGACAACAATGTTGGATGATTCCTCCAATTGTTGATTTTTGATGTTATAAACTCTATAAGCACTAGAGTTAGAGGAATATCCAACAAAGATAGCATCATCTAACTTTTTAGTAAATTTTACCAAATTGTCTTTTGTGTTAAGTATATGGTACACCTGTTGCTAAACGACCTTAGAAAGCCAATGAACGTGGCCTCTTGTTCCATAGCTCATAAGGGATTTTTCCATGTGGCTTAACTACAAGAACTTTGTTCTACACATAGCATGCAGTGCTGACTGTCTCTGCTCAGAATGTTAAAGGCAGCTTTGAGTCAGCTAACATAGTTTGAGCAACCTCAATAAGTGTCATGTTCCTCCTCTTAGCAACACACCATTTTGTTAAGAAGTTCTAAGAGCGCTATATTGTTAGGCAACCCCTTTTGAGATACAAAATGAGTCAAGAACATGATTCTTAAACTTAGTCCCTTGATTACTTCTAATAATTTTAATCCTGTGATGAGTTTGATTTTTTATTTTAAGAATAAAATATTTTAAAGTTTCAATAATTTCATCTTTAGTTCTTAAATTGAATACACATGTAAATCTTGTAAAATCATCAACTATCACAAGGCACTATGATTTCCTTCCAATACTCATTATACTTCTGCGACCAAATAGATCCATGTGCAATATGTGTAATGAGGTAGTGATAGAGTTAACAACTTTGGATTTATGAGATGCTCCATGTTGCTTCCTATTCAGGCGAGCAACATAGTTATATTTGCAGAAAAATTCCTTTATAGGAAAACCATGTACCAAGTTATTTTTAACCAATTTATTCATGGTTTTAAACTTGACATGACATATTCATTTATGCCATAGTGTTGACTAATCACCATCAACTTTGGAAAGAAAGCATGATACTTCTCCTAATGGGGAAGCATTGTTCAAATCCAACTTATACGTATCCCTTCTCCTGGGAGATCTAAGAAGCACCAATTCCTAAGGAATGGTCATCCTGGTTTTGAGGATAGTGCACTCATGTTCTTTGAAAAGCATTTGATGCTTTTGATTTTAAATTGCAAAACAATTAAAAGATAGTGTTCAAATATTTGACAAAGTGTACTTTGTCAACTTTTAACTTGCCGTTGGATACAATTCCTCTACCAGAAATGTATCCTCTAGCCTCACCTCCAAACAGAACAGGACCTCCATCAAAATATTGAAATTATTGAAGGAGAGACTTGTTCCATGTCATGCTTGGAGCATCCACTATCTACAATCCACACATTATTGTTCTTGTCATATGGATGTCCTGCACATAAGATGAAAAAGTTAGTTTTTACTAGAGACCCAAGCTTTGTTAGTCTTGAGCTTTTCTAATGACGAGCATTTTATTAAAGCAACTTTTATGCATGGGGTTCAATAGGTGTTTGTGAAGAAGAGGCTTGGTTTGTAGTATCTTTTTTGATCTTCCATTCCATATATTGGTTGATCAATGAGGGTGAGCTTGTTGACTAGCATGACTTCTTCTAAAGCTTCTTTCTTTTTGTAAGATGCCTTCATTACCTTTCTTTTCAAAGCAGTCTTCTTCTGGGATGGTTTCAAGGTGACTCTCTTTTTCCATTGAGTCTTAACAGCTTTAACTTCTGAAGCCATATTCCCTTCGGAAGAAGGACTTTCTTCCAAAAGCAACCTTGCTTCGGAAACAAGTTTTCATTTGTTCATCACTTGAACCATATGATAAGGTCCAAATGTGAAACCTTCCTTGACTCCTTCCTTTTTAACATTGTTTTCATAATGCGTGCTAGCAGGATTGTAATAACAAACTTTGGCAATGTGGTTTTACTGGTTATACATTATGCAGGCAATATTAATCTTTTGTGAAGTAGAAGGTTGTTGTTTCTTATTCTTCTTTTCTACTTTAGTAGTCTTTCTTTTTGTCTCTTATCCTTCTGCTGGATAGGTGTGTTGGTACAACACACTTTTCCAGGATCAGAATTTCCCACCACCTAGAATCCAGCTAAGATGAACACACCCTTTTGTTTTGGGTCAATCTTTAGCTTTGATTCAACCACTTTTTTGTAGTTTTTTTAGCTGCCTTAGCCTGACTTCTTATGGCTTTGGTGGTTAGGGGTTGGTCATCACCGGTAAGAGGGGTTTGGTTTACCTAATTCTTCATTATGATGGTCTCCACAATTGCACCACTCTTTGACTCATGAGAAGGTGGGTCAGCAGATGGAACCTCTTGATCTTTAGTACCACACCTTGGTTGTCTGATATATTCATAGGAATATGGTGGACCAATTTCATTAATTCCCAATCCACCTTTGTTTTGACAACAAATTTTTTAGTAAGAGGATGATGTAAGAATGGCTTGGAAGTTTTTCTCTAAGATAGCATGTTTCCTAGCTTGAGCCTCAGCTGTGACAAGTTGGGCTTTATCCTCAGTCAATTTGGATATTAAATCCTTGATTCGGGTCTTGTAGTTTGTATGTTCATGTTTTAACAAGGACATAGTTTTCTCTAACTCTTCAATTTTCTTTTAATAGTCAGATTAAACCCTTTTAAAAATCAGATTTTAAGATATTCGAAGACTCAATATCAAAGTTAATTTCCATATTGTAGTCCTGATATAACTTAACCTTAGCAATACAAGCTAGAGTATAGAGATGTTCATATACCTTGTTCTCATCTGTTCCAGCCATGAGTGCTTGAGAAGGAGTCACATCTTGTACCATAAAGCTCTAGTCAACTTCTTGAGCGACAACGTATATTTCAGTTGACTTCCTAGTGGCTTTTGGTGTAGAGGGATGTGAGAAGGCATGTGACGTTCCCAGATTTGACATGGGAGCTTTACATTCCTTGGAAAAGTGACCAAGTTGGTTGTAGTTATAACATTTGGCCTTTGTTTTGTCAAACCCAAACTTGCTGCTCTTTTGAAGAAGTTCTTTGCTTAGTAGGTAAGTCAAGCAAATTGTTGGACTATGTCCCCATACTCCACATCATCTAGGCTTAAGCACTATAGATTATCACAACAATACTAATGGTTACTAGAGTACCCACTTCCTGAAACAAAGGAACATCTGTTTTGAAAAAAACCTTGCTCATCCTATTAAGACCTTGGAGTCTTAGGAATATGATGTAGGGTCTTGAAGAACAGGATGGCTGCTGTGAATATGTCAGGTACTACTGAGGTTGGGGCGTCCTAAGCCTTCAGCAACCATTAAGGCGTTACTCGCATGAAGGCTTGAGGGTCTATTCATCTGATGGCCACTCTTGTAGTTCATTTCAACACGGTATCCATCAAGGATGCCATATAGTTCAGTCATTGTGAGGGAGTTCAAATTTTCTATCCTCTTGATAGAGACACACCAGAACGTCCATTGATAAGATCCATAACCTAAAGTATTGTTGGTTGAGGGTCTCTCCAGCAATGTATGTGAAGTTCTCAAACTACTGATTCAGTGAATCTTTCTTTGAGTCATTGGAGCTTGAGTATATTTGAGAGAACGCGTCAAACAGTTCTTTTACTGACTTGCAACGCTCAAACCCCACCATGATGGAGTTGGGTATAGCAGTCATAAGAATAGTCTTGGCATTGCTATCAATGTCCAGCTTCTTCTGGTCTTCATTAGGGTAGTCTTGAATAAACTTTTTTATCATGGCACCATTTCCACCTGGTGCAACAACCATTGTTTTGTAAGGACCATTAACAATAGATTGCCACATTTTGCCATCTTGATACCTGATGATCCTTCAATGCATCTACTCTATGATCTAAAGTTTCAGGGGTGATGATATGTGCTTTAGTCATGGTTCCCATCTCAATTGCAGACTTTTGGTTGAGGGCCATTTGAGTGTGGTGAAAGGAGGATTGAAAAATAAGTTCATTTGGATGGAATGATCTTACAATAAAGAGCCTAAAAAGCTCAAATAGCAATTGCAAAATCAAATTTTGTCACTAACTCTTGGTTTTTGTCTCAAACTCACTTAATCACACACGGTTTGGATGAAGTAGAATCATTTCTAAGAGTTGATAATAATATACTAAGTAACAAAGAACACAAGGAAATAATTTTCAAGGTACTTTTATATATTACTTCTCAGCTCAAGGTATTACAAGACACTTACAATCATGTTACATGAGTTACAATGAGAAACCATATATGCTATCACCTATAGCCATATATACTTCGATACCAGCTATAAACCACTAACTAAAGAAAATACTACGAAACTAAAGTTATGGTATCTTAAGTGAACAATGGAATAAATTATGGTCAACTACATGGGTGTGAGAAAGCACCGTGTAGTATCTCGGAATTTGCACTGAAGTGTCAGAAGAATCATATGTATGTCCACTGGTTCATAGCATTGTCTTTCGAAGGTTAATTGGCTTCGGAAAAACAAGTTCCTACGAAACCACTTATACTTCGGAAGAGACTGCTTCTTCCGAGTTGGAGACTTCTTCATATCTGCATACTTCCGAAGTCATTGTCTTGTTTCCTTCGAAGTCTTGAACTTCAGAAAAGAGAAGACTTTGTCTTCGGAATTTGGATTTTATCCTTTGGAAGATGATCTTCCACTTGCCTTCGGAAGAACTCCATTTGCCTTTGTAAGTTCCACACTTAGCTTCGAAAGTCCTTTATTAGTTGCACTAAAATTGTCTAAGTGTTTGGTTTTGGTTGCACAAGTCTTTCTATATCAAAAAAATACCTATTTCAATTATATCTGATAGAGATAGTAGGTTTACTTCAAGATTCTGGCAAACCTTATAGAAAGCATTTGGAACTCTAGTAAACATGAGTTCAACATATCATCCATAGATAGATGGACAAAGTGAGAAAACAATTCAGACATTGGAAGACACGTTGCGAGCCTATGCATTAGATTTTGGTAGTAACTGGGATATACATGTACCTTTGATAGAGTTTCATATAAAAATAGTTATGATGCAAGTATTGGAGCAACTCCATTTGAAGCTCTATACGAAAGGAAGTATTGGTCAACTTTGTGTTTGAATAAAATATGAGATAGATAGCTTACACGTCTTAAACTTATACAATAAACATCTAATAAGATTTTTGAAATTAAGAATAGATTGAAGGTAGCACGCGATAGACAAAAGAGTTATGCTGATAAGAGAAGGAAGCCTTTAGAATTCCAGGTAGGATATAAAGTATATTTGAAGGTATCACCCTCAAAAGGAATTTTTTGATTCGAGAACAGAAATAAGTTACCCTAGGTATGTTGGCCTTTTTGAGATAATAGATAGGATTGTTCATGTATTATATAAGTTAAATTTACCTCCGAAATGAAAATGACAATTGCAAGAATAAACCTTCCACAACCTTAGAGAATACTTACCAATGAATTTCAAGATGAAATTCTTTTTACTAGGGGAGAATATGACAACCTAAAAACAAGGTTAGGTAATTTAATATTTTCCACAAGTTGATAGTGTATGTTTATATCTTGTAGGAATGATTAAGGTAATTTTCTTTGATTACATGGATCTTTGAATATTTTATTGAACATGAACTTATGATACGTGAACATGCATGCATGAAAGTTTACCTGTGCATATAATTCTTGTATGTAAATTTCATGATTAATGCATTTTATGTCTAGGTATCAAATTGTAAGATTAACTAATTAGTTATTTGGATGATAAATATCTCATATTAAGATGAAATGAATTAAGATAAAAACTTAATCAAATATCACCAAACAAGATGACATCAAGAAACTTTGTATCAAAACTAAAACCAATCAAACCTTAATCACTTAAACACCAACATTAATACAATCTTAACCCTACTCTAGGTTGATTAAGACACTAGTAAACTTGATTAGCAACTAAACTAAGTAACTACCCTTAGCTTAATGACTAACTAGGTCATTAACTCCTTTGATTGACACCTAGCACAACCATTAGACCAACACTCCCTAAGTTTGCCACCTTTCACATAAGAGTCGACTAATCACCCGTACAAACCACCACCTCATCAACCTAAGTGTAGACTTAGGGATGATGATAAACCACACTTCTTGAACCTCTCAACCGATGGAGAATAACACAACCACAACCAACCGCAATCCACCACAACCATGAACCACCACAAACTACCACACCTGCAACTATCTCTTGACTATCACCCTCTTTCGCTCTTGGTTTTCAAGTCACCAACTCCAACTCCTTCATGCTTCCAGACTTCCAAATACCATCATCACACTTATTCTGGTTTTAACAATCATCATCACCATATTAGTTCCACTTCAACTAGCTCGTGATCAAACATCAAGGAATACCACCTCAACCAAATTAGCAAGAAGTTTAGCCAAGCAAATCCTTTAGTTTTTCTTCATCAAACAAGGTTAGATTTCCAAAATCTATAACTAGCAAGCTTCAAGAGTGTTTATGTTTTTAAATAACACCTACAAACTAACCCTTGAAAGTTAAATCATCAAGAATGTTCATAAGAATTCATAAACACCTGATTTTATTTAATAATCAGTAACAAATAGAGGTTCAAAATTTAACTTGGAAGTTCTATATGAACAAGAGTCTAAACAAAAAGGTTACAAATAAGAAGGCTAAAAACCTTGATGTTCTTGATTAATTGGATTAAATACCTAAATGACTGTGATTGTGGGAATAAAATTAGGAAATTGTTGAGAAATATTAAAAATTGTATTTTGTAAACTTTGATGTAATAATAATGGGTAATTAATTTATATAATTTATTCAAGGAAATGAAAGAAAGTTTTTACATAGAAGCTCTAAACTTGGTAGAAATCTAGAAAACTTATATATTAACCCTTATATTTTATAGGAATTATAGAATAAAGTTTGTGATTTAATTTGCATATATACCTGAGTTGTATATTTTAGAATATTTTGTAATTAGAAATTTAGGAAAAATATCTTGACTGTGAGTTAAATTATGAACAATTGTCATATATTATGATATTTGGAATAGGATGGTATGTATGAATTTCGAAATTTTTAGTTATGTTTTACTATATTTGCCAATATATATGAAACTTGTGAAATTCTTGAAACTTGCCTATTATGATTTATTAAATTGGATTTTTATGAGATAATATAGATTTTAGAATGTTTAGGTTGTATATTTTGTTGATTTTTGAATAAAAGAAACTATCGAATTAGAATTTTGGCAATTTTTGTGATTTAAATGCTGAAAATTTTAAAGAAATTAGATTTATTCTAAATAATAATTATTTTATAGGAATATTTGACTATTGGATAGAACTAAAGTGAGTAACATAGCCTATTTTCATTTATAATTATTAGGGGAAAATGCATACGATTTTGTGTTGAATTTGATGCATATTTTGGGATATTTGATTTCTTACTTTCATATTGATACAACCATCAGTTCAGATGAGGAACCATCAAATAATATAGGTAGCACTACTTAGAAAATCTCAAGCTGTGCAGGACCATTTAAGGGATGGTCAGTTACAACACAACACACAATTAGGAGAGTGAGTGAGAATACTTAACGGATCAAATAGGGAACTAGTAACTAGTTACACTTTGATACAATGAAATACAAGTAATAAAGAGATAGAACAAGAACAAGATAACACAAGTGTTTGGTTTTCAAAAATACTATATATTGCTCTCAAATTCCTTACAAGTGTTACAAACCATAAGGAAAGATACAAGAGACCTGAGATACTATATACTATATCCTACAACTGGCCATACTTTGAAGGTTAGCTAGATACATGATCTAGAAAACAACAAAATCAATGTAAAGTCAATAGGCAGATTGCCTTTTGACTAGTGACTATGACATGCCATAGCGCACATCCTAATGTATTACAAAAAGATAAAAGTACATAGAGTAGAAAGTAAAAGACTCAAGACCTTAATGTATATTTACTAAAAGCATGGACCTTATACCAACTTGTGAAAGTTGGTGAGTCATTGGAGTTACAGTGGAAAGTGTTTCAGCTTTATGGAAAAAGGTACTTAAGATAAAGCATGTGCTCAATAAGTATTCGAAATGAATCTGTCTTCATGTGTTGGCTTCGGAAGACTTTCTCTTTAAGCTTCAGATGACTTCCTATTTGGCTTCAGAAGATGTTGATCTTGGCTTCAGAGGATTTCACACTTAGAATACTTTCTAAGACAAAGTGTGAAACTTTTGAAGCATTCTACTTAGTACTTCTGTGCATGAATGCAGGATAGACTTGGATGTTTGGATTGCAACAGGCTTATATTAAACCTTAAAAACTCACCCTAGGCTAATACTATCAAAACATTTGAAGACTTTAGCTATTAACAATCCTCATCATGATTATAACAATCCTTTCTTCATTAGATGGTCAGGATCACTCAAACTCTTATAGTATATTCTTATCTTAAAGAGATCCTGTAGAGGTAGATTGAACATCTCTTGCCATGTATAGATATTTTCAACACTTGGATCCCTAATAACATTCCATCTCTCTAGATCAGTAGTGTAGGTCCATGATAAGATAGGTCTTCCAGATGCCAGGGGAATTACTAGAATATGAATTGGTGGAACTTCCTCTTGTTACACATCCTCCAGATGTTTTGACTCATCCTGAGATTTGGAGATGGATGCCTGTTTCTTCTTCTTCTTAGACTTTGGTTTAGAGACATCCTTTTTCTCCTCTTTGAACTCTTTATACGAGAAGACTGGTCTGCAAGACCTTGTTGATCATTCTTGTCTTTCTTAATTGGGTCTTGCTCTCTCACAGGTTCTGATTGAGAGGTGATAGAACCCTGCTATGTAGCAAAAGACAAAACTTGTTCAGACTCAGTAGGAGGTCCAGGTTATGCTGTCTCAAAAGGTTCAACTTTAACCTCTACTTCTTGAGGGGCCTGACTTGGTGGGGAGTGTAAGTCAACAAGTTCCCTCTTTTGATCTTCTATTTGATAACCCTAATGTTCTTATCCATAGTGGATAGAGACATATGGCCAAGTCTCCTTCTAGAAAATACGTATAGCTTCAAGAAGTTCAACATCCTCTGCCTATCAGCAGACTTCTTTTGGCTTTTTAGGATATTGACTTTTTCTTTGGCAGCTTCATTTTAGTCATATTCATCCTATCAACCATTAGATCCTTCATTTTAGTCACATTCATCCTCTCAACCATAGCAAATGGACACCCATGGTTAATAAGGGTCATAAACATTGTGTTAGACCTCATATGCCCAAGACACATACAAGATTGATGTGGTTAGTACGTCATGATCCAAGTCGGGTCATACCCAATAACAAGCTATACAAACACCAATTAATATTTATTTGTTGATAGGATCATACAAATAAATACCGACACCATTTAGAAAATGGGTTTTTCTAAAACGTTGCTTTGTAAGAGAACAGCATTATGTGGATAATTTGTTCATGAGAAATTATTTCTTTCATTATTTAAGTTGGTTAAATAATAACAAATAAAAGTGTTTTATTGTTATAAAATTAAAAGGGGTTTTAATTTTATAAAAATTATGGGTTAAGAGTGTATATTTTATAAAACTAAAAATAGGGGGGAAAACCCATTTTGGGATGAAGTTTTGGCCGCCCAAAAGGGGCCTTTGGACCTGCCCTTTTCTTGTTTTCTGCAAGCCTTTACCATCACTACACTCTTCCATCATTAACACACTTGTCTCACACACACATCTTGCAAGAGTTCTTCAAAAAACATAGCTGAAATTTCCGGATTTGAGGCAAAAATACAAGGCTAAAATTCGTTTTTTTGGAAGGAGCTTTGTAGAGTTCTTTGTGTTGAGCTTCCTAACAAGCTAGGTGTTTGGAAAAGGCTTGTGGGTATCACTTCTTGAGGCCTCCTCTTTTGAAGGCTAGACGAATTCAAGAACATCATCATCTATCTCTTTTCATCCACAACTTTTGCACAAGAAAGGTTGTCTTCTATTAACACCCTATGGTTGGTTTTGTGTTGGTTGATAGCATATTATATCACATACATTTGATCCTTATTCTTGGGTTTTGTTTGTAGTTTAATATGGAAAATATTTCAGATTATAAACCATATATTAAACTCATTTTTCCGCTGCATTTTCGTTGTTTAAATGGTTAAACTAAGTTTTTTACATGTGACAAAACCTAACAATGGCATCTAGAGCCGGTTATGTGGAATGTACTTCAAAAGGTCTTGAAAAGTTAGTTTTCATGGACCTTTTCAACCCATTAGGGGCTGTTTTGTTGTGGGTGTTTGAATCCCTTATGTTTCAAGGTTTAATCTTGCATGCTTTAGTATAAACCTTGAAAGAATTATGTCAACTGGTTGATTATGTTGTTTGGACAACCTTAAAGTTTTAGTTTATGTTGGCTGAAACTTTAGGGCTGAAATAAGGGATTCGTTGTTGTTCTTGGATTTTGGATGTGTTTCATTGTATGGTGCATAACATAGCCTTGGCCTTATGTGTTTTGGTTGATTGTTGTATGTCATGTTGGTTTGTTTCTTGAAAGGGTTGTAATTTGTGTTGTAATTTATTTATTCACTTGGTTATGTAATAAATAGATTAGGTGCATTTCTTTTATTAGAAAAATTGTATTAGGATATGATTTTTGTAAAAGAAGATGCACAAGATGAAGACTCAAAGAAGAACACAAAAGACATGGACACTTGAAGCATTTGGATGTGGATTCTAGTGGGAGTTCATGGACACATTTTGATATGTCATCTTCACCCATTAGAAAGACCTTATGACAACACTTGTGATGGCAAACAAGTGTGGTCAACTTAGTGGGTATAGTTATGCACTCATGTTTATATATTATGCTTGTTTGGATGTTTGTTGTTTGATTGTTTGGTTGATATTTGGATATGCATTACAAACTCATTAACAAACTTAACAAGCTGAAATTTTGATGGTTCTTTATCACTAAATGGTTAATAAAAGGTTATTAAAAGGATTAATGGTTTTAATAAAAGAGGTTTTATTAAAAGTGAACCATAGGGTACCTTGTATTTGAAAGCATGCAAATATAATGTACAAAATTTTTCAAAACTAAGATTATGAAAACTTAAATTCCTTTTAAACAAGTTTAACACCATCATTTTGCACAACACTTGAGTCAGTTGGAAACTCTTAATGGGATAAAGGTCACCTAATCATTTTGAGGGAACTTGTGACTTGAGGTGGGGATACCATATTTGTGGGATAAAGGTCACCTAACCACTTATGTTGGAAAACTCACATGTGTGTGCAAGTAGGGTAACTTGATTTGCAAACCATGTTAAATGGATCACCTACAATATGGTTTACAAAGGTGTTGAGGGATAAACATGCCGACAATACATATGATGTTTAAAGTCGATGCCATACCCTAGAAGTTGTACAGGGTTGCAATTGTCAAAACATTGACTACCTTGTTAATTTAAATAATTGGATAAAGGTCACCTAACCTCTATTTAAATGTAATGTTGAATTCTAGATTTTAAAATTATGTAAGACACTTAAAAGGGTTTTAATTATTAAAATATGAACAACATCGAAATTACTAAAAATTGAACTTTGTTGTATTTTGTAGATGGCCACCAACAATAATGATAACAATGAAATCCCAACCGCTCACTCACTATCACTAAGAACCATTCTCCAAAAGGAGCGTCTAAACCATAACAACTTTATTGATTCATTTCGAAACTTGAGAATTGTTGTCAAGCAAGAGAAACGATCATACATATTAGACGATCCGATTCCCATCAACCTAGTGTGGATGATGAGGAGGCCTATAATAATTGGGTGAAATACACTGACAACTCGGTCCAAGTGTCTTGCCTCATGTTGGCAAGTATGACTCCACATCTCCAAAAGGAGTATGACCATCATGGAGCATACAACATGATAACCCAGTTGAAGGAAATGTTCCAACAACAAGCACGGGTTAAGCGCTTCGAAACGGTTCGAGCACTCCATGCGTGTCGTATGGACGACACCCAATCTGTTTCATCTTATGTACTTAAGATGAAAAGCCACATTAACTGCCTCGAACAGCTAGATTGTTGGGTCTCGAAAGAGTTGGCTACGGATTTGATCCTCAACTCTTTGTCAAAAAGTTTTGACAATTTTGTCATGAATTACAACATGAACGAGTGGGACAAGAACATAAGTGAGCTTCATTCTATGCTCAAAACTGCCGAGGCGGCCATGGGTAAAAGGGTTTTATCCGTTCTCACCATCAATGAAGGTGGGAAGAAGAAAAGGCCTCACCCCGCACCCAAGGCAAATGTTGCCAAGGGTAAAAGGCACATTAGGGGAAAGGGAAGGGGAGTGGTTAGAGCGCCACCACCAAAACCAGCAGAGAAGAAGCAAAAGGTTGCTTCAAATGACCCATGCTTTAAGTGTGGGGAGATGGGACATTAGGCAAGAAATTGCCCAGTCCATCTCAAAGAGTTGCAAACAAAGAGGGATGTCGGGCAAACCTCAGGTACATGTTTCATGATCCATATTGGTCTAAATTTAATATCCTCTAACACATGGGTATTGGATACCGGATGTGGAACTCATATTTGCAACTTATTGCAGGGGTTCAAATGAAGTAAGGACTTCAAGAAAGGGGATGTGAGCCTCTTCATGGGCAATAGGGCAAAGGTTCAAGTTGAAGGCCGAGGGGACTACATCTTGAAGCTTCCAAATGGTTTGGAAGTAATTTGAACAATATTTTGTATGCTCCTAGTTTGACTAGGAACATTATTTATGTTGCCCAATTAAGACAATATGGTTATGTTTTGTCATTTATTGAGAATGAAATTCATGTTTCTTTAAATGGCACGTTATATTTTAAAGCTATTCTTGTTAATGGTATTTATGAATTGTTTCGTGAAAATACATTATATGATAGCTCATTGTACGAGACCACCACTAAGAAACTCAAATTGGATTTGAGTGATACCTATCTTTGGCATTGCCGTCTTGGTCATATAAACACGAATCGCATACAAACACTTCAAAAGAAAGGTCTTTTAAAAGCAAATGAATATGATTCATTCGATATATATGAATCTTGTTTACAAGGTAAAATGACTAAGGCACCTTTTAGCGGCAAGTCTAAACGGGAAAATGATTTATTAGGCATCATACATTCGGATGTATGTGGTCTATTTAAGCCAATGACTAGGTACCATGAAAGATACTTCATTACCTTTACCAATGACTATAGTTGATACGGTTATGTGTACTTGTTAAGACACAAAGATGAAGCTTTTGAAATGTTCAAAATCTTCCAAAATGAAGCCGAAAATCAACTCAATAAGAAGATAAAAATTCTCCGCACTGATAGAGGAGGTGAATACCTTAGTGATGATTTTAGAGATCATCTTAGAAGTTATGGTATTGTCTCACAACTATCTCCACTTGGAACACCATAACATAATGGTGTGTCCGAGAGGAGAAATCGAACTCTATTAGATATGGTTCGATCTATGATGGCTAGAAGCTCAATGCCTCTATCATATGGGGTTTTGCTTTGCTCTCTGCGGCCCGTATTTTGAATATGGCCCCAACCAAGAAAGTGGAAACGACACCTTTTGAAATATGGCATGGAAGAGTTCCATCACTGTCATATTTAAAGCTATGGGGTTGTGAGGCTTATGTTAAGACTCCCACCTCAACCAAGCTAGAAAGTCGTTCCACTAAGTGTATCTTCATTGGATATCCTAGAGATTCTATGGGATATTATTTCTATGATCCATTGGAACAAAAGGAGATTGTTGCCAAGAAGGCTGAGTTCTTAGAAGCTACGTTCCTTACTCAAGGAACTAGCAGTAGAACTGTGGATCTTGAGGAGGATCAAGAACCACAAACCAATGCACGTTTGGTTGACACTAGCACTCATCATAAGGATGTTGAGAATGATCAAGTGGTTGATTAATATACACAAAATGTTCGCAGATCTGGTAGAATTAGTAATCCACCTTAAAGATATGGATTTTTTTGTAGATGAATGCTATGTTGTAGATTCTGATGAACCAACCACCTATCATGATGCAATGTTCAATTTGGATTGTGACAAACGGCTTGAAGCCATGAACATTGAGATGCAATCCATGTATGACAACCAAGTGTGGGACTTGTTTGAACCACCTCATAACTCCAAGATAGTTGGAAGTAAGTGGGTTTTCAAGAAGAAAACCGATATGCATGGAAACTTGGATACTTATAAAGCTAGACTTGTAGCAAAAGGTTTAACTCAAACTCAAGGGGTTGATTATGATGAGACCTTCTCACCAGTTGCAACACTAAAGTCTATTAGGATATTATTTGCCATAGCTGCTCATTATGATTATGAGATTTGGCAAATGGATGTCAAAACCGCTTTTCTAAATGGATATCTTAAGGAAGATGTCTATATGGTTTAGCCTGAAGGTTTTGTCAACTTGAAACATCCTAACAAAGTATGCAAGTTAAGGAAATCAATCTATGGATTGAAGCAAGCATCAAGAAGTTGGAATCACCGTGTTGATGAAGAGATAACCAAATTTGGGTTCATCAAAAACACTGATGAAGCATGTGTATATAAGAAAGCTAGTAGGAGCATCACCATTTTTTTTGTATTGTATGTCGATGACATTCTACTATTTGGAAATAACATTCCAACCATGGAAGGTGTAAAAGCCTGGCTTGGAAGTTGTTTCTCCATTAAGGATCTTGGTGAAGCCGCCTATATTTTAGGAATAAAGATCTATAGGGATAGATCAAGGCGGTTGATAGGTTTGAATCAAAGTGCATACATTGATAACATCTTCAAAAGGTTCAAGATGGGAAACTCCAAGAAAGGCACCGTACCTATTCAAAGAGGAACGATATTGAGTAAGACTCAATGTCCAAGCTCAAAGGATGAGCAAGACAAAATGAAGGGAATCACGTATGCGTCTGCCATAGGATCCATCATGTATGCGATGATATGCACTAGACCGGACGTGTCTGCGACTTGAGCATGACAAGCCGATACCAACAAAATCCTGGAAGCAGTCATTGGATGGCTGTTAAGAACATACTTAAGTACCTAAGGAGGACTAAAGATATGTTCCTAATCTATGGATCTGGTAAGGAGGAACTCGTAATAAAGGGTTACTCAGATGCGAGTTTCCAAACTGATCGGGATGGTTCACGATCACAATCGGGATACATTTTCATCTTGAATGGAGGAGCAATCTCTTGGAAGAGCTCTAAGAAAGATGTGGTGGCATTATCGACTACAGAGTCAGAATACATTGCTGCTTCATTAGCAGCTCAGAAGTTGCATGGTTGAAGAAGTTCATTGCCGACCTAGGGGTGGTCCCTTCCATTCAGGACCCCTTAGAAATTCTTTGTGATAACGAGGGTGCGATTGCTCAAGTCAAGGAACCCCGTGCACATGCACATTGAACGAAGATTCAACTACATAAGAGATGAAGTTGAAAAAGGAAAGATATGTATTTGCAAAGTTCACACGGATAAAAACATTGTGGATCAACTCACGAAGCTTCTTGAAAAGGCGAAGCATGAAAGTCGTGTTTGTGCGATGGGGCTTCAATATTCTAGTGACTGGATTTGATCTTTAATTCCTGTAATGAGATATTGTAACCCTTTATTACTTTAATAAATTATTCGGTTATAATAATTCAACTTATATTCCTATTTTGCATGTTTAAAATCCATGAGTATATTATTTACTCAGAATGTTCGTAGTTGTTCATGCTTGTGGGAACAAGTATGAAGGTAATGCAATTATGAACTTGGATTGGTAGATATTCATGTGGATGAATATAGAGCAAAAGGTTACTACCAAAGTTCATAGATATTTCTGGGATGCAAATATTGGACTGACTTGAACCTCAAATATTACTACATGGAATCTTCCTGATTGATCATAAGTAATTTTGAGTAAAGGCGAACATCATTTGGTATCCTCTGACCTGAGATACATATTGGGTCTTCATATTTATCGAATTTTATACTTTGACTTAGCTCTTCGCTATTCTGAAACATGGTAGTACATAAGTCTTAGTTCAAGTATGATATAAGGAAATTGTGAAAGATGTATGTTGTCAAGATGGGGTTTGTCCCTCTTATTCATTGAGAGTAAGATGTCTAAGGCCTGATAAAGTTAAATCAATGGAGAATGATCACTCTGTGTCTCTAGGATTTAACATGAGATCTGTGACAAATGGATAGATGATTGATTCACCTAAAACATTTCAAGTATGGTACTTGAAAGAGATGATGTTTTTGAATGGCACTTAGTCATACGTATTAAGGGTAGTAAACCATTGTTAGGCGGTATTTACTGCTTGCATTAATCTTCTATTAATCTTGGGCGAGTGGGAGATTGTTGGACCTCATATGCCCAAGACACATACAAGATTGATGTGGTTAGTACGTCATGATCCAAGTCGGGTCATACCCAATAACAAGCTATACAAACACCAATTAATATTTATTTGTTGATAGGATCATACAAATAAATACCGACACCAATTTAGAAAATGGGTTTTTCTAAAACGTTGCTTTGTAAGAGAACAGCATTATGTGGATAATTTGTTCATGAGAATTATTTCTTTCATTATTTAAGTTGGTTAAATAATAACAAATAAAAGTGTTTTATTGTTATAAAATTAAAAGGGGTTTTAATTTTATAAAAATTATGGGTTAAGAGTGTATATTTTATAAAACTAAAAATAGGGGGGAAAACCATTTTGGGATGAAGTTTTGGCCGCCCAAAAGGGGCCTTTGGACCTGCCCTTTTCTTGTTTTCTGCAAGCCTTTACCATCACTACACTCTTCCATCATTAACACACTTGTCTCACACACACATCTTGCAAGAGTTCTTCAAAAAACATAGCTGAAATTTCCGGATTTGAGGCAAAAATACAAGGCTAAAATTCGTTTTTTTGGAAGGAGCTTTGTAGAGTTCTTTGTGTTGAGCTTCCTAACAAGCTAGGTGTTTGGAAAAGGCTTGTGGGTATCACTTCTTGAGGCCTCCTCTTTTGAAGGCTAGACGAATTCAAGAACATCATCATCTATCTCTTTTCATCCACAACTTTTGCACAAGAAAGGTTGTCTTCTATTAACACCCTATGGTTGGTTTTGTGTTGGTTGATAGCATATTATTTCACATACATTTGATCCTAATTCTTCGGTTTTGTTTGTAGTTTAACACGGCAAATATTCAAGATTATAAACCATATATTAAACTCATTTTTCCGCTGCGTTTTCATAGTTTAAATGGTTAAACTAAGTGTTTTACATGTGACAAAACCCAACACATTGTTGACTCATGCCTCTCTTCTAATATATATTTTGTTGTCAAAAGATTATCAAACTTTGATTCTTCTTGTTCTTTGTGAGTTTCTTCTTTAGTGAGCTATTTTCATTCTTCATCACTATTAGTTTCATGATAAGACATAGTCTTTGAAGTTGATACATCCATTGAAGGAGTGTGCTTAGAAGATGTAGGCCTTGATCTTTTAGGTGAATCTTCAACATTAATCACCTCTTTATATGTAATACGTAGGTATTTCCTTTTCTCTATGTATTGAATAAGAGGCTTTGAAGTCTGAGATGTTTCTTTTGATGGTTTTGTTGATGGCGTAGCATTTGATTCCAATGCACAAATTTTCTTCTTTAGCTCATTAATCTCTTCCTCTTTCCTTTTTCACAGAGCAGATGGAACAGAAAAAGAGTTGGTTACATGATCAATTTCCAAAGTTAGCTTCTCCTTTAATCTTGTCAAACCTCACCGACTCTTTTAGCTCTTTTTCTTGTTGAAGTAGTGCAACAATCACTTTATTGTTGCATTGTGCAACATTCTATTAATCTTTTAATTCTTGATTCTTGCTTCATCAACTCATCATCCTTTTCTTTTATCACACTTTTCAACTTTTGAATTCTTTGCATTCTTTTGTTTGATTTGATGACCAGTTTGTTATATTCACCAACCAGATAAGTCTTCTTAACGGGAATATCATCTTCACTATGTCATCTTTATGATAAGAAATTACATCAACATAGTTTCCATCTTTTTCCCCTTCTTCATGTTCGGCAGCTACATTATCATTATTGACATTAGCAAGGGCTGCACTAGCTCAGCTTGAGCTAGACTTAACAATTTGATCTTCCTACTACTGATGAGGTTGTTGATGCTGTTCAATGAAGGGAGAGATTGGCTCGGTATCAGCAGTGTACATAGTATTTTGTGAGACTAATTCAGTCTGACCAGTGTAAATGCTCTCATGTGATTGATGTTCAGGAGTTGGAGGTTGTTGATGAATGGGTTATTGATGGTGTGAGTGAATGGGTGATTGATGGTGTGGGTTAATAGGTGATTGATGGTGTGGTGGTGATTGAGGATGTGGAGATTGCTCATATATTGGTGAATGGGGAGGAGAATATGGTGCTTCCTCATCATCATTAGATGTATCTTCTTCATGTTCTTCCCATTACAACTTTGCTGGGATGTTTGCATCAACATCAACTACATAAGCAAACATGGGCATGTATTCTCCTTCATACTTCCCACTGAGCTTATTCAGAACACATCTTCCCAGATGCGCTTGTACAAGGACATCACCTAATCTTTCTATCGCGGGCAGCTCAACATTAATGATCAGTTGGAGGAACCTTGGAAACATGAACCTTTTGTCATCCTTCTCTACTCCGATTTGGTCACATAAACAATTGAGAATGTACTTTGAGTAGTTATATGTTCTTCCATCAAAGATCCCTATGATTCTAGAAGAGATGTGCCTTGAGAATATATCCAATCCGGATTTCCTGTTTGAGTTACACTTCACGTAAGTGTGACATGGAAACCGGTAGGGTTTGCACAATCTCCTCTTTTTGATCTCTCTTCTTTCAAAGTCACTATCATAACTCATCAGTAGAAATATCTTTTAAATGTACTCATGTTCAAAGATTTCTGGATGACCTATTTCTTGATCTCCTAACTCTAGTACCCTTCTCATTGTTTATTCATCAATTCTTAAGTGCTCATTCCTTACATCTGCTATAATGACCTTCAATTCTCCATCATCCTCTATTTGTCCAAATTTCTAGAAATTGATTATATAATTATGTGGGACCCTCTATACTTATTGTTGTTTCCTTAGTTTTTAGTTCTCCTGTAGATCTTCTACGGATTCCATAGATTATCTACACTTCCGTAGATCTTTTATGGATTCCGAAGATCAACTACAGGTGACATAGAATTAAAAACTGACTTTTGATAAAGTATAATTTATATTTTCAAAGGTTATCAATTTATGAAATTAGATTAGCTTTTAAAGCATTAACTCATCCACAGTTTACCAATCTACAAATAGTCACATTTTATTAAGTTTCGCACTATGGCTTCTATTGATGTTGAAAATGCACTGTAGCTTCTACTGATGCCGAAAATGTAGTGTAGCTTCTGCTGATGCTATGATTGAAACTTCTTTTGATTATATGGTCCTAATCAACTCATAGAACAATTTATTGCTATTAGACCTTGTTGACTTTGTCTTCATGAAAATTGTGCAAAAGAAGGTTTATATTTTGAAAAACTTCATGTACCCAACAACCAATTAGTGCTCAAGTTCCATTTCCCTCATTTATGGTTTGACCCAAATTCATATTTTATTGATTTCATGCATTAACTACTCCCCATATATTTATGAATAATGATAAGTTATTGTACTCATCATAAATTTGTGAAGTGATTAGCATGAAAGGTCCACGACAGTCCAAAAGTTATAAAACATCCTATGCTAAAAGAAATAAAACAAAATAAAAGAATTATTATATACTTGAATATAAACACATATACTGAGATCATACTATGACACTAAACTTCTTCGAATTAGATTTGTTTGAAGATTCTAGTCCTGATTGCAAGTATGTTTGACCACTTAAATTCAAACAAGAGTATTGTGTCAACTAGACATGTTGTTTATCATGTTCTAGTGTTTATTAGAGATTAACTGTTATGGGCTCCACATTCAGATCACATTAGAGTTTTTCTCCTTTTGTTAGTTAATTCATCACTTTTCCATACATAGAAACTATGTACATTAAGTTATAGATTCTATCTTGAGACATATTTGATGTCCCATTAATGCTTTGATGCTTAAGCTCTTTAGAAAATATGCAATTGAGTATAATGGATTCTTTTGAGAGCTTTGATATGATCATCATCAGGTTACCAAGTCTTTACGTTCAGAATATAGAGGTCCCTTTAATCCATGTATTTGTTTACACAAAATAGAGGGATGATGAGGATCACACTTTGTAGACCAGTTAGGTACAGAGGTACTCCAAGGTTTCATAATCCTAGGTATTTGTTTACATAAAACAGAGAGAATATGATTTGCAAAGACAGAAGTTATAAAGTGTTTTACATAGTGTGCTTGAGTGAGTGAGTTGATCATATCAGAATAAAACTTACTAGCTCGATCCTCCAAATGATGTTTTCCCACAAACAGTCACCTTTTCATTATGTTAGGCATGCACTAAGGGTAGTTTCCTCTCAAGATGAACCTACTTGCATATCAAAGTACTTTTGATTAGATTTAAAGCAAATTAATTACTTAGCATGTAAATAAAGGCATTATGTACTATCATTTCACATACATATGTCATGCTGATAAATAAAAAATATTAAAGTAAAAGAAAGACAATATTTTTGTATTTTTGTATGTTTTTATGAATGTTTTTGGGTTTTATAGATTACTATTTACAAGGACAATCACATGCTTTTCTTTGTAAATGATGATTAATCTAAGTTAATCACGTCCAAAGACTCAATTAGAAAAGTAAGTCTAACTGAATCAAAGCCTTTAGTGAATAAATCAGCAAGCTAATTTGTTGTATCCACTTTGATTAACTTGATTAAACCATTTTCTGAGCAATCTCTCAGAAAATGGTATCTGATTTCAATATGCTTTGTTTTGCTATAGTAAACTAGATTAGCTGTGATAAACAAAACAAGTGATTATCAATATGAATTGGGGATTGAATGATATTGTAACCATAATCAAGCAAATGGTTTTGCAACCAAAGTACTTGTGAGGTACCAACTGAAGCAGCTATGTACTCAGCCTCAACTGTAGATACGAATACATTTATTTGCTTCTTGCACTGCCATGAAACAAGTCTTGGTCCTAAGAATTGACATCCACCAGTTGTGGATTTTTTCTTATTGTTGCATCCTCCAAAGTCACTATCTGAATATGAGTAAAAGTGAAATCACCATCTTTTGGATACCGAAGGCCAAGGGTAGGTTTCCCTTTCAGATATCTTGAAGATCCTCTTAACAATATTTAGGTGAAACTCTTTTGGATCAGATTGTTACCTAGCACAAACACACACAACAAACATTATGTTTAGTCTGTTAGCCGTTAGATACATAAGTGATCCAATCATTGATCTATACAGTCTTTGATCAATAGATTTTCTAGTGGAATCAGGCATAATCTTGCCAATTGTTGAAGCATGAGTCTTGCATGAAGATGTATCAACAAGATTGTATTTCTTCAATATTTGATGAATATATTTTTCTTGATTAATAAAGATGCCATTTGTTTTGTAATGAACTTGCACATCAAGGAAGTAAGTTAGTTCTCCGATTGAACTCATGTGAAATTCAGATATCATAAACTCTTCAAAGCTGACACAAAATTTCTTATTGGTTGATCCAAAAATAATGTCCTCTAAATAAGTTTGAAACACTAAGAGATCTTGATGTTCTTGTTTAAGAAAAAGTGTCTGATCAATAGTCCCTATCTTATATCCATTCCTAAGCAAGAAAGATGATAATGTTTCATACCACTTTCTTTGTGCTTGGTGAATACCATACAAAGCTTTGTCCAACTTGTATACCCTATGTGGATAGTCAGGATCTTCAAACCAGGAGGTTGAGCTACATATACCTCTTCATCAATTTTCCCATATAGGAAAGCACACTTGACATTCATTTAAGAGACTGTGAACTTCTTATATGAGTCATAGGCTAGGAATGCTCCTATTGCTTCAATTCTTGCAACAGGTGCAAAAACTTCATCATAGTCTATCCCTTCCTCTTAAGTATATCCTTGTGCAATAAGCCTAGCTTTGTTTCTTACAATGATACCTCTGTTGTCACACCCCCGCTCAGAGCGGAAACACGGGGATGTAACGAGACGGGAATTGTCATAAGACATGGTAAGCGATAGAGATGCAATAATAATAATGATAACAAGCGTGTCATGACGACACCCGACAACAAGGGGACTTGTGTCGTGTTTAGTCGGTATTCACGACAACATAGCCATAAGCATAAACATGATGACGTGAATACTAACTAAACACCACACAAGTCCCCTTGTTCTCGGGTGTCGTCATGACACTCTTGTCATAAGTATTATTATTGCATCTCTATCGCTTACCATGTGTTATGACGATTCCCTTCTCGTTACATCCCCGTGTTTCCTCTCTTAGCGGGGGTGTGACATCTGTTATCTAGTTCTTTTAAAGAGCCACCTTGACCCAATTGGATGTTGATCTTCAGGTAGATCAACTAGATTCCACACTTTCTGCTTCCTAAATTGTTAAAGCTCTTCCTGCATAGCTTTAATCCAGCTATTATCTTTTAGAGCAGCAGTGATGTTTGAGGGAACAAGTTGTGAAAGAAAACAAGTGAAAAGGCAAATGTTTGTTGACCCCCCTTGATGTATTTTTGTTCCTTCATTAAGATCTCCAATTATGTTGTGTATTAGATGACACTTTTGAATTCTGGTCAGTGGAATAGATTCAACCGAGATAGATGATTCCAAGTTGGTCATACTTATTAATGCAGGATGATCTAGCTGAGATGATAAATTTAAGTAGTCAAGGAGTTCTTCATGTTCATCATTGAAAGTAGGATGATCTTCTTCATGAGTTTATACATCAGCTGCATTGTGAGTATCTTCCATGGAAACTTCTACTGATGGTGTTGTTCAATATCTGCTGAGGCATTATCCATATCTCCGGATGTATGATGCTTATCTGTGGATGTAGAGTCACTACCAGCTAATGAAGTATTTCTATTTGAGGATGTAGATCCATTTTATTGAACTTGTGCAGCATTATTGTCGTTATTGGTTTTTCCTTGATTCATGATACTTGATGTTTGGGTTCTCAAAGGATCAGTTGATACAGATACTATATTGAGATTTGGAGGAACAAATGGGTAACATGTATTATCAAATCCTACATTATTCAAATAACCATAGTTCAATGACTTTGATAGTGCGTCTATATCAAACAACCATAAGGAACCTTTTACAGATTTAGGAAATAAGGATTCATCAAATGGCACATTAGGAGTTTCTTCCATAATGTTGATGTGGAATGTAAATCCTATATGATTTAGATGTTAAAGAGTACCCAATAAAGAAACCATCATAGGCTTCCTCTGAAATTTTTCGTAATTGCTATTTTGGGTTTAAAACAGATACATGACACCTAAAAGCTCAAAGATATCCTATGTAAGATTTTATTTTAAAGAAAAACTCATAAGGTGTTTTGTTGTGTTCTTTGACAATTAATGTCCTGTTTTTAACATTGCATGTTGTGTTCACTACTTCAGCCCAAAAGGTGATTAGCAATTATGAATAAGCTAGCACTGTCCTAGCTTCTTCAATGAGAGTTTTGTTTCTTTTTTTAATAACTCCATTTTGTTATGTAGTTCTTGGTGCATTGAATTGCCTAGCAATACCTTTATTCCTGCAAAAATAATCTATGTCAGCATTAACAAAATCAGTCCGATTGTCACTCCAGAAAATTTTAACTTTTAAATCAAGTTGATTCTCAGTCTTAATAAAAAAGTCTGTCAATGTTTCTAATGTTTCAGTCTTTTGTTTAAAGAAAAAGGCCCATGTAAATCTAGTGAAATCATCCACTACCACTAAACAATATTGCTTTTTTTCCAATGCTCATCACATTGGTTGGACCAAAAAGATCCATGTGAAGCAATTTGAGTGGTGTAGTGTTGGTATTGATGACTTTGGATTTGTGTGACACTCAAAGTTGTTTTCATTTATAACATGAAGGACAATGATTTGAATAATAAAACTCTTTCTTTGGCAGTCGAATGACTAGATCATTTTGACCAATTATTCATGTTCTTCAAGTTGGAAGGAACAAGCCTTCTATGTCACAATTGAGAATCATCTTTAGATGACTTAGATAGCAGGCATGTTTTATGGCTTGTGAGTGCTATATTGTTCATATTCAACACATAGGTGTTTTCTTTTCTTGATGCTTTAAGAAGAATCCATTCATCTGGAGTTGAAAAACCTGGCTTAAGAATGTAATAATTAGTATTATAAAATAATATGGTATAATTTTGATCACAAATTTGAGACACACTTAAGAGATTATAGTGTAAATTTTCATAATAGTTTACTTTATCAAATTTGAGCACACCGTTAGTTATCATTCCTTCACCAACTATTTTACATCCCTTCTTATCCCACCAAATGCCACTTATAAGGCAATTTTATGCTTGAAGTTATGGAGAAGAGAATAGTTTCTTGTGATATGCCTAGAACAACCACTATCAACATAGCACTTGTCAGCTCTAGATGATTGTTCCTACACAAATAAAGAAATCAATTAGAATTAACAACCCAAGCCTTAATGATCTTGGGTTTGCCAACAGTGTCTAAAATTGTTACTCCATCATGAATAAGTCTTGAAGTTTCAGTGCTAATTTTAGTCTTATTTGAATCATTCTTTGTTGTTTGTGGTGAGTGTGAAGTCGCTGGATCGGTTGACATCCGAGCGTGTTCTTGACAGAAGGTAAAAAACCAAGAGACAAACAAGAGAACGAACAATAATATAATGGTTTCGTTGATAAAACCTAATGATTACAAGCTCGTTAAATAGAAGAATCATGACTCTTGGCAAGGGAAGATCGGGCATGATCTCACCTCTCGTCCGCAGCACCTAGGCCCCAAGCACACTCTCAAAACCTTACCTTTCTACACAATGAAACTGGTATTTATAGGCATCAGCCCATATCAGATGCGACTAGGCCTATTCGTACGATTGGACCATGCATATGGTTCAATCCTACGACTGGACCATACTTATGGTTTAGTCTTACGAATGACCCAATAGCATCTCTCAGTCGCACAACTGGTTCATTAGCATGGCTTAGTCGTAGGACTGAGTCTCATTCGCATATGCTCCTACGAATGACTCAGTTTCATGTGTTTACAACATATCAGGTGTATTACATTAAGCGTAGACTATTCGTCAAGCTATGGACACGCTATATATGACAATATATGCTCCAAGAAATTCCCCCTTAGACATTGCTTGCGAATAGTAGTTAACACCTCTTACAATCTTCAGTCAATCTTTGCTCTGGTTTCCAATAGAATCAAATGAAAAACCATATTAGCCAATGCTGCTGATCCGTCAGGTTGCTACAGTATCCCTAAAAATGAATTTAGGCACAATAGCTTTCGTTTACTTTGCAGAACACCATCATAGCAACAAGATTCCCCATATGACTGATTTTTCCAGATAATGACATGAATAGTTTTCCACTGCTCCAATCTTCACACAGGCTATCCTGATTAACATTCACACTTGCATACATTCCCCCTCAAATTCTTCATACGGTGTATTGGGCAAAAAGTAGATGGTTCAAATACATAGCTAACAATCTCAACAAATCAGCATGCACTCAGACTCATCATTAGAACCGGCTCAAATCATCACTTTCTAATTGCGTCTTAAAATTCTTTATACATGGATCCCCCCTAAGAATCGGAATCCACTCTGTGCGGATAAATATAACTTGATTGGCCCATAAATAGTCAGATGCTCCTGACTACCTGATAACATTAGCACCGAATGCTGACATCTTCTCTTCACTCGTTTGTGTTCTAACTACATTCATCTATTCTAGAAATCCAACGAATAATGGGGTATCCATCAAACTTATTTGACAAAAGTACTCAGGGTGAATGTGCTTTCCTCATCCTCAAATCTATTGAAAAGGAAGTTCCAGAATTTTTTTATTTTAGTCCGGAACACTGTTCATTCGTATGACATGGAAGACAAATATCACATTCGTGTGAATGGATGACACGAATGATATATTCATCTGACTGGTCATAAGAATGGTCCCGTAGCATGACCGGACATAAGACTAGTCCAATAGATTTGTCAATGGACATAAGCATGGTCTAGTAGCATGACTAAACATAAGACTGGTCCAGTAGCACGACTAGATATAAGACTGGTCCAGTTGGATGGTGCAGTCGTACGAATGGTCCATTAGCATGGTCCAGTCGTACGTATGGTCCACTAGCAAGGTCCAGTCGTACGAATGGTCCATTATCATGATCCAGACGTACGAAAGGTCCATTAGCATGGTCTAGTCGCATGAGCGGATCTGCACGCAAATTTTCAGATCTGCATTCCAAAAACCCTAATCTGATGAATTTTACATGAACCGAAACAAAATAGACTTCATAAGATTCGCAAGGGAGATAAGAACGTGGTTCTGAGTTCAATTTTAACCATGAAACAATACACGTAACAAGATCTGAGCAAAACACGAAGAACACGAAGTGGGTTTAACATCAATGAACATGAAATAGATCAAGAAATCAAGAGCATGGGTGGCTAGAATGATTGTTAGATCATTCTAGCAGTAACCAACTCAGATACCAATTGTGAAGTCGATGGATCGGTTGACACGAGCGTCGTGTTCTTGAAAGAATGAAAAATGAAACCAAGAGAGAAATAAGAGAATGAACAATAATATAATGGTTCATTGTAAAACCTAATGATTACAAGCTCGTTAAATAGAAGTATCTTGACTCTTGGAAAGGGCAGATCGAGCATGATCTCCCCTCTTATCCGGCATTACCTAGGCCCCGGCACACTCTGAAACTTTACCTCTTTACACAATGAAGCTAGTATTTATAGGCCTCAGCCCATATCAGATGCGACTGGGCCCATTCGTACGATTGTACCATAAGTATGGTTCAATCGTACGACTGGACCATACTTATGGTTCAGTCATACGAATGGCCAAATAGCATATCTCAGTCGCACAACTAGACCATCAGCATGGCTCAGTCGTACGACTGAGTCTCATTTGCATATTCTCATGCAAATGACTCAGTTTCATGTGTTTACAACATATTAGGTGTATTACATTAAGCCTAGACTACACGTCAAGCGACGGACACGCTATATATAACAATATATGCTCGAACAGTGAGGATGATTCTTTTGAAGATGAGGTTGTTGAACTTGGTTCTGCTTTCTCACTCTCTTCTTCATTCACCTTATCTTTGTTGGGTTTCTGCTTTGGTTTTGACAATGAACCTTGATTATTGAAAGTTAATCATCTTTTGATTTTGAATGAGGTATATGAGTTCGCTTTTCAAAATTATAAAAGAAAGCATCATGAGCATTTGATTCTTATCACTCAAATCCACCCTTTTGTGAGATGTTTTGGATTACTGAAATGATGTTCTTTTCATCAAAGGTTTACCATCAGCACATGTTTTCTCCTTTGGTTTTGGTTTTTGTGTTTGTTGTTGCTTCTTTGTTTTTGATTCTTCTTCACTTTCATTGAATTGAGAGTCTGATTTAGCCTTCTCATAGTTACTTCTTTGTGCTTTTTATCTTCTTCTTGTTGTTGAAATAACATTCGTGAGTTAATGTTATCTTGTTGCAAATACACAATGTTTTTTCAAGTAACAGTCAGAGGTCATATGATTATTCATATTATAAATAGAACAATAGTTGCTCAAGTAACAATCTTCAGTATTGTGATTTTTCATATCAACCCATTGACAATATATTCCTCTGATTTTTCATTAGAATTGATTGCTTTCTTTTTCTTATTTTGCTTTTGAAGCTTCAAATCTATTTCCAGTTTTGCTGATGATTTTTCTTTGCCTTTCCCTAGCACACAATCAAAAGATTCTAGTTTATCATTTGCTGATTTCTGCTACTTGGAAGTCACCACTTCCTAGTTTGATTCTTAGTTGTTATTTTTTCCTTCTGTAGCTCTTCTACTGATTCAGTAGATTCGGTCTTCTGTAGATCTGCTGTTGAAGAAGGTTTCTTCTTTCACTGAAGTTCTGCTGATTGTCTATTTTTACTCTTTTCTACGAATGATGTGTGTACTTCCTTAAAAGATGTACACTATATAATTCCTCGAGTTGATGATTGTTGCTGATGAAGTCCTTGAAGACCTTTATTTAGTTGAGCTATTCTCTTGCAGATAGTCTTCAACATGTTTCTTTGTTTTGGAGGATATTGCAACTTGTTTCTTCAAGACTTGGGGGATGATTCTTCAAAAGCTACATTCTTACCAATGTTTAATTGATCTTTTCATGTTTATCAGAATCATCCAAGTCATCTCTCTCATTCAAATTCAACTTCTAAATCATTTGTTTAATATGTTCTAATTCAGGAGACTTAGTTTCACTCATATCAGTTTCATGCTATTATCTTGTTAGTTAGATATTGTTTCAAATTTGGTGCTTGGCACAAATGTTTGTCATTGTTTTAGGTAAAGTTGTGTAATTATTATTTATAGGTGGTGCAAAAGCATTATATCCCAACCCATAACTGTTCATTGATTCAATATGAGAAAATAATAATTTCTCATATTGCTAGGATAAAAGTTGAAACTTTTTGAAGTTTCAGTTCAGTTGATGCATGTTCAACTATGGATTTAGTTAAGGAAGTGGTCAGATGCTCAACTTCTACTTTTAAACTATAATTTTCTGAAACAAGTTTATCTAAATTCTTTTGTAAATAGTTAATTTTGATTTGATATCACCTATATGTGATTAATTCAAAATCATGTTTTTTTTAATTATCAGCCAGTTGTTGAGCATGGATTCTATATCTTTCATCTTTCTCATACATACTAATGAACATAAACGATCTCTTACCTCTCTAGCCATGGGTGGAATTTTATTCTCCATGTGGGCCATTAGAGCTTGATTCTCTTCCATGACTTCCTTCTCATACATGCTCGAGTCATAGATTCCATCTTAAAGTATGATCAAACCAGATTCTTTAGAATTACTTGGTCCTGCTCATGCATCTGTGGCTGGTGGGGATGAGTTGGTTAGCTATGGTTGTCTGAACGATCTCAAGTCAGGATTTGATTGTGTAAGGCCCCGTCTCGGGCACCTCACAGTTGGTCAATCACAGCAGTTAAAACACTACACATTATAATTATATAAACTTTAAGCAGCGAAATTGATTTATCAAAAACCATTCATTTCATTTAAAACACTGTTCTTAACCAATACATCATCATTATCTGTTTACAAAAGAATGTTTTAGCGCATTACAAAACAACAGTAACATAGAATACGAACGGATGTCAGTTTTTCCCTACCGAGTAGCTTCACCCTCGTGCCATCTTCAGCAATAATTACCTGCCAACTGAAAATGTATAAAAGTCAGCGTTGCTGAGTGAGTTCTAGTTTTAAAAGTAATAAAATACTTCTATATGTTGTACATGAAAATACTCTTTTCTGTAAAATACAACTCTGTACTGTATATGCGAGCACGCATTAACTATATGAACAAATACTGTTTGATCTCTTTACTTTATGCCTTATATGTTTAGTAAAATTTTATCTTTATCTTTCACTTTTGTATGGACCAATGAGCAATACCACAACTATATGCGCGATGGAAAACGGGTGATGGGCCATCTATATCCCTCGAAAGGTCAACTATATCCCTCGAAAGGGTCAACTGTATCCCCCGAAAGGGTTCTGTGTACTATGTACAAGGCCAACCCAATCACCCAGGGTACGCTACAAGGGTCCTGCCAATCTCAATTGATTGGCCCTTTGTGCATAATAGGGTAGCTAACCTGCAGCGCAGTTGAGCTAACGACAACACGGTCGTGTCCCTCCTATAAGGTTGCAAGACTTGTTAACATTTTATTAATGTTCCTCTTCTTTTCTTTATTTCTCTTTCACTTTATTATTAATATATACTTTATGTCACGATAATAACATACCACGTAAAGCCACATACCATAAGTACTAATACTAATAGCAATAACTATAATAAGGAACAATCGTAAGTAATCATATCATGCATAACATCATCATTAATAAGCCCTTAGTCAACCTTGGTCAAAACACTAAAGCACAGACTCCTAGAAAATTCAGTAAAAATTTCTAAGTGCTTAGGCGCATGGGAACTATTTGGGCGCATGAGCCCTGTTCGGGCATTTCATCACTATGTAGGCGCATCAGCCAACACTTAATCATTTATCACTTTAGGCGCATGAACTATTCACGTGCATGGGCACTATTTGTGCGTATGAACACTTAGACACATGGATAATTTGGACACATGGACACTTAGGCGCATGAGCCACTTGGGTGCATGGGCACTATTGGGGCGCATGGCCCAATAGTGCCCATGGCGCTACACTTAGTCGTCCGGCTAACATTTCTAGGCGCATGGACCACTGTTCAGGCGCATGGTTGTACTTAAACATTTCTAAGGTAATCTTAGGCGCATTGGCTACTGTTTAGGCTCATGGATTACACTTAAATCTTTCTAAGGCATTTGCAGGCGTATGAGGCTTATCTAGGCGCATGGACCTTCTGTGTAACATATTTCCAGTATGTTTTCAGACCAAATCATCAAACCCATCTGTTCTAAGCTTAATGTGGCTATTCTAAACATGAATAACCTATAAGCAATCAAGAATCAACATCCAATCATGCACATTACATACGGGTAACATACATAAGTTTTGAAAATTGTTTTAGTTTTCAGACCCAAAGATAGTTAAAACAAGTAAAAGCCGAGGTCTAGAACACACCTGATGCAACTTGGGTGTTTCTTCCTTTCTAACCCGCTTGCAATGAGTTCAAACACCTAAAAACAACACCAAACACACACACACCCAAGCACATACACAAACACATAAGCACATATGCATACAACCGGGATCAAAACCTGTCATAGATACATAAAACCTTGAATTCCCAAGTAAGCTTGAAAACTTGAACTAAAAGTCACAAAGTCTGCCTTTTGTTCATTAGACTCCAGAATCATAGTGATGGGCTCTAATTGGTTGTTGTTTGAAGAAGACTTGGCTTATGATGTAAAGGAATCTCTTCTATCATTAGTTCCTCCTATTTCCATTCTTAATTTACTTTGAGAAGGGTTTTTTGAAAGTTTTGATGCATAAAGGCTCACTTCTTCTTCATCTTCACTCAAACTACAAGAGTTGTCACTATCATTATTAGAAATAAAGGCAATTCCAACACTTTCAATATTTTTAAAGTGATAGGGTGTGACATGTGTTCTCACACTCTTGTTTCTTGATTTTTATTCCATTTCAAGAGCCTCGACTTTAGCTACTAAGGTATCTACACCTATTTATTGAGGTCTGTGTTGTTCTTGAACATGGACACAATTTCCTTCCAACTTTCGGGCAAAGTATGGAGCATCTTTTTATTCCTTCCTCATTAGTGTATTTCAACTCCAAGATGTTCATCTCTGTTACAAGTTGCATAAATCTATGGAGTTGTTGAGGACTTGATTCACCCTCAATATGATGAAAAGTTTGATATTGTGAGCAAAGTGTATCCTTCCTAATGCTTCTAATTTCATCACTGCCTTCACGAAGTGTATGAAGAATCTTCCACAAGAAATTCTTGTTTTGTAATCTCATACCTGATCAATATTTCTTCAGGTAAAGCCATACTAAGCAAGCTGTATGCTTTGACATCAACTTTAACCTTCTTATCATCATCAGGTGACATATCTTTTGTACTTATGGGTTGATTATTGTCATTACAATCTGGCCCAAGAGTGGGAGGAATATAAGGACGTTCAGTAATCGATATCCAAAGTCTGAATTAGTATAATTCACATGATTCCTGAATTAGATTTAACAGGATTTAAAATCCACTTTTGTTTCCAACTTTGGAGGTTGGTATGATGATCCACCAAAGTTAATCATTTTTTGTTATAATCTAATAGTTAACAAAACAAAGTTTCTTTTTGAGTAATTTACTAATTAGTGACAACACATAAGTAATAAAAACTAAGTGATTATGGTCATAAATTAGTCAATCCTTTTAATGATAATTAATTATCAAATCATGGATTTTGTTAATGTATTTTTTCAAATACTTTGAACAATATATAAATATTAATCAATAACTCTCATCCACTATTCTATTAATGTGAATATTTATCTATGTTTAAACGAGTAATAAACAGTACTCGCTCAAAGACAATTCACCAGATTTTATTGCTTTAAGCAAAAATCGATTCATAGCAAAATCATTTGATAAAAAACAATAGATCTACACAGCAAAAACCGATAGATCCAATCAAACAAGCAGGCAACTAAACAATTCTAACACTGATAGTTCAATCGATCTAAATCAATGAGCACTTGGCTCTGATACCACCTGTGAATCCAAGGATCGCAATTTGGAATTATCAGTGTTAGAAGAATGAAATCAAGTTAATGATTGTGGAATGATCATTAACTGTTGTTTAATTGTTTTTATTAATAAATATCAAATCAAATAATTGTTTATTATGACGAACACAATGATACGAACACAATAAATAAGCAAAAAAGATTTGATTCAAAAATATTTCATTAAAACTGATTAATGGTTACAGATTAATAAAGAATGAATGAAACAAACAATAAATGCTTGATCATGTTAATGTTGATGATGTATTGATGTGACGGCTGCTAGGGTTGTGATGGATTGATTCTGTGAATCGATGTGATGTTTTCTGTTTGTCGTCGTATTTCTCTCCCGTATGTTCGCCCTTGATGTGAAACCTAGGACTCATATTTATAGACATTTATGTTTTCGTTAGGAAACATAGGATCTCTTGGGATTCAAAATTGTCTTGTGGACTTGTTGTCTTGCTGACTAGTAACACTTGTATTAGAAAATACAAGTGTTTGGACTCCGCAGATGCATAGTCATCTATAGGTGATTGTTAACCCACATGAATCTTGTTCTTCCAAAGGTACTTTCTTCTTTCGAACCTATTTTGTTCTTCCGAATGTACTATGTTCTTCCGAAGCTATCTTGTTCTTTCGAAGGTACTTTGGTCCTCCGAAGGTATCTTGTTCTTCCGAATGTACTTTCTTCTTCTGAAGGTATCTTCATTTGAACTTCAGAGCTGGTTTTTCATCCACAGAAGATCATTGGAAGTTTGTGTTTCTGAGAAACAAATGTACAGGAGAACAAAAATGTTCATCCGTATATGTTTCTTACACTTAGTCAATTCCCAAATTGATTAAGTATAATGTTTTACCTGCAATCATACATAAATCAACACACATATGGGTTAACCTATATACATAATGCATACATCAAAATAATGAATTATAATCATTCATTATAAGTATTGACTAAAATTTTAAGCCTATACAAAATGAATTAGATCTATTGTTCCTAGATCTAACACTTCGGAACACTCCATGTTTGGCTTCGAAGATGTTGGTCTTGGCTTGAGAAGATTTCACACTTAGAATACGATTAAGGCAGAGTGTGAAACTTACAAAGTATTCTACTTATACTTTTGGGCATGCATGCAAGATAGACTTTGGATGTTTTGGATTGCATCAGCCTTATATAAACCTTACAACTCCCCCTAGGCTCATGTGACCAAAACATTTAAAGACATTAAATATAACAGTCCTTATCATGATGATGACCAATCCTTTCTTCATTAGATGGTCAAGATCATCCAGACTCGCATAGTATCTTCTCATCTTAAAAGATCCTACAGAGTTAGATTAAACATGTCTTCCCATGTATAGACATTTTAAATACCTTGTTCTCTGATAGCATTCCATCTCTATGGATTAGTAGTGTAAGTCCAGGATAAGATAGGTCTTCCTCATGCTAGAGGAACTACTTGAATATGAGTTGGTGGAGCTTCCTCTTCATGCACATCCTTATGATGTTCTGACTCATCCTGAGATTTGGAGATGGATGCCTCTGCCTTCTTCTTCTTAGACTTTGGTTTAGAAGCCATCCTTTTTCTCCTCTTTGAACTCTTTACCTAAGAAGATTGACCTGCAGCACCTTGTTGATCATCCTTGTCTTTCTCAGTTAGGTCTTCCTCTTTCATACGTTCAGATTGAGAAGGGATAGTTTCCTGCAATGGATCAGAAGACAAAGCTTGCTAAGACTCCACAGGAGGTCCAAGTCATGTTGCCTCAAAAGGTTCAACCTTAACCTTACTTCCTGAGGGATCTGACTTGGTGGGGAGTGTAAGTGAAGAAGTTCTCCTTTATTAATCTTCTGCTTGATCACCTTAATGTGCTCATCCATAGTGGATAGAGGCATAGGGTCAAGTCTCCTTTCGAAGAATCCATATTGATTCAAGAAGCTCATCATCCTCTACCTATGAGAAAACTTTTTTTGGCTTTTCTAGATGATGGCTCTTGACTTGGCAGCTTATTCTCTCATCTTTCTCTTTGTTTTCTTTTGAATTGAAGCAACTCCTCTTGCGTATATTAAAGCTAACTTCCATCCTTTTGAGCCTCATCAACTTTCTTTGGCTCTATCTAAGATAAGAAACAAGAATGAAGACAAACATTTGCTTCATGTGTTTGTCCTCTTGTTCTTACCCTAGAGACAACATCTCTAATGATGTTTGTAGTGGGATGAGACTTGTGGATCCTTAGCTAAGGGATCACAGCTAGTTGTTCAGAGAGATCCAAATTAAGAAATTTAAATATGGCATTAATGTTTCTCCCACCACATCAGCACACTTATCAAGAGAAACTTGATCCAAGGAGTGTGTGACATCATTGATGTAGTCATTAATGGAGTGGTTATCAGCATCAAGAAAGTCCCGATCACTGTCACCACTACAATTATTATCTTTTGCATTTGAAATATCTTTATCTGGTTGTGGAGCCTCTAAGCTGGAATTGTCAGGCATCCAAGATGTATCAGCTGAGTTTGTCATTATGGTGATGATAGAGACTTCATTTGTAAAAGTAATTCCAATTGGAGCTGAAGATATGTGGCTTGAAGGTCTTCTATGCTCAAATCTTGGATCAAGATTACCTGTAGATAAGATTTTTGCAGAACCTGAAACAGTCTCACAAGATTTGTTAAAAGAATTGGTAACTAAATCAAGATCAAACAACCAATAACGACCAAAACCAGCCACACAGAGTGTGTGTTCATTGAAGGCCACATTGGTTTACTTCTCAAAAATTCTAGTTCTATGATTGTATACTCTATAAGCCTTAGCTTGGGAAGAGTATCCGATGAAATGTCCATCATCTGATTTCTTAGCAAATTTGGCAATTTGATCTTTGGTATTCAGGATGGTGCAAGGACATCCAGATGACCTGAGAAAACCAATGAAAGGTTTCTTCTTGTGCCAAAGTTCATAAGGAGTCTTTCCATAAGTCTTAACCACTAAAACTTTGTTCTGCACATAACAAGTAGTGTTGATTGGCTCTCCCCAGAAGGTGATGGGTTGCTTAGAGTCGGTCAACATGGTTCTTGCAGCTTCAGTCAGCGTCTTGTTTCTCCTCTCAGCAACATCATTTTGTTGAGGAGTCCTGGGAGCATTGTCTTGTCTTTTAATACCTTATTCATCATAAAATGTATCAAGGATTTGGTTCTTGAATTTATTTCCCTGGTCACATCTTAAGATTTCGACCTTGTGATCAGATTGATTCTCAATCTTCAAGATGAAATTCTTAAGAATCTGAGGAGTCCCATCCTTAGTTCTAATGAAAAAGACCCAAGTGAATCTTGTAAAATCATCTGTGAGCACTAAATAGTATGAGGTCCTTCCTAGTCTCATTACATTGGTGGGGCAAAAGAGATCCATAAGTAATAAGTGTAGGGGAGTAGTGATGGAGTTTCTTTCCTTAAGCTTGTGAGATACCTTATGTTGTTTCCCTTTCAGGCATGTAACACAATGGTCATCACTTGTAAACTCTTTATTTGGCATTCCAGTTTCCAAATCATTCTTAATATGTTTATTCATGTTCTTAAAGTTTACATGGCACATTATTTTATGCCATAGAAAAGACTCATCACTATTTGCTTTAGATAGAAAGCATGAAACTACTACAGAGGGAGATGTTTCTTGCAAACCTATCTTGTACATGTTCCCTTTCGTGGGGGCTCTAAGCAGAATATGCTCATGAAGAATGACGACCCCGGGCTTGAGAACAATGCACTCATGTTCAGTAAAGAGCATGTTATGACTCTGATCACAAAATTTGGATACACTCAAAAGATTGTACCCAAGCTCCTTGACAAGGTTTACCTTCTCAATGCTAAGCTAACCATTTGTGACCCTGCCCCATCCAAAAATGTAAGCACCTTCATCTCCTCCAAAAGAAACTGGCCCTCCATCAATCCTTTCAATGTTCTGGAGTAGTGACCTATTTCCTGTCATGTGCCTAGAGCAGCCACTATCAATGATCCACACATTCTTGTTTGTCTTGGGTTGTTTGTGCACAAAGATAATGATTAGTTACATCTCGAAACCCAAGCTTTATTTGTCTTGGGCTCAATAAAAGAAGTACAAGATAATGGAATTGTTATAGATCCTATAGTTGTGCTTTGAGGATCTTGTGTTGTTGTTGATGGAGAACATTCAGTCACTTGGTCTTTCTTTGACTTCCACACCACCATTGTATGTTTGGACTTGAACTTCAACACTTTGGAAGCTTCGAAGATTTCGGAAGGTTTGATTACTGAACCTTCGAAAGAGTCTGCAAACACTATAGCAGACTTCAGTGGTCGGAAGTATTCCTTGCTTCCGAGACCAAATTTTCTTCCGAAGGCAATTCTCCACTTGCCTTCTTCTTTGTTTTGGAGCTTCCGAGGAAAACAGACATTCCTTTGAAGCTTGAATCTTCTTGGAACTCTTGGAAGTCCTCTTCTTGGTCATCTGAAGAGTACCTGGATTGTATGGACAATCCTTAGCAAGATGAGAAGTACTTTCACATATGACACATTCTATTTTCTCCTTCCCAAGAGCCTTCTGTTGAGAACAAGACTGATTTTGGTCACATCCTTTCTCCACCTTCATCTTTGCAGATGCTGAGACAGTCTTTTTGGGATGAGAACTACTCTTAGAGTTGGATGGTCCAGGTTGTGTAGAAGTGGTACACAACAAATCAACATTCTCCTTGGTGCTGAGATGATTTGAAAATGAACCAGAACTCTTAACAGAAGAGTTTAGGTTGATGTCTTCAGTCTTCACCACTTCAAATTCTACAGAGATAAAAACTGGTTTATGCTTGGAGTCAAAAGTGGCCTTGATCTCTTGAGTCTTCCTAGCTTTTCTCTTGCTCTTTCTGATCAAGTTCTTCCTCATTGACTTGGTCATCATAGTCTTCTTCTTCTCCTCAAAAGGATAGTGACCCTTCTTAGAATCCTGCTCTTCACTCTTCTCAGAAGAATTCTTCACTATCACTTCTTCATCCTCTTCACTCAAGGGGTCTATGAGAGGAAGCTCATCTTCACAAGTTCAACACCTGAGAGATATTACAGACAAGATTGTGTGTGGAGGGGCTATCTCATTAGATCCTAGTCCCTATTTGTTTTGATAACATACCTTGTTGTGCACTCATGAGGATATCATGTTCTTGAAGGTCTCTTCTTCAAGAACACACTTATCTGCCCTGGCTTTGCTGATCACTAGCTCAGCCTGGCACTCAAGCATCTTAGTTATGAGATCCTTGATCTGAGTCCTATAACTTGTATGCTTATGTTTTAGAATTGAAATGGTTTTCCCTAAGTCCTCTATCTTTTGTTTATAATCACTTTCAGACTTTCTAAAATCATCTTTTAAAATGTTTAAGGATTCAAGATCAAATCTTATTTCTAAGTTGTATGACCTGTATCTGTTTACTTTAGCAATACATTCAGGGGTACAAAGATGTTCTAATACCTTGGCATCATCATGATCCGCTATTAGTGCTTGATTTGGAGAAGCATCTTCCACCTGAAAGCTCAAGTCGAAGACTTCTTCTTCAAAAACTACAGCCTACTACTTTGGCTTGTCATTCTGGGTAGCTTTATCAGTGTAGTTTGATCTGGACTATGCTTGGCCACCATTTGTTTTTGGTACCTTGCACTCCCTTAAAAAGTGGCCTATCAAGTTATAGTTATAACATTTGACTTTGCTTTTGTCCAGTCCAAATTCAACTGTTTGTATTGCTAGGAAACTTTCTTCCTCTCCTCTTGTAGAATTATTGGCTTGAGAAGAGTCATCTCATGAACTATCTCCATATACTCCACATCATCTAGATGGATACGATCAGGTCTTCAAGGGTGAATTGAAAGCTGCCATAACTTTCATCAAAAGAAACAAACGCTTAACTTTTCTCTTGGAATAGGCTTCCTTGAGTATAGTTCTCCCGTGGTGTTTTAGGGAAGGTGATGAAAGGGCCCTTTTATGAGTTGTCAGGGTAGCATATGAGATGATGGTAGGGTTCTATGCTATCCCTTTCAACCACATGAAAGGTTGAACCCATTTGATCGTTAGAGTTTCCAGATGAACCTTGCATGTTCATCTCCATCTGATAACCACTGAGAATCCCATACAACCCTGTCAAAGTAAGATTATTCAGGTTCTTAGTTCTCATGATAACCACAAAGTAGTGTGTCCATTTCCTAGGAAGTAAGGACATGAACTCCCTTACAATGTCTCTGTTTTCAAGAGCAACTCCTCCAACCACTATGGAATCCACAATCTCAACATACCTGAAGTATTGTTGAGTTATGGTTTCACCTGCTTTGAAGGTGAAAGTTTCAAACTGCTGCTTAAGGAGATCCTTCGTGTTCTCCTTGGCTTTAGAGGAACCCTCATACATTAGTTTTAATGCATCGCACAGCTACTTGGCTATTTTGCATTTCTTGAAACCTCTGTATACAGAGTTTGGAAGAGCAGTCTAAACGGTTTCATGGCCTTCCGGTCAATCTCTACTCTTTTCCTATCTTCATCTAAGTAGTTAGCCACAGCCTTGGGGATCATACCACCACTAGTAGAAGAAGAGGTGTTTGGTATGTAAGGTCCATTTTCAATAGACTCCCATATTCTTGAGTCCAGAGACATGATGAAACCTTCCATTCTTACGCACCAGGTGTCAAAGTCATTAAGAGTGATTAGTGGGGACTAGGACATGGTTCCAGTTTCTATATCAGATTTGGAAATGGCTGCCACTTGAAAAGTTAAGTATTTTGTGTGTGTGAGGGATCTTAAGATGGTGAGATCTTATATCAAGAGCCTGGATGCTTTGATACCAAATGCAGGACCAGTGAACGATGTATACTTTACAACACAACAACACAATAAGGAGAGTGTAAAGAACACTTAACTAATCAAGCAGTGAAGCTGTTTAACCTCTTGTAATGATGCTAAGAACAAACGTACATATGGCACAAAACAAGATAGCAAAATATATAAGGAGATGGTTTTCAAGATTGTAGTATATTGCCTTCTCAAGTTCTATTACAAATATTACAAAGCACACTTAGAAAGTTACAAGTACTTGAGATACATATACTACATCCTACAGTCGGCCATACTTTGAAGGCAAGCTGGATACAATTGATTAGACAAAAAACAAAATCAACTGGATAGTCAAAAGGCAGATTGCCTTCTGACTAGTGACGATGACATGCCATAGCTCACATCCTAATCTAGTACAAAAAGGATAAAGTACATGAAGTAGAAAGTTTACATACTCAAGACCTCAATGTATAGTTACTAAAAGCATGGACCTTTTCACCAACATATGAAAGTTGGTGACTTTACAGAGTTGTAGCGGAAAGGGGTCTAGCTTTATGTAAACTACATCAGATAAAGCATGTTCGCTAAATGTTTTTGGAAGAAATCTGTCTTTAAGTGTTGGTTTCGGAAGAGTTTCTCTCTCAAGCTTTGAAAGACTTCATCTTTGGCCTCAGAGGTTGTCATGGCCTTTTGTTCAATATCTACTCTCTTTCTATCTTCAGCTGAGTACTTTGCCACAGCCTTGGGGATCATCCACCTCCAGCAGCATTTGAAGAGGTGCTTGGTATGTAAGGTTTAGAGACTATAGATTCCCACATTCTTGAGTCTAGAGACTTGATAAAGCCTTCCATCTTTGGAACCAAGTGTCAAAGTCACCAAGAGTAAACAGTGGGGACTTTGTCATGGTTCTAGTTTCCATAGAAGCTTTAGAGATAGCTGCCATTTCAGTTAGGAAAATTTGAAGCAAAATCTGATAATGGATTTTCATTGGATACTCATCTATTTCAAAAGCCTATCGAATGTACAACTCTAGGACAAATATAATTCTTGAAACATTCAACATTAAATTATGGAAAATTCTTTTCCATCAGTATCAAATGGTCCTGCCTGGTTATTTGATTTAGATTTATTATCAAACTCTCTTCAATCTAACTTGTTTAATCAATCAAATTGTCTTGATTTTATAGGTAAGAAAACTCTAGAGGAGATCTTGGATCTTTCAGTGAGGATTCAGATTCTAACAACCCAGATGATTCTAGCTCAGCCTACCAATTTTTATCATTTGTCAAGGACTCCACAATACGATTCAATGAAATAATCATGCTAGTTCAATTACAGATAATGCTGTCTCATTTGTCAGGAAGGATCACAACCAATTCCTAATGATGGTAATGAGTTTGTGCAACCTGAGCTTGGAACATCATCCATCTCTGGTGATGCAGTTGAAACTGGTAACTTTCATTACTTTATTAACTCACCGACTCAAGTTCCAAACTTCAATCCATATTCTTCTAATTTGTTACATTAGCTTTCCAACTTAAACTAAACAAATCTAGATGTTAATGTTCAATGTGATGAGATTCGAACATCTCGTATTCACAAGAATCATCCAATTTCTTAGATTATTGGTCCATTGAATGAGAGAACAATAAGGAGTAAATTAGAACTAGCAAACTTGTGCTTATACTCTTGTTTTCTTTCTCAAATTGTTCCTAAAAACGTTACCGAAGCATTAAAGGACAATGGTTGGATAGAAGCCATGCAAGAAGAATTACTTCAATTTCGCAAACAAGAAGTGTGGAATTTAGTGGATTTACCTGAAGGAGAAAATGATATAGGCACGAAATGGTTGTTTAGAAATAAGACTGATAATCGTGGTGTAGTAATAAGGAATAAAACGAGACTTGTTGCACAAGGATGCACACAAGAAGAAGGGATAGATTATGATGAAGTGTTTGCACTAGTCGTAAGACTTGAATCCATTCGAGTTTTCCTGGCTTATGCTTCATTCATGAAATTTAAGGTGTATCAAATGGATGTGAAGGGTGCATTTCTCTATGGTCCTATCACTGACGATGTGTTTGTGAAGCAACCTCTGGGCTTTGAGGATGCAGAATTTCCACATCATCACAAATTGGTACATTTGATCCTATCAATATCAGCAATCCTACAAAACTATGACTCTCTAGAAGATCTTTTCAACTTCTCCGTCTTCCCTATTTTATCTTATTTGATTATGTTAAACAAATTTGTGAAGTTTGGTGAGGTCTTGTGGGGCAAATTCTTTTGGTCTTTTCAGTTTCTCGTTCTTCCCTATTTATTTTACTTCTGTTTCTAATTCTTTTCTAAATTATTTTATTTTATTTTGTTTTAACAGGGAAATAAAGTTTTAAAGTTTTTAACTTTCCAGCGAAATTATAATTTCGCTGAAGTTTTACCGTGATAAACTATAGCTTTGCCGGTTCTTTCTCACATTGCAGAGTCAGTTCTTACCAAAGCTTATATAGGCGAAACTATAGTTTCACTGGCAGCAAAACTAAGTCCTATGTAACACACTTTGCGAAATTATAACTTCATTTTCACACAATCGTGGTTTTTGTGTCTGTGTGTCTTTGATGCCCTAATTTTACGATTGGTGTTTTCGAGCTTCTATTTCTCATTTGATACTCATCTTCTCTTCTAATGTGAGTTTCGGCCCCTGGACAATAGTTTAATCTAGGTTTAAACTATGCGTTATTGACCAATTAAGTTGCGACTCTTTGGTACTCTCGACGTAGTACTGATAGTCCAGTGAAACTGAACGAAAGTTTAATGGTTTTTAGTGAAACTATGAAGTCATGCTGCCCGTGCGAACTTGACAATTTCGCTATTTAAATCTCTATTTTCCTCGGACAAACCTATAGTTTTGGCATCCCGAAACTACTGCCTTCGTATGCTGAAGCTACATTCTGCCGTTGCCGAAAGTACTGCCTTGGTATGCTGAAGCTACATTCTGCCCTTGCCGAAAGTACTTTTTTGCATGCCGAAACTATCTCATACATGTTGCAGAAATTACATTTTCGCTTGCTGAAACTACTCTTTCGGCTAGCGAAACTATAATTTCACCTAGTCAATTTAAACTAATTTTCATTCAATGTTATTCTTTAATTATTATTCTTTATTGTATATCTTTCTAATGCGTTTCATCTTTTTCATATTAAATGGCTAATCTAAAGTTTGATGAGAGGAATAACATCACGACCAATCTGGATGACACACATCCGAAAGATACGGGTTTTAAAGACTGTATCCGTTGGCTTAAGAGATCTCCCATTGTATATGCGATCTCTCGTTCTACCACCATATACGATCTACAGATTAGAGACTTTTGGCGTATTGCCAAGTACAACACTCAGGCCAATACTCAGAGTATTGTGGCGAGAGTGCTGGAAAATGACTTGGTTATTACTGGTGAGAATATCTCAAAGGTGTAGAGACTTGAGGAGGATAGTGGAGAGGAGATCTAGCCCACTAATCTAGAAAGTTTTGAGGCCTACCAGACCATGGGATTTGGGGTCCTCCTTTTGGCACAAGGAAGGAAATCAAGAAGTCCTATCTCTCCAAAGAGGGGAGGTATATTGCCCATATATGAATTTTGTGTTTAGATCACGAAAAAGGTTGTTGAGATGGGCTAAACCTTGACTGGGCTAAAGCTATGGTTATCTATGTAGAGGGAAAAAGGCCAATATTACCAAACTTAACTTCGACTGCATGGTAGAGAATGTAATGCCTTTGAAGAAAGACAAATGGCTATTATACCCACGATTCCTACAAATGATCATTGATGATCTTATTCCTAATGTTCTAAGGCATGGTGAGATTAAAAGGTTAATGCAGATGAACATGCGCATATTTGTCGATTATTGTGTGATAAGGCACAAATTTAGTGGGAATATTTCTGATTTATGGGAAAATATGTACCCACTCGAAAGATGGAATTATATTAGGACAGTCAATGGGTTAGATGATAAGATTGCAAAGGAGAAGAGACACAAACATGTTGAAGCCATGAAAAAGAGGAAACGGTAGCCAAAGAGAAGGATTATGATTTTGAAGATGACGTTCATTAGACGGAATAGGAGGTAAGGGCAGATAAAGAAAGAAGGTCAAAGAAATGAGTGAAGAGGGGGAATTTGAGAGAAGAACTAAGTACAAACATCAATTATTCACTAAGCCCCAGAGAAGGGAGGAGCGAGCTGGTCTGGATGAGGATGTTATTAGGAACCTCAACTCCTCTTTAGCCAATGAGATAAGTATGATTAAGACCCAAAGAACTAATCAGGAGCTGAGTGAGAAAGAAAAAGATGAGATGCTTGAAGGGATGACTAGGATGTTGTTGGATCAACAAAAGTTAATAAAAAGATTGTTAAGAGAGGTGAATGAGTTGTAGGCTACTGCCAGCTTTCCCAATCAGCTAACTCAATAAGAGTTAGATGATATGATTGATACTGCTAAATATCCATTGCTAAATATGGGTAGGAGAGGGCACTTCTAGTGCAAGAGAGGAAGACGCTGGACATTCAGTCGTGGGAAATTATACAGAGGGAGTAAATGAGGTAGGAAATGTTGTAAATATTGAGAATGAGGAGGAGGTAACTGAGGTTGGGTTGGTGAATTTGAACTTTGATACGAAGAAGGATCTGGTAGGAAAGGAGTTTGTGAGAGATAATCCAGTAGAAGGTGCTCACAAAAGATTAATTGATAAGGAAGAAGAGGAATAATAGTTAATTGATTATGAATATGAGCCTGAGTACTATAAGCTCCATGAGAGACCATTAACCTATATGGTAAAGAAGGGATCTGAAGGGAATGATGTGATTAAGATGGCGAAGGAGGAATGGTTTATCCGGGAGAAGGAGCATAAGCAGATAACTCCCCTATTTCAAAACATACAAGGGTTGACTAAAAAGGAAGATGATAAGAAGATGATTACTTAGAAATACAACCTCGGCCTCAATATTTTCATGATCAAGAGAGGGGGAGGAATAACATATATGCACAAGAGGCAGGCTTTTAAGACCTTGCCAAAATAGGACTTAAGAAGGTTAGCGTTGTTGCCATTGCTTGATACTCATCTCAGTGAGAGAGCAATGATACTGGAGAAGGAAATCAAGAATAGAACGAATGATAAATTTGAGTCATTCGGTTTTATGAAGGCTGAAAAAGGAGGTTAAAGAAGGATGAGGACTGGGAAACAAGAAAAGGGAGGATCGTGCTAATGATGAAACCCCTAAAGACTATGAACAAAGTTAGATTGTCAGATCCCCTCCCCCAGAAACTACAATTTTTTGAGAAATGGTTCTACGAAAACAAAACTAAGGAGGCCGTGAGCAGGGTTAAGCATGGGATTGAGTATTGGTTATTTGACCTAATCGAGTTGTTTACCTTTTGTGATAAAGACCTGCTCGTACTTTCTGAGAATCACATTAAAGCAGTGCTAGAGAGGAGACTAGAAAAAAACCAAGTCTGTTTACGATTATGGCTAACAAGGTGAGGGGAGTGAGAGCTGAGGTCAAAAAGTTGGCTGAAAAGGTGAGAGCAAAAGATGAGATAAGGATGGATGTGCAGAACCTAACAAGTAAATTTTTCAAGGCTAGTGCGCGTGCCGAAGAAACTAATAAAGCATGAGCCGTCCAAGGAGAATTAGTGGCTAAATCTTTCGAAGATGATGTTGCAGGAGCTGCTATAGAAATATAACAGGAAACTGGACAGACTGGAACTTATCAGACAAACCAAAAGTGATGAAGACGGTGAGGTCCAACCTAGGGGGAGTATTGAGTATCATGTATAGGTTGGACTCACCTTAGATTATATAGTGTTTATATTTCATTGTATTAGGTTTAATATTATTTTACTTTTTATGTTGGTTAATTAGTGTAGTTTTGCTGCCCTAGTGAAACAATAAGCAAAACTGTAGTTTCACTCATAGTTAGCATAAAGTTTCACCCGGTGAAACTGTTAGTTGCTGTTGGGTGAAAGTATATCTTTGGTAAGATAGTTTCAACGACAGTGAAACTATCAGTGAAATTATCCTTACTATATATAGTTTTGATGTTGCTCATTGTTGGGTATCCTTGCAAAAACCCTAATTGATTATTTCAGTTGCAAGAGCTATTTGTAAGCTTGTTCTTCAATGAAATACATTGAGCTTTATACTATTTCATTGTATGAGATCATTATTGATATATTTTGAATATATTTAAATTCATCTTCTTCATCATTGTGTTGGTTGTTTGTTGTTATTGTGATTGTTGAGCCAATCAACCTCTCAAGTGTACTGAGATTCGAACATATGGACCATTAACCAATTACAGGACCGTTAAAGGGTTTATCAATACACTTAGTCTCATAATAAGGAGAGTACTTAGAACACTTGACATATTACATAAGGAACCTACACTTTGCTTGTGATACTAAGAACACACAAGTAAACTAGAGATAGAAACATAAGAACAACACGACATATTGATTTCAAGATTGTGGTTTATTGCTTCTAAAGTTCTATTACAAGTATTTAAAAAGCTAAGAGATGAGTTACAAGGGTTTGAGATACTTCATACTATATCCTACAGCTGGCCATAACAAAATCAATGTAGAGTCAAAAGGAATTGCCTTTTAACAAGTGACTACGATATGTCATAGCTCACATCCTAGTATATTACAAAAAGGATAAAAGTACATAAAGTGTTGATGAGTTTTTAGAGTAGCAGTAGAAAGTAATCCAGCTTTATGGAAAATAACATTTGATAAAGCATGCATTAAAAATTTTCAGAAGAAATCTGTCTTTACTTCATCGGCTTCGAAAGACTTTGTTTTTAAAGTTTTGGAAGACTTCGCTGTTGGCTTTGGAAGATATTGCTCTTGTTTTCAAAAGATTTCATACTTCGAATAGTTTTTTAGTATAGAGTATGAAACTTTCGAAGCAACTTCTACTTTGCACTAAGTGCATGCATGCAGGAGAGACTTGGGTGTTCTTGGTGCATCAGCCTTTCATTAAACCTTACACTTTATGATCTGGTGGTATTTATGTTGATTGTTTAGGAGATACATAAGAAAAATCTATTGTCAATACTTCTTCAATCTTCAAACCTTTTTTCAGTATTTGGATGGCGAAACTTAGTATGCCATATAACCTTTCTATAAACATTTCTTGGCTTTTAGTGCATATATAATCCCAATATGCTAATAGGTTTTATAACTATGGATGGTAATCTTCTCACCTGTTGATTTATAAAGTTCTATATTTTGTTTTTCATAAATTATGTGGGCTTGATTAGATACCAATCCTATGACAATATCAAATCCATCTAATGGCATTGGTAAATATTAAACAGGTATAATATCGTTGTCATTTTCTTGTTACAATTAAATGATAATACTTTCTGATTTGTTATTGTTTGTTTTAATTTTTTCTTTGTTTCTATTTCCTATGTAATAAAATCAATTTATTCATACAAACACCAACTACATTGAACCACAACATAGTTATCATCACAACGGATGACAATGCCAAATCCATCTATTATGATAAAATAAGTTTTTAAATGTTATAATTCTAATGTTCTGTCATGTCTCTTTTATTAAATAAATACTTTATATACAAATAATATTATTTAATTCTTTTTTAGATTAAATATGGTTTTTTAGTTATTTAAGAAATATTTCTTTTTTATAAATGTGATTTCTAAAGAAACATTTGTTAAGATAAGATTTTTTTCTAAAATTTTAAACTTTTTTTAAAATATAAAATATTTATAAATTATATTTATAAATAATAAAATTTAATAAACCAAAATAATTAAAATTCAAAGTTATATAATAAGGTTCTTTTTTAGAAATGGCACTTTATAAAATGGTTTGTTATTAAACAAAATGTTTGAATTTTTTACTAAAAAAATAAAGAAATTATTTTATTACTTAAAATTATTACTCATAAGTAATTTTAGTCGTATCTTATATCAAAGTAGCGCTTTATAATTAATAAATTTTGGTTATTGAGTATTTAATATTTATTTATTTTACCAGTGTAATACACGGGGTATTAACCTAGTGGTATATGTACAAAATATTATAAATACTTAGGCATTACTCAAACAATGAATGAATAAGGTCATTTATGCCAACCAAACCATTATGAAGGTCATAAAAGGTTGTGTTGGTTAACTTATTTATACTATACTTAGGTTATAGTATATAAATCATATTACTATTCTAATTAAAAGGTTTGGTCGGTGGTGTTTTTTTCCTTTATTTTCTTTTTTTGTTTGTTTGTGTTTAAAATTTTATTTTGTTTGTGTTTTATTTTTTTATTTTTTTATTTTTTTATTTGTTTTTGTTTTAATATGTTTTGTTTTGGGTGTCGGTTCGAGATTTAGGGGTGGGGTTTTTTGTTGGTTTTTGTCATCCGGACACATGTCTTTGATTTGTAGGGTTATTTGACGTTGTCTTTCTCCGAGTTCTTGCTTACTTTCTTTCGTTATCAATACGCTGACGATTCTTGCCATAAAGGTCGGGTTTTCCTTTTGTTTGCTCTATTTGGCGTTTTATTTGTTGGTTTTCTATTTTGGACTGTGTCGCTTTGTTGCGGCTTTAATTTTCACTTGTTTTGTGTATGGTGTTGGACTTTGATATTGTTTTTGGGTTCTAAATGTTCTGGTGTGTTATGGTTTTACTTTGTATATTTTATGATTTTGTGGTTTTGAACCTTCATTTTGATTTAGGGTTACATTAAAACTCGCATACGCGGGGCAACACGCACGCGCCAAAACCTAATTATATATACTATTATAATATTATGTCGGTGTCAGCAGTGGAATTTTATGTGTTACAAGTTGACCACAAGAATTTTACATTTTATATAATGGTCCTTAAAAATATACCACTAGGCTCACCATCAACTTTTTACGAAGCTTATATGATTTCCTTTTTCTTGAAATAATGAAGAAATCTAACCGGATTTAAACTCGCTTCATATTCCCCAATGTCTGAACACCCGAGTTCAACGATTTTGCTAGCTTCAAAGCTTTCTCGGTGAGACGGTATTTGGAGTTCTCATCATGTATAGTTAAAGCTCAAGCATGAACTTAACTGTTAAGAACTAAATATTGTCAATCCAAAAGCTTAATACATCTAGTTTGGTAGATACATGTTTCCCGAGTTTCTAAACTCAATGTAATATGTCTTTAGTGTCTTACACATATGTAATAGTTGGGTACTTAATTAAATGTAAATGTTTGGTTGTCTTTATCATGTTTAATATTTTATTAATGAGTTGTTTAACGGTTATTGACTTGATTATATAGGTTTGTGGTTGTTTGAACTAATATAAATAATGTAATAATAATTAATACATTCAAAATTAGTAATACGAAGTTATCATGCGAATGGCCATGCTAATGGACCATACCCATGAACAGTCGTATGATTGTAACATAAGATTGGCTCAGTCGGACGACTGAATGCTCAGTGGTGCGAATGGATCAACCGTATGGCTTTAGTCGCCTCAATGAGGAACCCTAACCTATAAATACCACTTAATTCGTGGAAAAACGTAAGCATTGAACACATTTCGACTCCAGACGTACCCTAGCCGTCTAGAGACCTCTAAGAACATACTCCAAGTTCATAGCTCGTAGTAGATCGATTCCTAAATGATTCTTAACGTTTAGATTCAATACATAATTGCTCTAGGTGCGTTCTCACTCACTGGATCACTCATTGGATCGCCACTATTTGATTCGGTATACACATTAATGAGTTAGTATTTCATTCAATACACGATCCTAACAAGTGGTATCAGAGCTTGGGCTCTTGATTGTGTGTGATTCAATTGTTTTTATACAAAAATTGTGATTTTGCACTAAAAGCGCAATCTTTTTGTGTCAAACCGTGTCTTAGACCTCTCCTGGTCATAAAGTTCAGTTTTTCCGGCATACGGCAATTAGGGTTAGTGAAAATTTGATTTTTTGCGGCCAAACCATGTTGAACCTAGAAATTTTCGAAATCCAGTAGCTTCAGTCACACGATTGACTCAATCGCACCAATAAATTCATTCGCATTCCTATACGCATGATTGGACTCATTCATACTCCCATTCGTACGACTGAGAACTCTTTTCGGCTTGTTCAACCGCATTAGTTCATTCGGCCGACTGACTCATCCGCATTAGTTCAGTCGCACGATTGAATCATCCGCATAGTTCAATCGCCCAAATAGTACAATCTCCTACCTTCATTAGCACACATAAAACAGTTTGTTTTAAAATTAAAGTTTATCACGTTAGATGAATACCCACAATGGAATTGGGGAATCATAATAAACCCCCAATGCTTATTAAGTTAGATGAATACCCACAATGGAAGCAATGTTTCGAAATCTACTTAAATGTAGTAGATACAAATTTGTGGGAGGCTATAGAGTCCGGGTACAACATGCCAATTGGAGCTGACGGTGTCAAACTTACACTAAGTGGCATGACTAATGGACAAAAGGCAAAACACAATGCTGAAAATAAAGTATATGCTTTGCTTACACAGTCTATTCCCAAAGATATCTTCCATCAATACTCGGAGTATACGAAAACATCAAAACTATAGGATTCATTGGAGAAAAGGTATGATGAAATGCATCATTGAAGGCCATAAAGGCTAAGTCTTGAAGAAGGAGTTTGACAACTTTCTTCAATGGGTAAGGAAAGCCTAGATGATGTGATCGATAGATTCTATCACTTCATGAGTGAGATGCACACTCATGGGGTAATGACATTGATGGAAGATAAAGTGTCCAACTTTGCTGATGGATTACCAGAGAAATGGGCTTCTTTTGTCTCAAATCTCAGACAGAATGGTATGCTAACAAAGTTAGATATCAATGATTTCATTCTGAAACTGAGACGGGAAGAGCTAAGGATGAAGTATAGAGCTCAAAAGTTGAACTATGATCAGAATCATGTGCTTTACAACACGACTCCTCACGCCAAGACATCTGGAGCTCCACTACAGACTGCTTTTGTGTCAAGCTCAGCTGGTCCAGCTCAAGCTTCTTCTTCGTGGTTGAAACGTCAGGGTCATCCGATACCCAACATATGACACCCGAAGTCAATGCAGCAAAGCTGAAGACCGAAAACGTTGGAAATGTGACAGTTGAAGTGGCTAAGGAGCACATGGATATTTTAGCTGCTGTAGTCCACTCCTATGATGGACTAATTGCTAGAATGATTGGGAACTGTCATCCAGCGGATGAAGATTACGAGCAGGTGGTGGATGAGATTGAGTTGGAATGGATGGATATCATGTGGGCCTTAGCGAGTGCTATCCGACGAGCTAAGAAGTTTGTCAAAAAGACCAGACAGAACTTGGTTGCAACTAAGGACACGACATTTGGATTCGACAAGAGTAAGGTGACCAATTTCAACTATGGTGAGGAAGGGCACTTTGAACGTGAGTGCGTGAAGCCCAAGAAGAATGGAAATGGGAACACTTTCTCCTCCTTAAATCATTAAGAGAAACCTACTAGCGGTCCTACTTCATCAAGCAAGGATCCTAAAGCTTTGACATTCGGTAAATTTCCGTTACCAAACTCCGTTAGTTCCGTTAAGTCTTGTATACACATGTCGTGAGCACACACTAGTTGTCATTTAACGTTGGTGACTTAATAATAATTAATAATGTTAAACTAATGATAATTAAATTGATTATGTGAGTATTGTGGAAATTAATCGTGTAACACGGAAACATGCCTATTTGTCCGTATGTCTTGTGTTTTTGCAAAGATAAATTATGTAATAAATATTATTAGTTCATATCTTTATATTTTTAAGTTAAAGACATTTTAAAAAGAGTTTAAAGCCTAGTTTTTATAAAATACCAAAACACAAGGGTTTAAAGGGTAAATATGTAAATTAAATTAAGTAAAACAATTCCAAACCCCCCCAAACCCTAAATCGGCCGCAACTTCACCTCCTCGCCTCTCAAACCTGCGATTTTGATCAAGATTATGCAAGAACACATTGGATTTGATCGATCTCAAGGCATACAACGCATTACAAGTCTCAATTTTGTTACATTACACGTTTAAAGGTTAGATTTTTCATGTTTTTGTGAGTTTCTTGCATATGGCCGAACCTAATTTCGAAATTGGGTCTTCATGAGATCGAAATTGATGTTGTATGATGATGTTTATATGTTAGTTATGTTGAATACATGTTAGTTAACGCCGATCATGGATGAATTACATGTTTTTAGTGGTTTAATCGTGGGTTTTGATTCAAGTCAAACCCTAATTCGATTTTGGGCATGATTATGGATGAATGATGATTGTTTGATGAATGTGTGATGATTAATAAGTTGTGTGAATGTTAGGAATCATGGATCTTGCAAGAAATTGATGATTTGGTGTTGATGTTCATACATTACTAAAGATAGTAACTTTTGGATATGAATTGATGAGTTATGATGTTTGGATGTGGTTGATCATGCTTAGGTGTTAATATGAGCTTGAATTGGTATATTATTGATGAATTCATGTATGCTTTGGATGTTTGATAGATTTTGGGATGTTTTTTCCCAAAAGGGAAACTTTATTCGTGTAAACGTTGAAGTATGATGTTATGATCATGTTTGGGATGATAGGAGCCTGCTAGTATGTTCAAGGATAAATTCTAGTGTGATAGAACGTGTTAAATTAGTTGTATGGCATGCTTGGATAATCATGGGTGATATTTGGACTTTGGTGATCATGTATGATGTTGGTGTTGATTAGTTGCTAGGATATCATGTTTGGGTTTGGTGAGTAATGATTATGATGTATGTTGTATGCTATGGGCATGGCTATGATTTAAGTGTTATGTATGGATAATGTAGCATGTGTATGATACTATTTGAATGTTAATCATGTATGTTATATGTGCTCATTGGCTTTATTTGAATTATAACTCATAATGTCACCAACGGGTCAAACGGGTCAACTAGGTCAAACATGTCTATTTTTGTGAAAGCTTGAGTCTTTGGTTTTGGTATGCTTAGGGTTTCACATGTCTTTCATTTACACGTACTTATGTACTCACATGATCTAGGTAACCTTTGAAGGTTGGCTATCCTCTCGTTTCTCAAATAAACCCTAAGTACTCTTTGCATACATCAGGTGAGTTCATGCCCCACTCTTTACTTAATCTCTTTTGGGGGAGATAGCATACTGGTATTTTACGAACGCTTTTAATATTTAAGTTGTGTATAATATTAATATAGTGCTGTTTACCATGGGAAAAGTCCTCACACTCTCGAATTGTTAATATTTAACAGCGGGGAAAGTTGGGTAGTACTACTGGGTCTGACGAGCCCCACCTGTGTGACTCGAGGTCAACCGGGTGCAATTTGTCCTATTGAACATTGTCATGACATGGTAAGTCGTGACAGGAGGCAACAACTATCACAGTCAGCTTCAATTGTGAAATCAATATGTATTAATATTTGCTGTTAATAGACTAGCTATCTATTAGAATACACTGCTTATATATATATCACAACTGTTTATATGTTTACTAAACTCAAACTCTTGAACTCACCAGCCTATGTGTTGACATTTTAGTATGCTTTTCTCAGGTCATTAAGTTGCTTCCCTTTAGGAGCACTGCACGGATTCACTTGCATGCCAAAACTTGGTCTTGAAGACATTTTTTATTATTTTAAAGATTTTAAATATTTAGTCTTTTGGGTTGGCGTATGTTTTGGCATAGTATACATTTGTGCTCTTTGGGTTGTCTTACAAAATGCTTCCCCACTGTTTCAAACTAAATCTTTGGTTGTTTTATTTTACTTGTGGCATATAGAGTCGTTCTATGTAACTACTGACTGTGATCCTGGTTTGTTCACATGCCTCGCGGTAAAACCCCGCAAGTGGATTTTGAGGGTGTGACAGATTGGTATCAGAGCCATTGGTTATAGGGAACTAGGTTGCATACACACTAGACTATAACCGCACACAGTTAATTAGTTACATGTGCCTTATTCTCATCTACTGTATACTCATTGGCATACACGTCACACTCTCTGCAGCATGGCATCGTCTTCGAGAGCTCCGGGTAAACGACCCGAATCACCTACACGATCTAAATCCCCACCTCCCGCACCTGTACCTGATGATGGATTCGATTGGCCCCGACTGGCTTATCCCCGAGAGGAGATTGACTGGGATCAACCATTTGCATTGATGAAGCGTGACCCTCCGTGAGACTGGCGTTCTTATCCTAGGTTTGTTGACCACATTATGTTTAGGGAGCGCGTACCTGTCCTAAAGCCAAGAACTAGGAACAATGCCAATCAACCCATGCCTTCACTCCCACGAACGGCGCAGTCCAACGAGCAACTGATTGCTGCACTAATGGCTGCACTGGATACTGAATAGCATCGAGTAAGGCAGCTCACGGGTGATGTCTACACACTATAGCAAGAGGTGTACAACCTGAGACACCAATTGGATGAACTCAAGGAACAACACGGGAAGACCCTGAACGGTTGTCACCATATGCAAGATGGTGTTATCGCACTCCAAGGACGCGTGACTGCTCGTGAACAGCGGGATGCCGTAGCCGATAATAGTATTGCCATTTTAGAAGCCCAGCTAGAGGCACTTCAGATTGCTATAGTTCCTGCTCCTGCAGCAGACCCTGAGGATGAGGAGGATCCCGAGGAGGGACCCGAGGAGGAGGAACCGTAGGAGATGGATGATGATGGTGATGAGTCTGATGTTGTCGATTGACTTCTTTATATGACTTAGACTATGTAGTGTTTTATTTTTGAAACCTATATGGGAAGGGTTGTTTCCCCACACGAATGACAAACTTCAATTTTGACAATGCTAAATACATTGTGACTCATTGCAATTTATTTACTTTGGTTATTATTTTTGTTATGAATGTTGTGGTTGTGATGATTTGCTATTCCTTTTGTTTACTGTTTACTATGATTCAATGAGTTAAATATGTTTGATGTTACTCATTATTGTATTTGTGAATGTAAAGTGAAAAGAATGGACGCCCGTGGACGTGGACGTGGACGTGGTCGTGGACGCGGACGTGGATGTGGCACCGGGGAACAGGGTGGTGGTGCTATTAACATGACCCCCACAGAATTGGCTGCTCTAATTAATGAGCATGTTCAGGCGGCAGTGGCTGCTACCCACGCGGGTCAGCCAGCAGGTAAACAATGACAGAAAGATAAATCTGATATCCTTTATAACTGTATGGGATGTCTGATTAATGTGTGTTGTGTTAAAACAGGACCACCAGTGTGTACATACAAGTCCTTCATGGACTGTAAACCACACACCTACAGCGGTACTGAGGGTGCTGTAGGGCTTGTACGCTGGTTCGAGAAGACTGAGTCCGTTTTCTCCAAATGTAACTGTCCACCAGCGGATCAAGTAAAGTATGCCACTGGGACTTTGGAGGGTGCTGCTCTGTCTTGGTGGAACGCGCAAGTCCAGATGCTTGGACAAGCGATGGCGAATGGACTTCCATGGGATGAGTTCAAAGCGATGATGTCCGAGGAGTACTGTCCTCGCAGCGAAGTACAGAAGTTAGAGATGGAGTTCTGGCAACTGAAAAATGCAGGGCTCGGAAATTGAGGCTTACACCACCAGAACCCATGAATTAGCAACTTTGTGCCCGGGAATGGTGAATGAGGTGCATAAAAGGATAGAGCATTACATGAGGGGATTGGTACCTGAAATCCAGAGTATGGTAACTGCTTCCAACCCAGCCACAATTCAACAAGCCATCCAACTAGCTCACAAGCTAAATGACCAAGCCGTGGAGCAAGGACGTCTACCGAAACAGGGCGCTGTGGCAAGCGTGCCCGATAACAAAAGAAAGTGGGACAATGCCAACAACACAAAAGCATCATCATCTTCCAGTGGTCAACCTCAACCTCAGCAGCAGCAACAGCCAGTTCAGCAGCAACGGAGGTTTGACAATAACCGTAACTCCAACCAGACACCTGAAAATAATCAAGGACCCAGTGGTTATGGTGGTAGACACCCGAAGTGTACTCGGTGTAATTACCATCATGTGGGAAGGTGTGATAGCTTCAAGTGTCAACGTTGTGAAAAAATTGGACACGCTGCGAAGGATTGTCGTCGTGAACTGATGAGGAGGCCACAACAACATCAAGAAACTCCCAAGGGTTGTTTTGAATGTGGAAAAGAAGGGCATTACAAGCGAAACTGCCCACAACTAAGGGGGAACGAAAATGGCAACAACAACAACGTTACCAACAACCATGGTAACAACAACAACAATGGTAATAATAACAACAATGGTGGAAATGGCACTGGAAATGGCGACAATAAAGATGTAGCCAAGGGGAGAGCCTTCGCCATTGGCTCAGGTGAGGCTCTAAATGATCCCACAACTGTTACTGGTAGATTCCCTGTTAATGGTTGTTTTGCTACGGTACTATTTGATACTGGAGCCGATAGGAGTTTTGTGTCCTTAAAGATCTGTAGTCTTTTAAGTGATATACCCTCTGCCTTAGAATCTAAATACACTGTGGAATTAGCCGATGGTAAACAAATCCATGTAACGCATATCCTTAAAGATTGTAAGATAGAACTTGCTCGTCATACTTTCGCTATAGATCTCATGCCTGTTACGCTGGGGAGTTTTGATGTTGTGATAGGCATGGATTGGCTCTCTAGAAAGCAAGCGGAAGTCATATGTCATGAGAAGATCATACGAATTCCATTTGGTGATCAAATTCTTACCGTCAAAGGTGATAGAAGTGGTGCTGTGATAGGCATCATCTCATATATGAAAGCTCAAAAGTTGTTACGAAAGGGCCGTGTGGCTATCCTAGCACTTGTAACTGATAAGCAAAAGGAAAAAAAGAGAATGGAGGATATTCCCGTAGTACGTGACTTTCCAGAGGTGTTCCCAGAGGATCTACCTGGATTACCACCTCACCACCAAGTGGAATTCCAGATTGAGTTGAGTCCCGGCGTAGCTCCGATTGCTAGGGCACCTTATCGATTAGCACCGAACGAACTACAGGAGTTGTCGTCACAACTTCAGGAGCTTTTGGATAAGGGCTTTTATTCGACCTAGTACATCACCTTGGGGAGCTCCTGTTCTCTTTGTTAAGAAGAAGGATGGCACATTCCGGATGTGCATCGATTATAGAGAGTTAAACAAAGTAACAGTCATGAACCGATACCCTTTACCTCGTATCGACGACTTATTCGATCAGCTTCAAGGATCAAGCTATTATTCGAAGATTGACTTGAGATCTGGTTATCATCAACTCAGAGTTCGAGAAGAAGACATTCCCAAGACTGCATTTCGTACTCGTTATGGTCATTATGAGTTCTTGGTCATGCCTTTTGGGTTGACTAATGTACCTGTTGTGTTCATGGACCTCATGAACCGCGTGTGCAAACCTTATCTGGATCAGTTTGTCATTGTGTTCATCGATGATATACTGATATACTCTAGGACCAAGGAGGAGCATGAAGAGCACTTACGAATGATCTTGGAACTGTTGAAAAATGAGCAGTTGTATGCTAAATTCTCAAAGTGTGACTTTTGGATAAGAGAAGTACAATTCCTAGGTCATATTGTTAATGAGAAAGGAATACACGTTGATCCTGCCAAAATTGAGGCGATAAAGAATTTGTTGGACCAAAAGAACCAATGAGCCAAGATCAGAAAACCTCTAAGTCCCACACGGTATCACAACAACTGCTGAAAGCCTCATCAGTAGTTTGACAAGTGCTGAAGACTTCAACAGCTGAAGATCAAGTGCTGAAAACCTTAACAGCTGAAGAACCAAAGTGCTGAAGTACAACAGCTGAAGAACACAAGTGCTGAAGCTGAAAGACCAAAGTACTGAAGTACAACAGCTGAAGAGTTCACAAGTGCTGAAGATCAACAACTGATGTACAAAGTCTGAAGACAAAGACTGAAGACATCAGCTGATGATATCTACTGAAGTCATCAGCTGATGAAACACCTGAAGGTCAAAGTCTGAAGATCAAGTACTGAAGCCTCAGTAGTTTGTCACAACTGCTGAAGAGTACTTCTTCAGTAGTTGTGATATCAGTAGTTTTATTTTCTATGTTTCAGTAGTTTTGTAAAACGACTGAAGAGTTTGTTCTTCAGTCGTTGTAGTTTCAGTAGTTTTATATTTTGTACTTAACTTGCTGATATGTTCTCAGTAGTTGTGAACATTTGAGTAGTTTGTTAAGAATTAGTTATTTCTATATTGGATCTGCCAGTTGTCACTTTCCGTGACAACAGCAGTGACTGTTGCACTCTATATAAGGAGTGACAACCTATTGTAATCATTGAGTGAAATGAGTAATTGAATGGAATGAATGATTGATTCGATTAGAAATATTCTACATCTATAAACATTCCTAGAAATCAGAAATACATATTCTCTCCCTATAACGTATGCGGTCTTAATGCTTACAAATATCGATTGCTTGCTACAATTTGTCTAATTCGTGTTTGTATTCCGCTGCTTTATATTCTGATACATCAAACTTGTGATCACGGATCCTGTCAGAATTGGACTACACCCAAAACGCCGAGCGAGATAAGACAATTTCTAGGATTAGCAGGATATTACCGCCGATTCATAGAAGGATTTTCTAAGATCGCACAACCTCTCATAGCTTTAACTCACAGAGGAACAACATACAAATGGACCGAAAGTCAAGAGTCAGCTTTTCAATTATTAAAACAAAAACTCTGTACTGCCCCGATATTAGCATTACCAGAGGGAACACATTACTTTGTGGTGTATTGCGATGCATCCATTCAAGGATTGGGTTGTGTCTTGATGCAACGAGACAAGGTGATAGCCTACGCCTCGAGACAACTGAAGGTTCATGAGAAGAACTATACCACCCATGACTTAGAACTGGGTGCGGTAATCTTTGCCTTAAAGATCTGGAGACATTACTTGTACGGTACCAAGTGCACTGTCTACACCGATCACAAAAGTCTTCAACATATCTTTGAGCAAAAGAAGTTGAATATGAGGCAGCGACGTTAGGTGGAACTACTAAATGATTATGATTGCGCAATTAAGTATCATCCGGGAAAGGCGAACGTAGTTGCCGATGCCCTAAGCTGAAGGAAACAGCTAAACCCCGACGGGTGCGAGCTTTACAGCTTACTATCAGTGCCCAACTTCCCGAACAAGTTAAGGAGGCACAGATAAAAGCTTTAAAAGCAGAAAATATTGATTCTGAGTCGTTAAGGGGAATGGATAAACAGCTAGTGGTGAAAGAGGATGGAATTCGGTATTTCACGGATAGACTTTGGGTGCCTGTTTATGGAAATCTAAGAGACTTAGTTATGAGCGAGGCACACAAATCTAAGTATTCTATACATCCTGGATCCAACATGATTATCATGACCTCAAGGCTCACTATTGGTGCCTAACATGAAAGCGGATGTAGTTACGTATGTGAGCAAGTGTTTAACCTGCTCAAAAGTAAAAGTGGAATATCAAAAACCATCAGGACTGTTACAACAACCTGAGATACCGGTGTGGAAATGGGAGCAGATCTCCATGGACTTTATTACTAAACTACCCCGGACTAGTACTGGTTATGACACGATATGGGTTATTGTGGATCGATTGACAAAGTCTGCTCATTTCCTTGCAATAAAGGAAACCGACAAGATGGAGAAATTAACTCGCCATTACCTCAAGGAGATCGTTTCGAGACACGGTGTACCGATCTCAATTATCTCTGACCGTGACGCTCGTTTCGCGTCACATTTCTGGCAATCATTGCAGAAATCTTTGGGTACACGATTGGATATGAGTACTGCATATCACCCACAGACGGATGGCCAAAGTGAGCGTACCATACAGACGTTAGAAGATATGCTACGTGCCTGTGTGATTGACTTTGGGAATAACCGGGAAAATCACCTGCCATTGGTGGAGTTTTCTTATAACAACAGTTATCACACTAGTATACAGGCAGCACCTTTTGAGGTGCTGTATGGGAGAAAGTGTAGATCACCGATTGCTGGGTAGAAATTGGTGATAGTCAGATAACAGGTCCTGAGTTGATTCATGAGACAACGGAGAAGATTGTGCAGATACGGAACCGTATGGCTGCAGCGCGAGATAGGCAAAAGAGTTATGCTGACAAGAGACGGAAACCTTTAGAGTTTCAGGTTGGCGACAAGGTTTTGTTGAAAGTATCACCATGGAAAGGCGTAGTTCGGTTTGGCAAACGAGGGAAACTAAATCCGAGGTACGTTGGACCATTTGAATAGTAGAAAGAATAGGTCCAGTAGCTTATTGATTATCCCTACCTGATTCGCTAAGTGGAATCCATGATGTATTTCACGTGTCAAACCTGAAGAAGTGCATAACTTATGAAACGATGGTCGTACCACTAGAAGAAATTCAAGTGGATGAACAATTGCGTTTTATTGACGAACCAGTGGAGGTGATGGACCGTGAGGTGAAAGCACTTAAGCAAAGTAAAATACCCATTGTTAAGATCCGTTGTAATTCGCAACGTGGACAGAATTCACATGGGAATGGGAAGATCAAATGAAGCTTAAGTACCCTCAATTATTCGAAGGGACGATGCCAGCAGACGAAGGTATTGATTTAAATTTCGGGATGAAATTTCTTTCAACATGGGGATGATGTGACAACTCATCCAAAACTCACTCGATTTTGATTTCTATGCGCCAATGCAGTAGACCAGTGATGGAAACCAGTGATGGAACACTCTCACCATGTAACGCAATTTTCGGGACGAAAATTCTTTCAACATGGGGATAATGTGACATCCGGTAAATTTCTGTTACCAAACTCCGTTAGTTCCGATAAGTCTTGTATACACGTGTCGTGAGCACACACTAGTTGTCATTTAACGTTGGTGACTTAATAATAATTAATAATGTTAAACTAATGATAATAAATTGATTATGTGAGTATTGTGGAAATTAATCGTGTAACGCGGAAACGTGCCTATTTGTTCGTATGTCTTGTGTTTTTGCAAAGATAAATTATGTAATAAATATTATTAGTTCATATCTTTATATTTTTAAGTTAAAGACATTTTAAAAGAGTTTAAAGCCTAGTTTGTATAAAATACAAAACACAAGGTTTAAAGGGTAAATATGTAAATTAAATTAAGTAAAACAATTCCAAACCCCCCAAACCCTAAATCGGCCGCAACTTCACATCCTCACCTCTCAAACCTGCGATTTTGATCAACATTAAGCAAGAACACATTGGATTTGATCGATCTCAAGGCATACAACGCATTACAAGTCTCAATTTTGTTACATTACACGTTTAAAGGTTAGATTTTTCATGTTTTTGTGAGTTTCTTGCATATGGCCGAACCTAATTTCGAAATTGGGTCTTCATGAGGTCGAAATTGATGTTGTATGATGATGTTTATATGTTAGTTATGTTGAATACATGTTAGTTAACGTCGATCATGGATGAATTACATGTTTTTAGTGGTTTAATCATGGGTTTTGATTCTAGTCAAACCCTAATTCGATTTTGGGCATGATTATTGATGAATGATGATTGTTTGATGAATGTGTGATGATTAATAAGTTGTATGAATGTTAGGAATCATGGATCTTGCAAGAAATTGATGATTTGGTGTTGATGTTCATACATTACTAAAGATAGTAACTTTTGGATATGAATTGATGAGTTATGATGTTTGGATGTGGTTGATCATGCTTAGGTGTTAATATGAGCTTGAATTGGTATATTATTGATGAATTCATGTATGCTTTGGATGTTTGATAGATTTTTGGATGTTCTTTCCCAAAAGGGAAACTTTATTCGTGTAAACGTTGAAGTATGATGTTATGATCAGGTTTGGGTTGATAGGAGCCTACTAGTATGTTCAAGGATAAATTCTAGTGTGATAGAACATGTTAAATTAGTTGTATGGCATGCTTGGATAATCATGGGTGATATTTGGACTTTGGTGATCATGTATGATGTTGGTGTTGATTAGTTGCTAGGATATCATGTTTGGGTTTGGTGAGTAATGATTATGGTGTATGTGGTATGCTATGGGCATGGCTATGATTTAAGTGTTATGTATGGATAATTTAGCATGTGTATGATACTATTTGAATGTTAATCATGTATGTTATATGTGCTCATTGGCTTTATTTGAATTATAACTCATAATGTCACCAACGGGTCAAACGGGTCAACTAGGTCAAACGTGTCTATTTTTTCTGAAAGCTTGAGTCTTTGGTTTTGGTATGATTAGGGTTTCACATGTCTTTCATTTACACGTACTTATGTACTCACATGATCTAGGTAACCTTTGAAGGTTGGATATCCTCTTGTTTCTCAAATAAACCCTAAGTACTCTTTGCATACATCAGGTGAGTTCATGCCCCACTCTTTACTTAATCTCTTTTGGGGGAGATAACATGCTGGTATTTTACGAACGCTTTCAATATTTAAGTTGTGTATAATATTAATATAGTGTTGTTTACCATGGGAAAAGTCCTCACACTTTCGAATTGTTAATATTTAATAGCGGGGAAACTTGGGTAGTACTACTGGGTCTGACGAGCCCCACCTGTGTGACTCGAGGTTAACCGGGTTCAATTTGTCCTATTGAACATTGTCACGACATGGTAAGTCGTGACAGGAGGCAACAACTATCACAGTCAGCTTCAATTGCGAAATCACTATGTATTAATATTTGCTGTTAATAGACTAGCCATCTATTAGAATACACTGCTTATATATATATCACAACTGTTTATATGTTTACTAAACTCAAACTCTTGAACTCACCAGCCTATGTGTTGACATTTTAGTATGCTTTTCTCAGGTCATTAAGTTGCTTGCCTTTAGGAGCACTGCACGGATTCACTTGCATGCCAAAACTTGGTCTTGAAGACATTTTCTATTATTTTAAAGATTTTAAATATTTATTCTTTTGGGTTGGCGTATGTTTTGGCATAGTATACATTTGTGCTCTTTGGGTTTTCTTACAAAACGTTTTCGCACTGTTTCAATCTAAATCTTTGGTTGTTTTATTTTACTTGTGGCATATAGAGTCGTTCTATGTAACTACTGACTGTGATCCTGGTTTGTTCACACGCCTCGTGGTAAAACCCCGCACGTGGATTTTGAGGGTGTGACAAAAGCCTTGACTGCAAACGAGGATGAAGGATAGGACTGGAGCTCTCGGTTTGTCTCACCGGGACAATCCAACATCGCTAGTGTGGAAGATATAGATGACGATTCCGCTAGTGAAGGAGACATAGGAGTAGACCTCGTGATGTCCAACTCTGAAGAAATGCACGAGTGGTCAACAACATGCCTGAAGAAGGAAAATATGCAAAAACATCAGAATCACCAGAACTAGAGACAACAGCCTCTACACTCATGGCTGATTTATCAACACCTCCTCAGGTAAGTACTACTGACCAACTATTTAATAATCATGTTTGTTCTAATTGTAATAAATTTCGGAAAAACATAGATTTAAAATTTGCTAGGTTATTAGATCATAATGATAGCCTAGTAAAGGACTTACAACCGTGCACTAAAGCTAATATAATATTAAAACAAAATGAGCACAGTTACAAGGAAAAGATAGACCTATTGAACAAACAGCTTAGGGAAACAGAAGTAGTTGCATTTAACAAAGCTAATGACATTAGGTACTATCTTAACTCCCTAGAGGACACTAAGAAGCAAAAGGCAGTTTTAGAAGTAGAAGTTAATTCTTCAAAGAAAAAACTGCAAAGTTGGACAAGCTCATCTCATATTGTCCAAAACTTAGTGAGAGAAAGAAACAACGGGGAGGGATTGGGTTATAAAGTGGTTCCACCACCACATGAGATCTTGATGAATGCAAAATGTAAACTAATCAATAATAATCCAATCAAGGATCATGTGGTGTCCACTCCTCTTGTTAGTGACCTAGATTCCACAAGTAAATCAAATGAATTTGGTACTAAACAAAAGGAGGCACTTTAAAGGCCATAGGCAAAATGCCTTGTGTTAACCTGGAAAAAGAATTTGAAAAGGTTAATTTAAAGTCTGGTTCAAACAAAGTAAAATTTGAACCTAAAAAGACCACTAAAGTTAATCAATCACGTGCATCATGTCAAAGTCCTGGTAAACAAAATGTAAAAGATGTAAAACCAGGTAAACCAATTAAATTTGTATAACCAGAGTATACATCTAACCAAGAAGTGGCTCAGTACAAATAGAATAAGGACACACGTGTGTCATCTACATCTCCACAAAAATAAATAAATCGTAAAGTTGAAAACAAATCCTACTACAATTGTGGAGAGTACGAACACATTGCGTATCATTGTCCTTATTATCAGACACCGAGGAGGAAAGTTGAAATTCCTGATCCAAACCTACCTCTTTTAAGAGGAACTCAGTGATGCCTCACAAAAGAGATAGTGAACACAAAGGTCAACACATCAGCCTGTCGTCTGTTTATCACAAACAGGCCTTACACAAATCTGGCTTATGGAAGGAAAAATCCACCTTAGTATCTGATAATGAGAACAAACAAACATCTGAGCTTCCCTCACCCTTGAATGGTCAATGGGTTAAGTTTATGATGTGTGATGCCTCGGGGAAACCCAAGCCAATGAAGGCTTAGGTTCCTAACCTGAACTAACGTTTTCGTTGAATGTGCGAGGTGTTCGCTATAGTGCTAAAACTAACACGTGGATTGTAGATAGCGGGGCATCCAGGAACATGACGGGGAATAGGGTTCTCTTATCAAACATCAAACAAATCAAAGGAGGGCATGTTTTATTCGCTGGAAACAAAGGTGGGTACATCACAACCCAAGGGGAAGTGGGAAATCAGAAAGTGAAGTTTGACAAGGTAAACTATGTCCAACAACTGCAAAAAAACTTACTTTTTGTTTCTCAATATGTGATAAAGGCTTCAAAGTAGTCTTTGACAACAAGAAGTGCTACGTTCTGAAAAAGGACTACGTAATCTCGGAGGACCAAGTCTTAATGACAACTTCAAGATATAAAGATCTATATGTCTTGGACCTTTCAATGCCTCCACAACAGATCATGAAGTTCAGTGCTTTTTGTCAAAAGCTATTGAGAAATATTCCATCTCCCGGCATAGGAGAATGAGACACATAAATCCGCGGAAGATGAATCACTTGATCCAGAATGATCTAGTGAGGGGAATCAATGTCTTTCCAACTTTTGGATTTCTGTGTTGCATGCAAGAAGGGCAAACAAACGAAGAAGTCTCATAAGGAAAAGAAAGTTCATTCCATTGAACTTCCTCTTGTACTTCTTCACATGGATTTGTTTGGTCCAGTTAGTACAAGAAGCATCGCAGGTGACTTGTACTGCTACGTAGTTACTGATGACTACTCAAGATTCTCTTGGGTAATGTTCTAAATCTAAATCAAAAACATTTGAATCCTTCAAGGAATTAGTAACTACACTGGAGTCCCTATACAAGCTGAAGGTACGTCAAGTGCGCTCAGACAACGAAACCGAATTCAAGAATTAGTGGATGGAGGCATACTGCAATGAAAAAGGAATTGTTCATAAATTTACCTCTGCATACACTCCTCAGATGAATAGTGTTGCTGAACAGAAGAATCGTAGCTTGATAGAGACAGCATGGACTATGCTAGTAGACTCAAAACTGCTTATCCAATTCTAGAATGAGGCAGTTGCTAATGCATGTTACGCGTCATGGAAAAACGTGTTACGAGTTACTACAGCAACGTAACCTAACTTAGAGTATCTCGAGCCGTTTGGCGCTCCGTGCACCCTTCTGAAGAAGACTCAGGAGGGAAAATTCAAGGAGAAGGCAGATGAAGGCATCTTTCTAGGATACAACATACCGAACAAGAGAGTTTACAACAACTCAATGGGTCTAGTAGAAGTGTGGTGTAACATCGATGTTCAGAGATACACCACACCACCTGCTGGAAAAGGACTTGCTTTCTTTTTCGACTATGATGGATTCTTCAAATCCTTCAACATCCCACTCTCCACTTCTGACGATGAGTTGGCAACCAAGATGATGTATGATGTCTTGAACTCACCGGCACAAGATTCAACATCGTCTGGTTCACAAGGTAACTCATCTACAACTCAGGGGGAGCACTTGATGATAGTGACTCCTCCTTTGATGATGAAGCTGTGGAGACTAATTAGAACAACCAGGAGGAACAGGTTCCTATTCCTGCAAGTCCACAAGCATCTGACATTGATGCCTCTGCGTCTTCGGAACCTTAGACTCCTACTGCTTAGATATTGAACCAAATGTTCATAATCTTGATTCTGAGGGAGTTGTTTCAATAACTCCTAGATCACCACTAAATGTCTATCATCCTTTGGAAAATGTCATTAGGGATGTGAGATCAAGAGTTGAGACCAAAAATCAGCTGTACTCAGCTAATTATGCCTCGGTGATAGAAAAGGGATACCTTCATGATGGTTCATATCATTGCTTTGTGACTCAGTTTCAGCCAAAGTATGTGAGTGAAGCCCTGAATGATAAGGCATGGGTGAGTGCCATGCAAGAAGAACTTCTTCATTCAAGAAGTTAGGTGTATGGACTCTAGTGGATAGACCTAAAGGTGCTAAGGTAATTGGGATAAAATGGGTCTTGAAATGCAAGAAAGAGGATCAAGGCATGATCATCAGAAACAAGGCCGACTTGTTGTTCAAGGATTTCAACAAGTCGAGGGCATCGACTACAATGAAGTGTTTGCACCTGTGGCAAGAATGGAAGAAATCCGTATCTTCCTTGCCTATGAATCATACATGAAGATTAAAGTTTATCAACTTGATGTGAAGAGTGCATTCCTTCATGGTGAAATCCAAGAGACAGTGTACGTCAGTCAACCTGAGGGATTTGAGGATCCATATCATCGGGACAGAGTTTATAAACTCGACAAGGCTTTATATGGGCTTCATCAAGCTCCCAGAGCCTGGTATAAGAAACTCTCGACTCACCTTGTGAAACACGGTTTTCGCAGAGGTGTTATTGACTGTACACTGTTCATAAAAGAAAAAGATGGAGATTTACTGCTTGTTCAAATCTATGTTGATGACATAATCTTTGGTTCAAAGAACGAAGATCTATGTAAAGAGTTTGAAGCAGTAATGAAGGCTGAATTTGAAATGAGTGCAATGGGGGAGATGAAATTCTTTCTCAGGTTACAGATGGATGAGACACCAAAGGGGATCTTCCTACATCAGACCAAGTATGTAGGAGATATTCTCAGTCGATTTGACATGAAGAATGCTTTCGCAGCTAGAACTCCACTTGCTACAAACCATGATGTAGCACCCGACGAGAATGGTGATCTGGTCGATGCCACCATGTACCGAGGAATGATTGGGTCACTCATGTACCTCATTCCCTCAAGACTGGATATCATGTACCCTACATGTTTATGTTCATGATATCAGGCAAAGCCAAAAGTCAACCATATGAGAGGGGTCAAAAGGATCTTTCGTTATCTGAAGGGTACTCCAACACTTGGGTTGTGGTATCCTCATGATGATGACTTCGAGCTTACAGCGTATAGTGACGTGGATTATGGTGGCTGCAAGATGAACTACAAGTCTACATCAGCGGGATGTCAATTCTTTGGGAGGAGATTAGTGACCTGGAAGTGTAAGAAGCAGACCTCGGTTGCATTGTCAACCTATGAAGCCGAATACATTGTTGCTACAAGTTGCTGTCACAAATCATTTGGATTCAATAGCAAATGCGGGACTACGGTTTGAAATTCACTTCTACTCCTATTTTTGTTGATAACTCTGTTGCAATTGCAGTAACAAAAAATCTGGTCCAACACCCTAAGACCAAACACATCGGAATAAAATATCACTTTATACGTGATTGTTTTGAAAAGAACCTAATTGATGTGGTTAAAATAAACCCTGATTTTCAACACGCTAACCTCTATACAAAAGCTTTTGACAAACCACGTTTTCTATATTTGTTAGAGGTCAATGGCGTTAAAAAGAAAAGTGATGTAATTCCCGATGACGATCATGTGTAGTCCGATGTGTATAGTAAAATTTTTCTTTCTTTCGTTTCTTTTTATTTATTTATCTGTTTAATTTTAGAAGTCAAAGTAAATTAATGTTATTTTGTCGCCTATTAAAATCCTAAAAAGTGTAAATCAGTTACGGTTTTAGAGTTTTAGTGAGAGAATAGGTCAGTTAGTAACATTAACAAAAAAACAAGGGAGGAGAGGCTAGTTGATAGAAAGTAGATCGTATCTGTGATACCAAATCAATGACTTTGGAAAATGATAGTATACAGAAACAAATCAATTGGGACTTTAAAAGTTTAAATTGAATAAGATGCCAAAGTGAAAGTATAAGTCTGTGTAGTCTAAGCATTATAAAAGGAAAAATGATAGGAAAACTGGCTACTACTAAGCTAACACAAAGAAAGTAGACCTAGAGGTTGCTAGACCACAGATGATATGTTGGTAGATTCAACACAAAAGATGATTAGACCTTGTTGGTGATCTCAAGATCAAATTAAGTTGTTTGACTGCCTATGGGTTCCTATCTTATCACTGCTTAACACAATCAACAAAATTCCAATAAGGGGTGATGAGCAAATAAATGCCCCAAATGTGTGCGGATGACCATAAATAGAGAAAAGCATGAAAAAAATGAAAAGAAAATGCTATCAAGCAAATAACTTATGTTGTTGGTGTGTTATATGCAAAAGAAAAAATAAAGATGCTCTAACAAGAAGATAGGTTGTGTGCCTCTCTACTGTGCGATGGCACTGACCTGAGGATAAGCATAACCTAGGTATTCAAGAATTCATTGTTGTTTGCCGCGTTTTGCTATGCGATAGCACTGACCTGAGGATTGGCTTCTCTTTGAAAGTTCTAAGAATAGTTTCTTCTTGTCAAAATACCCATAGACCGCTCAAAAATCTCCTGAGGAATGTTGATTACCACATAAGTATGGGATCCACAAATGTTGGTTGAAATAATAAACCTTAAAATATCACCAATATGTGTCAAAAGTCTGTGTATGGATTTAAGAGGACAAGTATACTGACAATCATCGGGGCTACAATTCTTGAAAGTCCAAATCAATATGGGGATCTAATTGTACTAGTATGATTTCCTAAACTAGCTGACGACTCTAGATGAAAAACAAGAATTGAGCATCAAAAGGTGATGATAACATGTTCTAAATTATTTGACTTGCTTGTATGATTCCAAATTGAATTGGTCTCGTTATTGGCAAAATAAATGAAGCTGCCTATTCCGGAATCGAATCCATTAGATTTCTATCTTAGGATTTACACCTCACACTCACAAAGTCAAAAACAAGTTTAGTTTTGTATTTCAGTTTAAGTCTTTTATTTTATTTCGATTTAGTCAATTTAGTTTGTTTAATATCGGACTACATCATGGAATTCAGTACGGGAGTTAATCATCTAAAAGGGTCACGTCTGAGGTGAGAAATTTGTTTAAAAGGATCACGTCTGAGGTGGTCAAAATTTTTTCAAGTTAAAATGATCGTGTCTGAGATGATCAAATGATCATAAAGTTAAATCAAAGTTTAAAAGGGGTTTAAGTGAAAAATGGTCATTAAGTCAAAATCATGAATATGTTCCAATCGCACGACTGGACCATGAGTATGGACCAACCGTACGAATGGACCATACTCATGCACTAAATAGCCGAATGGACATGAGTATGAACCATTCAACCGAATGGATTATCAGAATGAGGTAGTCGATTGAATCGAGTGGTGCGAATGAGTCAGTCGCCCAACTGAACCCCAGTCGGCCGACTGAATGTGATCGACTAAGCCAATCACACGACTGAGATCCATTCACCCAAACGAACTGAGTGAATGGATCCAGTTGGCCGATTGAATTCAGATTTAGTATAAATAGGGCCACAGTCGATCGCATTCAACTACTCACGCCCTAATCGCCCTCATATCGCATAGACTACCGTTACCTTGCACAAATTTTCATTACATCAAAATTTCTGACTCCTGTTTATATTCTGACGATTGTGGGTTGTTATACATGTACAATATGATGATATCTCACTGAAAGCTGATGAAATGCTGCCCTAATTTTAAGAATCTCGACCCACACAAGAACCAAACCACTTACTCGACAAATAACCTAACTAAACCAAGTAAAATGTTAATATTATAGTTATTAGGTTATTAGTTAAGTGATTGCGAGTCTAAAGAGCATTACACGATGTTTAATTTCAAGAATTGGTAAAAATTTAAATCTCAGTCGATCGAACAGTGGGTCATGCGACTGGTCGCCAGGATGAACTCCAATCGCACGATTGAGCTGATCGAATGACTCAATCGGCCGAATGGAACATACGTATGAGCTCAGTCGGCCGACTGAACCAATCGTAGGCTTAGTTAACCGATTGAACTCAGTCACCTGCACAGTCACCCGACTGACTCCAGTCGCATGACAGGACAACCGACTAAACACAGTCGCATGGTTCAATCGCATGAATGAACCAGAATGAATTCAACCAAGTTAATTAGAACTGATTTATGTCGTGTGATTATCTAATGTTTATGTGTCTTGTGTTACAGATTGATGGCTAATAGATGGCCTATCAACCCCAAGCACAACATCTATGCTCATTTAGACTCCACAACTCGAAATGGTGCTGAGTTTGCAGGGATCATCACTTTCCTTAGGCGATCTAGGATCTACCGGGCTATTTCTACACCATGCACTGCCTACAGGTCTATACAACAGGCCTTCTGGGAGGGTGCATCGGTTGATCGGTCACGTGAGCCGTACAACATACGGAGTTCTATCTTTGGTATGGATATAGAGATCACCGCTGCGGACATTCGGCGAGTACTTGGTTTGGGAGATGATACAGACCACCCCACCAGACTTCACCCACTGACGGTGAGAGGGTGCTTAATGAGGATGAAGTACGCTGGGGATATAAACGCAGGTGTGCTCAACAAGAGCAACCTGTGTCCCCAGTACAAGTACTTGCCACACGTCATCCTCAAGTGCCTAGCATCACGAAGAGGTGTGTTCAATGACCTCTCAGACCAGATTCAGAACTCCTATGTGGCACTGGTCGTGAATCACCCCTTAGTTTTTCTAGCATAATCTTCTATTACCGCATAGAGAACTTGGAGGGGAAGGGCAAAGAGGGTTTCTGCATGTACCCTAGGTTTCTACAGATGATATTTGATGAGAAGCCGCCCTCACTGCTAAAAGAGAGCCACGACACTGTGGCATTAGAGATTATGGATGATACGACGCTGGGTCGTATGAAGGTTCACCGGGGAAAACAAGTCAAACCCCCAGTAAAGAGACTTATAGGCCATCTGGCCAAGGTCGAATACGTGGCGCCAGGGAGGCATAACTGACGTCACGTAGACAGTGATTCGGATGTCGAGAAGCTAGAGCTACCTGAAGACGACATCAACGACAACGACAGCGGTGATGGTGGAGATGCAGGGCCCACTCAACCGAGGGCCCCCACTACTGATATAGCATCTGCAACATCCCAAGGTGGAGCAGAGGCTGCAAGGTTCCATCAGGACTTTCGTCCTGATGAGGAGGAGGGTACTGATGAGAAGCCCCTAACCCGCACTGTGGGGAGCCGGGTGGTTGCCACTAAGCGAGGTATTTAGGAGGCTGGTGGACGCCCTGGCAAATTTGAGGAGGCTGACACTCATCCTACTTATGCTCCTGATCAATCCAATAGTGTTCCAGGGGGAGCATCCACCTCGAGGATATCGAGGAAGAAAAGGATGGCTCAGCCCCATGGGTTGAAGAAGAAGATGAGGATGACCTTTATTACCACCACCACTACTACCACCACCTCCACCACTCCACCTACTACCACTACTCCACCTACATCCACCCATCCACCTACTACCCCACTACTACCATCCCATCTACCATCATATCTACCACACCCACTCCACCACCACCTTCGTCTATACCACCCCAACTCTTCACCACTGCCACCACCACTAGCCACCATCCCGGACCATTATCATACCCTTCCTATCCATCTAGATCCTCTCTAACTCCTAGTGGGGTAGAGGACCAGCTCTCGACACTTAACCGTATGGTGCTGAAGCAGTTGGCTGCCGATGACGAGAAGACTGCTCAGATTCGTCAGCTAGTAGACCGTACTGCTTCCCAATCTATGCAAATATCTCAGCAGGCACAGCAGATAGAGAAACAGGCCCAGCAGATGGCTGCTCAGAGCGTACAGATGTCCCAACTCCAGGAGCATATGCCCAATCAGCTAAAAGGATAGAGGAGTGGAGACTACCAACAAGACCATCATGCTGTGGCTCAAGGGATCAAAGGATGAGCCCTTAAAGATTAAGGAAGGAGATGGAGATGATGGTGATGATGACAGTGATGATGATGATGATGGTGATGACATTGAGGATGATACTGATGCTGGTGATGATGCTGGTGATGATGATGTTGATGATGATGAAGATGACACATCTGTTGTGGGTGCCACATCTGCAAGTGAAAGGAGGACGAAGAAAGCACAAGATCAAGGTGCCTCCACATCCGCCCCATAAGCAGAAGAACATATGATCCAAGACAAGAGTAATACTTAGTTGTTTTTGTTATTTAAATCATATGCATTTGAATCTTGTATCCCATTAATGTAATGAATGTTTATATTTAATGTTGATGTTTGTGTTTTGTTTATTAACTAATGATTGTTGTGTTACATGTCTAAATCAAGCAGACCCAAATTTTTAGAGGGATGAATATGATGTTGCTCCCCTCCAACATATCAAGACTCAGCTCACGTTGATTATTGATCTACTGGGAATAGTCAGGGGATCGATGATGTACACTCCTGAACAAGGAGAGATCATTCACAATCTCATTGACGAGCAAATTGCAGAAATGTTCAAAGTCCAAATCAGAAGCTAAAGGTGAGTCATTCAAATCAGAAACATTTGAGTAATGTTTCTAAAGTCCAAATCAGAAACATTTGAGTCATTCAAGGAGTTAGTGACCACACTGGAATCTCTCTACAAGCTAAAGGTGAGACAAGTACGCTCAGACAACATAATTGAATTCAAGAATCAATGGATGGCGGATTACTGCAAGGAAAGAGAATTGTGCATCAATTCACTTCTGCATACACGACTCAGATGAATGGTGTTGCTGAGAGAAAGAACAGAAGCTTGATAGAAACAACACAGACAATGCTGGCAGACTCAAAACTGCCTATCCAATTCTAGAATGAGGCAGTGACTAATGCCTGTTATACACTGAATCGAGTTCTGATAGTCAAGCGCCATGGAAAGACATGTTACTAGATACTACAATGACGTAAACTGAATCTAGAGTATCTCGAACCATTTGGCGCGCCATGTACACTCCTGAAGAAGAATCAAGAAGGTAAATTCAGCGAGAAGGCTGATGAAGGAATCTTCCTAGGATACAACATACTGAACAAGAGCGTTTACAACAACACAACAGGTCTAGTAGAAGTGTGGTGACACCACCTACTGGCGAAGGACCTGCCTACTTTTTTGACTATGATGGATTCTTTAAGTCCTTCAACATCCCTATCTCTCCTTCTGATGATGAGTTGGCTACTCAGATGATGGATGATATCTTGAATACACCAACTCTTGATTCAACATCATCGACTTCACAGGGAGACTCATCTACTCAGTCAGGGGAAGTCGTCGACGACAGTGACTCCTCGTCTGAAGATGAGGCTGAAAAAGATGACCATAATAGTCAGGAGCAACAGGTTTCGGTTCCTGAAAGTCCACAAGCATCTAACGGTGATGCAACTTCAACTTCGGAACCTCAAACTCCTTCTACCTCAGATGCAAAACCAACTGTTCATAATCTTGGCTCTGAGGTAGCTGTTCCTACTACTCCAGGATCACATCTAAACGTCTATCATCCCTTGGACAATGTCATTGTGGATGTCAGATTAGGAGTACAAACCCGAAATCAGCTGTACTCAGCTGATTATGCCTCTGTTATGGAAAAGGGTTACATTCATGATGGTGCTTATCGGTGTTTTGTCTCGCAGTTTGAGCCAAAATACGTAAGTGATGCATTAAACAATGACTACTCAAGATTCTCTTGGGTAATGTTTCTAAAGTCCATATCAGAAACATTTGAGTCATTCAAGGAGTTAGTTACCACACTGAAATCTCTCTAGAAGCTAAAGGTGAGACAAGTACGCTCAGACAACGGAACTGAATTCAAGAATCAGTGGTTATGAGCATGTAAACGCCACAAATGTGTGCGGATGACCATAAATAGAGCAAAGCACGAAAAAAATGAAAGAAAAATGCTATCAAGCTAATGACTTATGTTGTTGGTGCATTTTGTGCAAAATAAAATTAAGTTGCTCTAACAAGGAGATAGGTTGTGTGCCTCTCTGCTGTGTGATGGCACTGAACTGAGGATAAGCATAACCTAGATATTCTAGAATTCATTATTGTTTGCCGCCTCTCTGCTGTGCGATGGCACTGACCTGAGGATTGGCTTCTCTTTGAAAGCTCAAAGAATAGTCTCTTCTTGTAAAAATAGCCGTAGACCGCTAAAAAGCTCGAGAGGAATGTTGATTACCATATAAGCGTGGGATCCACAAATGTTAGTTGAAATAAGTAAACCTAAATCTATCCCCAGTCTGTGTCAAAAGTCTGTGTATGGATTTAAGAGGACAAACATATTGACAATCATTGTGGCTGCAAATTCTTGAAAGTTCAAATCAATATGGTAATCTAATAGTTCGAGTATGATTTCCTAAAAGTTGCTAACAAATATGGATGAAAACCAAGAATAGAGCATCAAAAGATTTTGATAACAAGTCCCAAATGATTTGACTTGCCTGTATGATTCCAAAATTGAATTGGTCCAGGTGTGGTCAATCTAAGTTGAAGCTGCCTATTCCGGAGCCAAATCCCGTAGATTTCCATCTTAGGATTTATCTCTCACAAAAAGCGAAAAACAAGTTTTTTTGTACGTTAGTTTAGTTTTTTACTAATTCACTTACTCTTTTAGTTTTGTTTGTTTGCCGGACTACATCATGAAAATCGGTAAGGGATCAACTCACTAAAAGGGTCATGTCTGAGATGACCACATGTGTTTTCAAAGTTTAAAACAGTCATGTCTGAGGAGAAAAAGTGTTTAAAAGAGTCACGTATGAGGTGACTAAATTGTTTTAAAAGGATCACGTCTGAGGTGACTAAATTGTGTAAAAGGATCACGTCTGAGGTGATCAAATGTTCATAATGTTAATTTGAACAGGTAAAAAGGGTTTAAGTGCTAAATGTTCATAAGTGTAACCCATTCGCACGACTGGATCATAAGTATGGACCAACCATGTGAATGGATCCCATTCGCACGACTGGACATGAGATTGAGACATTCACCCGAATGGCTTATCAAAATGATCCATTCGACCAAATGAAAGGGCGTGAATGAGTCAGTCGACCGACTGAGACTCAGTCGGTTAACTGAGGGTGCGAATGAAAGGGCACGAATGAGTCAGTTGAACGACTGAGACATAGTCGGCCAACTTAATGCGACTGACTGGGCCAATCGCATGACTGAGCCTCAGTTGCCCGAATGAACTGAGCGAATGAGGCCAGTCGGCTAATTGAACTCAGCTTCAGTATTTAAAGGGCCAGTCGATCACATTTTACTCATCACTCCCAATCGCTCCCAAATCGCATTTCTTCCCGTTACTCTGCCAAAATTTCTGTAGACCTTGTTTTCACATTGTTGTTGATCTTCTGACGTTCGTTGACTTATATACAGGTAGATGGCATTGATATCGCACTGAAAACAGAAGGAATGGAACCCAAATTTGTGATATTCGAGTGAAACAAGAACCGGACTGAAAAATGCCCTAATAACCAACATAAACTAAGCAAAATTGTTAAAATTAAGTTTAACAGGTTATTAGTGACTAAATGGCGAGTCTATTGAACCGGTAACCCATGTTAAAACACTTGTTTTGGTCAAGATTTGAACAGCAGGCGACTGAACAGTGGGACAGGTGACTGGTCGTCCGGATGAACTCTAATCGCACGATTGAAACTTGCGATTGGATCAATCGGCCGAATGAACCATGCGAATGAGCTCAGTCGGCCGACTGAACCAATCGCAGACTCAATCAGCACATTGAACTCAATTGCATGTCTCATTCACCCGAACGAGTTCAGTCCATGAAAGAACAACCGACTGAATTTAAACAGATTTAAACATCAGTCGCTTGATTCATTCGCACGAATGAATCTGAACGAATTTAAACATTGCACTTAGAACTGAATTTTGATGTATTATGTACTAATGGTTCTTTGTCTTGTGTTTCAAGAAAATGGATGATAGACGGTCCATCAATCCAAAGCACAACATATGAGCTCACTTGGATCATACTACTCGGAATGGGGCCGAGTTGACAGAGATTATAGCATTCCTTAGACGTTCTCGGATACAGAAGGCTATATCTACACCTTGCACGCCCTACAGGTCATTACACCAGGCCTTCTGGGAGAATACCTCAGTTGATCGCTCTCGTGAGCATTACAGTATACAGAGCTCCATTCTGGGTCATGATATTGAGGTTACTGCTGCTGATATCTAGAGAGTTCTTGAGTTTGGGGACGATAAGAATCACCCCACCAGATTACATCCACTGACTGTGAGAGGCTGCTTCCTCAGGATCAAGTACGCTGGGGACATAAACTCAGGTGTGCTCAACAAGAGCAACCTGTGTGTTGGACCAAAAGAACCAATGAGCCGGATAAGAAAAACCTCTAAGTCCCACAGACATCCCAACAACTGCTGAAGACTTGATCAGTTGTTTCATAAAGTCTGAAGAGCAACAGCTGAAGTACAAGTACTGTAGACGTCAACAGCTGAAGATCTAAAGTACTGAAGAACAACAGCTGAAGACAACAGCTGAACACATCAGCTAAAGACAACAGCTGAAGACATCAACTGAAGACATGAGCTGAAGACAACAGCTGAAGACATCAGCTGATGACAACAACTGAAGATATCAGCTGATGACAACAGCTGAAGTTCAAGTACAAGTACTGAAGCCTTCAGAGTTTGTTACAACAGCTGAAGAAGCATTCTTCAGTTGTTGTGATGGTTTCCTTTTAGTAGTTTTCTTTTTGTTTCAGTATTTGTAAAATGACTGAAGAGCATGTTCTTCAGTCGTTGTAGTTTCAGTAGTTTCTTTTTAGTAGTTGTAGTAACTGATAACACTTAGTATTTTTGTAAGAAGATGTCAGCTGTTTTGACATCTTCAGTAGTTGTGTTTCTGTTGTTTGAATAATTCTGTTAGTCGTCACTATCAAGTGACATCAGCAGACGTCACATCTCCTATATAAGGAATGTTCCACCACGACATTCCTATATAAGGAATGATTGACCTGATTGTATGTGTGACATTTTGCCACCACGAAAGCGCGTTTTGAATGAAATCTTTGATTCGCAGAATTCCTTCTATAACCGTTCACTCTAACATTGAATATCAATTATATTCTTGTGAATTGGCTAAATCATGTGTTAAAATTCCGCTGCAATAATCTCTAATCAATCAAACGTAGATCGCTGATCCTAACAATTGGTATCAGAGCAGGTTAATCATTGATTGATCTATCAATTGATCATTGAAACTGCTTATTGATATCTTCATCTGATTGAATTAGCTTATTTGCAAGAACTGGTTATAGATTATCGATTTTCTGTCGCTTTCGTTTTATTGCTCTCTGTGTTCTCTTGGTTCAAATTGGTCTGTTGTGTTTTGTTCTAAATCAGTTAAAACTTAATTGATTTTGGTTGATTCTGAGAATGACTACTCCTTCTAATGACCCTCACAATACTGGTTCCTCAACCAAGCCTCCGATGCTGGTTAGGACTGAGTATAACATATGGCAACGAAGAATGCTTCATCACCTGTCTGTTAACAGTTCAGTTGTTGGACATCAGTGGTACATGGTCCACACAAGCCTATGGTGAACAATCCGGAAACCAATCAAATGGTTCCGAAGAAGAAGGAGCAATACTCAGATGAAGATCAGAAACTGTTTGAGATTGATGCAAAAGCCCATGGCATTCTGGCCATGGCACTGCCTAATGAAATCTATTCAGGGCTTATGCATCATGAAACTGCTCATGACCTCTGGAATGAACTGAAGGAACAATTCGGTGGAACTGATGAGGTCTTAGCAAACAATAGAGAAATTCTTGCCCAACAATATGAAATATTCTCTCATAAGAAGGGTGAGACACTAACTCAACAGTTTGAGCATTTTTCTTGTTTGATCTCTGAGCTAAAAATGGTCAAACATGAATATACCAATAGCCAGATGAATAAAAGATTCCTCGGATCACTGCCTGAGAGATGGGACACATATACTATTGTCCTACGCTCCAGTGCAAATCTGGATAAACTATCTCTTACCCAACTTCATGGGAAACTGCTTACATTCAAAAGAGAGATAGAGCAGAAAAGGAAACTGTCATCATCAGGAAAGCTCACTGATGATTTTGTACCAGGAAACACTGCCTTGGTTGGTCATGAGTCAGAATATGCCGCATCTGAAAGCAATTATGATGAGCATATTGATTTCTCTTCAAACAGTCCTCATCATGCATTTGTTGGTATTGATAGTCATTCTGGCAGTAATAGTGACAATCTATGCTTCATCATGGATGATCTGAAGGGAATTGATGATGATGATTTAGAAGAGATGGATATTCTGAGCCAAATGGCCTTGATTAATATCCGATCTCAGAAATTCTACAAGAGGACTGGCAGGAAATTCCCTGGACTCTCTGGCAAAACCAAAGTTGGTTTTGACAAGAGTAAGTTGAGGTGTCACAAATGCCAAAGGCTTGGACAGTTTGCAAGAGAATGTAGATCAACTGGATCTAACTCTTCTGCACCCTTTGTGACTTTTCCTAGCACTAGTCTACAAAATAGAGGGCAACATCCTGCTGGTTCTGGTCATCAATCACACCCTGTATCTACTGCATACTTTGTCCCCCAAGGCCCAATGTCATATCCTTTTCCTTGCTATTACTTGCCTCAGCCAAATACGGTTCAAACTCAAATTGCACAACAACCACATGCACTACCCGAACCTCAACCTTCCTAATCTCATCATCAAACTCAACAACACAGCTTTTTCACCCCCAGGAGTTGTTGACTGGAGCAGTTTACCAGATGATTTGTCTGGTCATGAACAACTGTTCTCTGGTGCAGGTCAACATGGTGGTGACAGTCCTTTTGGAAATCTAGCTCTTATGGCTTTGGAGTCTGCTGATACTTCATCCTCTAATGCCTCTACATCACATGGTTCTTCAACATGCCAAAGTAGCATCTGGTATGTAGACAGTGGGGGATCTATGCATATGACAGGAAACAACTCTCTTCTTCATGACTACTCTCAGGGAAAGAAGGGGTTTGTTTCTTTTGGCAATGATGCAAAGGGTTACATCATTGGAAAAGGCTTTGTCTCCAATGGAGAAATAAAGTTTGGTGATGTTAATCATGTAGAAAATCTCAAGTACAATCTCTTGAGTGTCAATCAAATGTGTGATAAAGGTCATGCTGCTCTTTTCACCAGTCTGAATTTGATTGATAAGGTGTTGGATGATCACACTCTCCTGAGGGCCAACAAGACAGGAAGAGTGTATGCCTTAGATCTTTCCAAGAAAATAGATCTCAGAGGCTCTCCTTGCCTATTTTCCAAAGCCTCTCCTCAGGAATCTAAACTGTGGCATAGAAGGCTGGGTCATGTTAATTTCAAAAACATGAATCAGCTCATCCACAATAGTTTAGTGACAGGCTTACCAATAAAGGAGTTCCACTGTGATGAAACGTGCACTGCTTGTTTAAGAGGAAAACAACACAAAGTCTCATTCCCTCCTATTGAAGAGCCTAAGTCCACTGCCTGCTTGCAATTACTGCATATGGATCTATTTGGTCTTGTGAGAGTGATGAGCATGGCAAAGAAGAAATACTGTCTGGTAATTGTGGATGATTACTCCAGATTTGTATGGACTTTCTTTCTGTATTCAAAGGATGAGGTTGCTCAGAAGATTATCAACTTTGTGTTGTATGTTGAGAAGCAGTATTCCCTATCAGTCAAGTGTATAAGGAGTTACAATGGTACTGAATTCAGAAACTATCCACTTGATGAATTTTATCTTTCAAAGGGAATCAAAAGGCAGTTTAGCATCCTAAGGACTCCTGAACAAAATGGAGTAGTGGAGAGAAAGAACAGGACTTTAATTGAAGCCGCAAGGTCCATGTTGGCTGACTCTGGTTTGCCTTTGACCTTCTGGGCTGAAGCTATCAATACAGCTTGCTATGTGCAGAATAGAGTATTAGTAAATCAAAGGTTGATGAAGACTCCATATAAAGCTCTACATCATTTGGCTCCTTTGATTTCATTCTTCAGAGCCTTCGGATGTCCTTGTTTCATTCTTAACACAAAGGATCAACTCCACAAATTTGATCCTAAGGTGGATGCAGGGTACTTTGTTGGTTATTCATCCACCTGCAAGGCTTTCGGAGTATTCAACTGCAGAATAAAAATAGTTGAAGAAACCTTGCATGTGAAATTTAATGAATCTCCTAAGGATAAAATTCCATAAAACCCTGTGGACTTGTTTGATCTGGACATACTGCAATATAATCCTTATCAAACTACAGCTATTGCAGATCATGTGAATAAATCATCCTCTGCTGCAAGTCTTCCACCTGGTGGTACTGAAGATGATGATGATATCAGTACTCACCTTTTCAAGTTTAGTGACCAACTGCCTGAGTCTGCTAAATTTGATGTTCCTGTCCCTTCAGCAGCTCCATCCACAACAAATGCTGATGAGATTTTTGATTCCTCCACATCATTTGATTTGCCATCCAATACTTGGTTTCAAGAATCTGAATTAACATCTGCTGTTGCTGAACCGGCTACAAACACTTGCACTGATCTTATTGTGCACCAAGAGCTGATGGATCACCCTATATCTCAAATCATTGGTGGTATCAATGTTGGCATCTCAACTAGAAGTAAATTGTCTAACCTGTGCTTCTATGCTCTCTTCATCAGTCAGCAAGAGCCAAAGAACTATCATGTTGCTCTGAGAGATAATGGATGGGTGGATGCCATGCAACTTGAACTACTTCAGTTCAAAAAGCAGCAAGTGTGGGAACTGGTTCCTCTACCCCCAGGTAAGTGTGCAATAGGCACTAAATGGGTATTTAGGAACAAAACATATGAAAATGGGCTTATTGTTAAGAACAAGGCCAGACTGGTTATTCAGGGGTTTTCTCAAGAAGAAGGTATGGATTATGATGAGACCTTTGACCCTGTAGCCAGACTGGAGGCAATTAGATTGTTCTTAGCCTATGATGTATTCCATCATCTCAAAGTTTTTCAAATGGATGTCAAAAGTGCATTTTTATATGGCAAAATAAAAGAAGAAGTTTATGTGTGTCAACCACCAGGTTTTGAGGACAATAAACATCCTGAATGGGTGTATAAACTTGATAAGGCTCTTTATGGGTTGAAACAACCTCCTAGAGCCTGGTATGAGACACTTTCTACTTTTCTTCTCAAGAATAATTTCACTAGAGGCTCCATTGATAAAACTTTGTTTATTAAAAAGGTGGATCAGCATAAGCTACTTGTTCAAATTTATGTTGATGATATATTTTTGCATCCTCTGATCCCCAGTTGTGTGGTGATTTTACCAAGTTAATGAAAAAGAGGTTTGAAATGAGTGCAATGGGAGAATTACAGTTCTTTCTAGGTTTGCAGATCAAACAAAAGGCTGATGGAACCTTTATTCATCAGTCCAAATATACAAAAGATCTTTTGAATAAGTTTGATTTACAAAACTGTAAGCCCTGTTCTACTCCCATGTGCAACACCACAACTGGATGCAGATCAGAGAGGTAAAGCTGCTGATGAAACACTTTACAAATGTATGATTGGGTCCTTGATGTACTTAACAGCTTCTAGACCAGATATCATGTTTGCAACTTGTGTTTGAGCTAGATTTCAGGCTGTTCGTAAAGAGTCTCATTTGATTGCAGTCAAGAGGATCTTTAGATATTTGCAAGGTACACAATCTCTAAGTTTATGGTATTCCACTGGACACTCTTGCAAATTAGTTGCTTTTTCAGACAGTGACTATACAGGATGTAAGTTAACCAGGAAGTCAACTTCTAGGCAACTGTTTGATTTCTTGGCAGAGTAAGAAACAAACATTTGTTGCTACATCCACTGCTGAAGCAGAGTACATTGCTGCTGCAAGCTTTACTTCTAAGGTACTCTGGCTTCAGAACCAACTTTTGGATTATGGCATTGCCGAGACTAAGACTCCATTATTAATGGATAGTACTTCAGCTCTTTGCATTGTCAAGAATCCTGTCCAACACTCTAGGACCAAACATATAGAGATCAGACATCATTTTATTCGGGATTTTTTTGAAAAAGGTCTGATTGATCCTAAGTTTGTGCCTAGTGCTGATGAGCTTGCAGACATTTTTACTAAGCCTTTGGATAGTTCATCTTTCCAAAACCTTGTGTTAAGGCTTGGTATGCTGCAGCTAGAATAAGTGATAACTACTGATGATCTTAGTAAATAAGTACTGATGCTCATTAGTAAGCATATCACATATAAGTACTGATTCTGTTCAAACAACTGATAAAGTTACAACTGCTGATGTAGTTATAACTACTGATGTTAGTAAAATCAGATAAGTACTGATGTCCTATGAAACAACTGAAAACAGCAAAAAGTCTCATGAGTAAGTGTTGAGGACAGTATGAAACAGCTGAAAGGATATGAATTGACGAGCACTACTGATGAGAATTTTCTCTTCAGTTGTTTCTAAAACTGTTGTTCATCTTAAACAACTGATGACAAAACCATGTCTTCAGTAGTTTCACAACTACGGATGACTAACACCACGTCGTCAGCTGTTTACAACAACTGATGACAAAACCATGTCTTCAGTAGTTGTCAAACATCTGAAGTCAAAACCATGGCCTTCAGTAGTTTTATAACTACTGATGCCTAAAACCAAGACTTCAGCTGTTTCAACCTCTGAAGGTTTCTGCCACGTCATCAATCTGTTAAAACTACTGATGACTCACATTAAACCTTTCAGTTGCTTTATTAACCATACCCTATAAATACCCAATACCTAAGCCTTGAGTGCTTCATCCTCTCCAAACCTAACGTTCAAATCTCCAAAACTTCTCTCTCATTAAATGGCGATCATGCAGCTCAAACCACGCCATAACTGTGTTGCCTACCTCACAAAATCACCCTGCTGGACAAAGTTCGACGACGCCATTGATCTAATGGTCCAATCACCCTACAAAACGGCATTTCTTCTAAATCCCACCATTCATGTCGAATCCCTTCACCAGTTTTGGACGAACGTTACCATTACCACTGGGGAGAACAACACCGAGTCTCTCCGGTCGGTTGTCAACAACCTTCAAGTGGTCATCACTCCGGAAATTATTCGACAAACCCTCAACTTGGATGATGCCACTTTTCCTGCAGGGTATCCAAAGGGGACAACTGATTTATCCTTTGCCAACCATGGGTATCAGGGAAACCTTAGTGCCTCTACTACTCTGAAGAAACATTTCCATGATGCATAACATCTTATCTTTCACATGGTAAATGTTTGTTTAGCTCCTAAGACATCCTCTTGGGATCAAATGTCTACCCGATGGCGGCAGGTACTATTCTCTATCCTTGGCCAACAAAACTTAAACTTTTCTGACATCATTTTTCTTGAACTTAAGGATATGGCCTCCAAATCTATTTTTAACCGCTGGATATTATATCCTCGGTTCATTATGGCTATAATAGAGAATCAGCTGCAAGCTGAGGGACATGTTGGCCTTGGAGTCCCTGCAACGGCTGTATTGCCTGAAGTATACTCCAGGCACAACTCTGACCAAACAATGAAAATGGCTGCCAAGCTGCGAAAACCCACTCAGTTGGAACCCACAGCCACCACCTCCAGAACCAGAGTCCCCACCAAACCCAAATCCAAAAAGCCAAAAAAGGCTACTCAGGGAGATGAGTCCCCTGAGGATGCCCCTGTACCACAAACGCAGGAAACACATACTGGTATTAACCCCCCCAGTTGTGTCAAAGACTCAACCAGCCACAACCGCACAGGTATCCTCTCAACAGGATCCTGTTGCAACCAATATTGGGGAACCCACACTGCTGGAACCTGTCTCACTTGAGAGGGTTACCATTGAAGCGCACCATTCACCCCAGGTGCAATCCGCTTCTACCCAATCACCACATGCAACCGCCCCCCAAAGTCCTACATTAATTGTTGCACAAGTGCTGAGTCAGTGGCACTCCTCACCCCCTCCCCAGATACCAATTACAACTGGGCATACCTCTACCATTGAGGGGGAGGATCAAAGTGCATCTGATAACCCACAGCATAGGGGTTACAATGTTCCATCTCCTAGTGTAGAAAAGGAGATTGGAACTTCTGGTGAGGCTGCCACTTATCCTGCTTCAGCATATGATCAGGATGTAGTTGGTACCATTACTAAGACCTTACCAGAGGCAACCACTGATGAAGGACATAGTCCTGAGGCAGGAAGTCCCCAGTTCCAAGACAAAGGGGCACATACTACAAGTGATCTACACTCAGTGCATGTTCATCCTCATTCTATCAGGAGGTCAGGTGATTCAGTACCCACTGATGATGACCTGGGCTTCCTTTATGATGTCTTAGCCCAAAACACCATCCTGGAAGAGGAGGTGAGCAGACTCAAAGAGCTGCTTGCGAAAACTTCTACGGATCAAAGACCATCTGCCCCTCAAACCCCACAGATGGCACCTTCATCTGAAGGTCTCCTAAACACAGAGCCACTCCCAAATTCTCAGCCACCTGCCTCTGCTTCTGGCACTATTTCTCAGGGACAGAACCCTCCTGAGCAAATAGTTGCTATCTTTCACCAATCATTACCCCTCATCACATCCACTATAACTGATTTGGCCCTTAAAAACCTTGATGAGAGGCTTCCCTCTATTTTACAACCCATGATAGAGGATGCTCTGAGAAAAAAGCTTTCTGACAATCAAACCACTGCAACAAATGCAACCAAAAAGGGGGAGATTCAGTCAGTGAAAGCAAAAAGGAAGAGGAGTGCAGAGAGAACAGAGAAGGAGAAAGAAACAGAAGTGGAAAAGAATAAGGAGATGGTAGTGGAGATTTAAAAAGGAAAGGAGAAGAAAAGTGCCTTGGAGCTGATGGTAAAAGAGGCTGATGCTGAACACAGCCAATCAATGGATAACATCATTGATCAGCTGTTTAGGCAAGGCCATGACACAGACAAACTTGACTCTGAAATCAGAAGACTAGAGATTGAAGAAATCCAGAATAGATGGGCAAGTTATGATGTGTTAGAAAGAAAGAGGCTGGAGATCATGATCAGATTTATAGCAAAATATCATGGAAGATCAATGATCGAAATCAAGGCTTGGTCCAGGGACAACATCTTGGCAATAACCACCAAGATCTGTTCATGTGAAGTATACACAAAGGGACTTGTTATTGAAGCTTTGAATGAAGCTGGTGCTGGGAGCAGGACTGAACTAGCCAAGCAATCTAAAGCTACACTCACTTCCAAAATGCTAGAACAGCCTGTCAACATTCCCACACCTACACCACCAAAACAACAACCCACCAAACCAACTCCCTTACCCTCAAAACCAGTAGCCGATGATGTACCCCAGAAGAAGAAGAGAAGGGTATTGAGGCTAGAAGATGATGAAGAAGATGATGATGAAGATAGGCTGCCACTCTCAGCTGTCATACAGTTGCTGAAGACCACAAGTCACTCCCTAACAATTACTCCTGAAACCCAAAGACAAACTGTGAAAGTAAAGCTAGAAGAAGAAGAACTTCACAAACAACACGATGAGGAATTGTTGAGGAGGGTTGACAAAGCATATGCAGTCACATCCTCTATCATCAACATGAAGAAGCAAGCACTCAGATTATACACTCTTAAGCATACATTTCAATATCAAAAGGAGAAAGTAAGGATTTGGCCTGATCCTAGGGTGTCTCACAGGATTCACAAGAAAAACATTCCACAGAGATACATTGGCCAGGTGAAAAAGATTGTAGATGAAGTGATCTCCGTGGTCTTTGTAGTATCACCCTGGGAAATCCAGGAAGACTTCAAGAAAGCTTATAAAGCTAACCAAACCCCACAGAAGATGCTTGAAAATAAAATGGTGAAAAAGGGGTTAGTTTATAAGAGGCTTGAAGAAGCCAGGAAAAATGAGCTCCAGTTGTTCCTTGAGGGTAATCACCCTGATGAGTTTGCTTATAGAATAATAACAACTGTGGAGCTAAAGAATGGGAAACAGGCCAAATACCTAGCTGAGTACTATGGGCCAGAATCTTTATTTGAAGGAGGTGTTGAAGAGCTGACCATGGAGGAACAAATCACCTTCTTAGAGGCCTATACAAGAGAGTCATATAGACTCATAATGGGGAAGTAGATCTCATGAATGGGGTATCAGCTCTATGTCCAGTTCCCCAAGACAGAGTTCCCATTCATACTTTGCCAATCAAATCATTGAGACTATTTCCAGGCCGGTACTTACAAGGGTCACTTCTGAGCTGATCTAGAAGACAAAAAGACCAATCATTATACCATAATAAGTGGGACATCTTCAATAAGTTTAGAGGTTTTGGTTGCATTGGTTCAGGGGGAGTTTGTTGGACCAAAAGAACCAATGAGCGGGATCAGAAAAACCTCTAAGTCCCACAGACATCACAACAACTACTAAAGACTTGATCAGCTGTTTCATAAAGTCTGAAGAGCAACAGCTGAAGTACAAGTACTGTAGACGTCAACAGCCTGAAGATCTAAAGTACTGAAGAACAACAGCTGAAGACAACAGCTGAAAACATCAGCTGAAGACAACAGCTAAAGACATCAGCGGAAGACAACAGCTGAAGACATCAGCTGAAGACAACAGCGGAAGACATCAACTGATGACAACAGCTGAAGACATCAGCTGATGACAACAGCTGAAGACATCGATGACAACAGCTGAAGTTCAAGTACAAGTACTGAAGCCTTCAGAGTTTGTTACAACAGCTGAAGAAGCATTCTTCAGTTGTTGTGATGGTTTCCTTTCAGTAGTTTTCTTTTTGTTTCAGTATTTGTAAAACGACTGAAGAGCATGTTCTTCAGTCGTTGTACTTTCAGTAGTTTCTTTTCAGTAGTTGTAGTAACAGATAACACTTAGTATTTTTGTAAGAAGATGTCAGTTGTTTTGACATCTTCAGTAGTTGTGTTTCAGTTGTTTGAATAATCTTGTTAGATGTCACTATCAAGTGACATCAGCAGACGTCACATCTCCTATATAAGGAATGTTCCACCACGACATTTCTATATAAGGGATGATTGACCTGATTGTATGTGTGACATTTTGCCACCACGAAAGCGCGTTTTGAATGAAATCTTTGATTCGCAGAATTCCTTCTATAACCCTTCACTCTAACTTTGAATATCAATTATATTCTTATGAATTGGCTAAATCATGTGTTAAAATTCCGCTGCAATAATCTCTAATCAATCAAACGTAGATCGCTGATCCTAACACTATGCCCCCGGAACAAGTACTTGGCGCATCTGATCCTAAAGTGCATTGCTTCGAGGAGGGGTGGGTTCGATGATCTATCAGACCAGATTCAGAATGCCTACGTGGCACTGGTGCTGAACCACCCTTTCAGTTTTTCGAGTATGATCTTTACTTATTTGGTGGAGAACCTGGAGGCAAAGGGGAAGGAAGGATTTTGTATGTACCCCAGGTTTCGACAGCTGATCTTCAACGAGAAGCTGCTACTTCTTCCCAAGGAGAGTCATGATGTTGTTGCTTTGGAGATTATGGATGACACGACCTTGGTCGGATGAGGGTGTATAGGGGCAAGCAAGTGAAGCCCCAGGTGAAGAGGTTGATTGGCCATTTGGCCAACGAGAGATATGTGGCGTCGGGGAGACGCAAATGGTGTCATGATGATAGTGATTCTCATGACGAGAGGCTACTACTCCCAGAGCATGACTCTGATGATGACGACAGTGGGGACGCTGGGGATGATATGCCTACTCCACCAAGAGGCTCAGTTTTTGATGTTATACCTCCAGTGTCCGCCCCAGCTGGAGACATAGCCGAGTCTGCTGGTTTCCATCAGGATTTTGTTCCTGGTGAGGAGGAAGAGGAGTCGGAAGAGGAGCCCTTGACACGTACTGTAGGAAGCAAGGTTGTTCCCACAGAACATAGGCTAAGGGCGGTTGGTGAACGCCCAAGAGACTCAGGAGAGACAGCCACTGATCCGAGTTATGCACCGGAGTCAGCTAGTAGGGTTGTAGGGGGAGCATCCACCTCAACGGGAACGAGGAAGAAAAGGATGGCTCAGCCCCATGGTCAGAAGAAGAAGAAAAGAGGACACACCTTCGTTACCACCACAGCCACCACAGCTACTACTACCACCACCACACCTCCCACCACTATACAGATTCCATCTACCACCATATCTTTCACTCCCACATCACCTCCACTATTTCACAAACCCATCTTCACTACAGCCACCACCACCACCACTACCCACCAAGCTGGATCCTCAACCATCCATCTCATACTTATGGATCACCTCTACCTCCAATTGGGGTAGAGGAACAGCTGTCTGCGCTCAACAGGATGGTGATGCTCCTATTAGCTGCAGATGAGGAGAAGGCGGCTCAAATCCGCCAGCTTTCTAATCTTACTGCTGCTTAGTTTCACCAGATAGAAGAGCAGGCTCGAGTCACAGCAGTTTCAAGGTTTTGTATTGTTGAATCCTTGACAAATGACAAAAATAGGTAGTCTAAGCTTGAATCATCTGGGTCATCAGAATCTGAATCTTCACTGAAAGATCCAAGATCTCCTCTTGAGTTCTTCTTATCTGTAGAATTAAGACAATTTGGTTGATCAAACTAATTAGATTGAAAAGAGTTTGATAATGAATCTAAGTCAAATAACCATGCAGGACCATTTGAAACTGATAGAAATGAACTTTTCAGAAATTTAACGTTGAATGTTTCAAGAATTACATTTGTCCTAGACTTGTAGACTCGATAGGCTTTTGAAACCGATGAATATCCAACGAAAAATCCATTATCAGATTTTGCTTCAAATTTTCCTAATTGAACACTTGAATTAATAATCATAACAGGACAACCAAATGATTTTAAAAAGTTTATGTTTGGTTTTCTACCAAACATTAACTCATATGGAGTTTTCAGTTTATCTTTGACCATTAAAATTCGATTTTGAACGAAACACGCAGTTGATATTGCTTCATCCCAAAAAGTGATAGGGATTTTTGCATGAGCTAACATAGAACGAGCAGCTTTAATCAGTCTTCTATTCTTCCTTTTAGCAACTCCATTTTGTTGAGGAGTTCTAGGAGCACTGAACTAATGAGCTATCCCTTTCTATGCACAAAACATTTCAATGTTAGCATTTTTTAATTATGTTCCATTATCACTTCTTATTATTTTCACTTTGTTGTCTAATTGATTTTCAACTTTAATGATAAATTCTTTTAGTAATTCAGCTGTTTCAGATTTGGTATAAAGAAAGAAAACCCATGAAAATTTTGTGAAGTCATCAATGATAACTAAACAATATGATTTTCGTCCAATACACTTGACGTTTGTTGGTCCAAAAAGGTCCATATGTAACATCTGAAGAGGTTTGGATGTTGAGTTTATAGGCTTGGACTTATAAGACGCTCTGTGTTGCTTTCCCTTCAAACATGCTAAGCAGTGATCATTTGTTGCACACTTCTTGGATGGAAGTCCAATGACATGATTTCCTGCTACAAGCTTGTTCATGTTCTTGAAGTTTGAATAACCAAGATGTCTTTGCCATAACTGGCTTTTATCACTTGATGCCTTTGCAATTAGGCATGTTGTTTCAGTTGAAAGATCAACTTAAGACATATCCAATTTGTATACATCTCTGTCTCTCTCAGCTGTAACAATCACCCAATCTTTGCTTATCTTGAAACCTAGCTTCAAAACATAACAGAATGAATTATCAAATAGAACAGAATAAGATTTGTCACATATTTGAGATACTCTTAAAAGATTAAAGTTCAACTGTGAACAAAAGTTGACTTTATCAAAGCTTATTATCCCATTGGATACTGTTCCTTCTCCAGTTATTTTTCCTCCAGCATCACCACCAAAGGCGACGTGAGTTCCATCTTTTGACTTAAAGTCTTGTAACAAGGCAGTATTGCCTGTCATGTGCCGACTACACCCACTATCCACATACCATGAATTGATTGGTCTTTTTGGCGTACCTGCACTACAGGAAAGTTAAGTTGAAATATCTACAAAGCCGAAATGGTCTTGGGCTTTCCAAATGTATCAACAATTGTAAATTGTTTATAATGGAGATTATTCAAATCATGTTTATTTTTGTTGAATTTACCAATTTTATTTTGAAAATTGTTTGATTTATTTTTGTGAACATTCATACCATTTGATTGATCATCTTTTGAAATGTATTGATGTCTAAAATTTTTATTGTTCATCCTTACAGATCTTGGTATAAAGTGTTCTTGCATGTTATGTTTTGAGCTCACATAACTGTTCTTAGGAAAAGATCTCAAACCTACATTAGGTTGATTAATGTCTCTTTGAAATCCATTAGTTTGATTTCTCAAATACTGTGGATTAGCAAATCCTTTGCTCATGTTTGATTTTGCAAAGTTTCTAGTGAGAGATTTATTTCTAAAGTAACAATTTGCAGTGTTATGAGTCTTTTCATCACAATAAGTACAATCTTTGTTATAATAACAATCTGCTGTCGAATGATTTCTTATGTCACATATGTGACAGTGCTTGTTGAAGTAGCACTCAGCAGTATTATGATTATTCATATCACAAATTTCAGAGTACTTTTGTGGAGTTAAAAATAACTTTTTGTTAACTTTTGACAATGACATGATGTTTGATTTTGGTGTCAAATAGTTAAACTGTTGTCTTTCATTTTTCACAGTTTGATTTTGTGTTAGATTATTGTTGATTTGTTTAACATGAACTTCCTTCTTGAATATATTAGGAGCAAATCTTTTTGCTACAGCGGAAGTCTTTGAATCTGAACTAGATTTCAGATCAGAGTTTGATTTGTTCATAATTGCTTTATTATCTGGAAGAGAATTCATATTTAACATACTGCTGACACACATTTAATTGGTTTTAGTTTTGTTGTTTGATTTGTTTCTTTAGTCAAATTTTCTGAACTTTTGTTTTGTTCAGATGTTGATTTTGTAGGTTTCTTTCTTCTTCTTTGATTCTTTGATTTTGAAGAACTTGGTTTATTTTCTGATTGAACATCATGAGAAGACGATTCCTTTTCTCATTGAAATTGTTTCAAATTGATGGTGTTTGAATCTTCTGATGTTCCTATCTGTTGTTTATCTTTGTTTTGAACTCTGACTTCTTCTATTACATTATGAATTTGATTAGAAGAGATATTTTGTTTTGATTGTTTTGGTTAAAATGATTTTATCTTGATTGGATGACCATTTTTGACCCTTTTTTAATCTTTTTCAACAAACACTTGAACATTTTCCTTTTCTTCTTCTGCATTCTTGGTTTTGATCTGGAAGGCTTTAAGCTTTGCTTTATTTTTAGGCGAATGATCATGAGTATTGAAGTTCTTTGGTAGTGTCTTTGTGATAGATTTGGGCATAGGTTCATGAGTGAAACCTAACCTGCCTTTTGTTTATCTTTTCTTTCACTGATTAGTTTTTCTACTATCATTTTTGAACTCTTTACTTTTGCCAGATCAACTTGAGTAGCAGCATGTGCTATTTTCTCTTGTTCAAGAACTTGGTCATCTCTTCTAGTTGTTTTGTAACAATTTCTAAATCTTTGATTGTTTTGTTCCATGAAGTTTGAAGAGAGATAATCTTTTGATGTGCAGTTTTATGATCAGATTTAAGTTGGTTATGCATAGATTCCTCTTGTTTTAGCTTTTCACAGATTTTGAATGAATAGTTTCTGTAGTGTTCAACATGTTCATAGCATGATTTGGTGCAAAGCTTTTATCTTACTTCTCATGGTATTTCAGGAAACTTTAGAACTATGGTTTCAGATGTTAAATTAGAAGAGTTAACCTTTGATTGATCAGACTGAACCATTAGAGCTACTTCCTCTGTATCTTCTTTAGGATCAGACTTGTCACTCCAATCATAGTTATCTTCCTCTTCATCACTTTCCACTTTTGGGTCATTGTTTTCTCACCAATCTTCTTTTTGAATTTCTACAATAAGAGATAAACTTGATGTTAATTCATTTGTAAATTGATCTGCATATGCACTCCAATCATATCCATCTTTTATGCTGACTACTAGTGCTTTCTTTCTTTCATCAGATAATTTGGTTTCATCTTTGAGCTCTGGCATAGGAAGACTTTGATAAGGGTTTTGAAAATTTTTCTGAGCTTGTTGAAACCTTCAATTTTTTGAGCTTGATTGAGCACTTCCTCCATTATTCCTTAGAGCTTTGCATTCTCTTGAGAAATGTCGATAACTGTTGCAGTTAAAAATCTAGCTTTTGACTTGTCAAATGCAACAGTCTTGTTTGCACTAGGCTTGTATTTCTTGTTGACATAAGAATGTTTTTGAGTCCTATAGGCGATCATCACCATCTGCCAGTTCAGGTCCATCTCTTCAACATCTTCAGGATCCATTTCAAATAAATCCTGCAAAACAAAATCTAGTTGAGTTAAATGGCTACCTTGATATGCTTGAAAGCTGGCCATAAATGCAGTAAATGCAGTTTTGGACTCTTCATCCTCTAATAGGATGTTAATCACATCTTTAACTTTACTAGATTTAGCAGAGTTAGATGATGAAGAAGTCTCTGTCTGAATATTTGATGATTGGGACTGTGGTTTATGAGGAGATTGAGAATGAGACTGAGTTGTATATGCAGGTGCACCGGTAAATGATGAGTCAGTGAAGAATCCTGCTCCAACAAACAGATCTCCTTCTTCTTCAGAACTTTTCTCACTCTTTGCGATGAATGCATTTTCTATGGTGGTTGCACGAGAAGCAACAAACTGATATTGAGACATTGATGCTGCTTTATCATTTTCCTTGAGCTTTCATCAATCTCCACTGATTCTATTTTTGCAATAAGAAGATCTAGATCCATTGGAAACTTCTCAGTATGCTTTAGTAGAGTTACAGTTTGTTTCCATGATGATGGTAAAGCATTGAGCAGTCTAAGATTTAAATCTTCAAGACCAGGTTTGATACCAGCTGTTGACATCTCAGTTATGAGTTGAACAAATCTGTTCATCATTTGATTTATTGTCTCTCCAGACAAATGTTGAAACAATTCTAATTGTCTTTTCAGCTTTTGTTTCTTTAGATTTTGAATCTCCTTACCTCCTTCACAAATGATCTTCAATGCTTTATATAGTGTATATCTAGTTTGATATGCATCAAGCCTTGTAAGAACTACGAAAAGCAGTCCTTTACACATCAATGACAGGCTTTAATATCATTCTTAACTCTTTTCAGATCATCTCCTTGAAGATCATCTTCTGGATAAGGTTCTGGAGAATCTTTAGAGTACACAAATCCTCTGGTCCATCAGTTATTATAGGAATGTATGGTCCTTTTTCTACATATTTCCAAAGATCACTGTCAATGGAATTAAAATGTTCTTTTAGTCTAAGAGACCAATTTTTGAAACCAGCTCTATTTTTAAGTTTTGGAACTCTGTTTTCAGAATCTTCTGATTTTACCATTCTTATATTTTTGTTGTTTTCTTATATTTTGAATTTTTTTTAAAAAAAATTTGAAAAAGTTTTTCAAAGAGTTTTCTTTAAAAAAATTCTAAGTATCAAGGTTAAAACGTCTGAACAGTATTCAAACGTCTCAACAGTGGATGCGTCTAAGTTGATAAACGTCTAAGGGAATGCCTTAGAAAATTTTTCCAAAAACGTCTAAAATTGATGCGTCTGAACAGTTGTAAAACGTCTGAACAGTTGTAATGCGTATACACAGTGTTGATGCGTCTACAGAGTGTTGATGCGCCTACACAGTTATCAAACGTCTAAACAGTTCAAAAACTTCTCAACAATGATACATCTGGACACTCGAACAGTGATCAAACGTCTGAACTGAAAACGTCTACACAGTGTTGTTGCGACTAAACAGTAGTCAAACGCCTAACACTTAGACAATTTTTTAGCAAACTTCAACCCTAATGCGTCACATTCATCATGTTCATATGAATATAACAGACTCAAATCATCTAAATTCTTCAAATGTAGATGAATTCAATTGAAACTTTTCAATTAAGGTAGTTTTATATCGATAAACATTCTTCTTAATATCAATTTCCTCAATTTCAACAACAAATCACTCAATTTTTGAAATTTCAATTTAAAACTTCAAGCCATTTTTGAACAACAAATTCAACAATTTACTTGAATTTGATGAATTGATGTGCTAATTGTGTTTCAAATCATGTTTCTGATGATGAAACACAACTGAAATTCACAATTTTTCACTTGAATTGTATCTCAATCACAGATTCAGTGAGATTTTAGGTTTTCATGTTCGATGAACTTAAAAAGAAAATCAATCACTAACAGCTTACCTAATACCATTTGATAGGATCAAATGAATATATCTGTGATGATTTGTAGCACAATTCAATGAAATTCACACAAAGTAATCAAATCAAAACAAGATATCAATAAAATTCAAGTTTTCATTCATATCAAGCTAAGACAATTACAAGTATGAAAAGCATATTCGAATATCTTGTGTATTCATTACTATCTACGTGCAAATATAAGCTATTTATACTCAAAACATAAAGTAAAGGAACTAACAAATTACAGAAATAGTCCCTATACTATTACAGAATATTAAAAGACAAATAAAGACTACATGTTAATCTTTCTTAGAGCACTTAACACATTTCTAGGCGCATGGACCACTGTTCCGGCGCATGGACCACTGTTCTGGCGCATGGGCTATACTTAAACATTTCTAGGGTAATCTTAGGCGCATGGGCTACTGTTTAGGCGCATGAATTACACTTAAATCTTTCTAAGGCATTTTCAGGCGCATGAGCCTTATCTAGGTGCATGGACCTTGTGTTCAACATGTTTCCGGTATGTTTTCAAACCCAATCATCAAACCCATCTATTCTAAGATTAATGTGGCTATTCTAAACATGAACAACCTATAAGCATTCAAGAATCAACATCCAATCATGCACATTACATACGGGTAAACATATATAAGCTTTGAAAATCATTTTAATACACGTTCAGCCACAAAGATAGTTTAAAACAAGTAAAAAACCGGGGTCTAGAACTCACATGATTCAACTTGAGTATTTCTTCCTTTCTAACCCGCTTGCAATGAGTTCAAACACCTAAAAACAAGACCAAGCACACACACCCGAGCACATACACAAACACATAATCACATATGCATATAACCGGATAAACCTGTCATAAACATTTAAAAACCTTGAATTCTTACCTTGAATTCACTTCTCTTCTTCTTTATCCAAGAGTTTTCCCCCTCCTCTCTCTCTCTCTAAAACCAAAGAAATGTTGATGTGAAGTGAGGGTGGGCGGCCATGGCCACCATTACACCAACTTTTTCAAAGTTTTGTCCTTTTGGACACTTTTAGTCCCTCCATGTGGACTTTATTACTATTTTTTCTTTTTATTCATCATTTCTTGTCTTCTAAAATAACCAGGTGTTACAATACGTATATATATACGTATATATATATACGTATATATTTATATATATATACGTATATATATACGTATATATATATATGTGTATATATACGTATATTATATATATATATATGTGTATATATACGTATATATATATATATATAAATATATATATATATATATATATATATAATATATATATATATATATATACGTATATATATATATATAATATACATATATACGTATATATATATATATGTATATATATACGTATACATATATACGTATATACGTATATATATACATATATATATATATATATATATATATCGTTGGAGGGTGTAAGTTACAACACAAAGAGGAGATTAACTAAACTTTAATCAAACAGTAAACTGGATTAACCAAGTTGAGATACTAAGAACAAAAGTAATGCAAGAGAGACAGAACACAAAGAACACAAGTGTATGGTTTTCAAGAGTACAGTATATTGCTTTCTCTATGTTCTATTACAAGCGTTACAAAGCATATATGAAAGATACAAGAACATGAGATACTTATACTACATCCTATAGCCGGCTATATACTTTGAAAGCCAGCTGGATACAATTGACTAGACACAAACAAAATCAATTGTATAGTCCAAAGGCAGATTGTCTTTTGACTTGTGAATATGACATGCCATAGCTCACATCCTTATCTATTACAAAAAGGATAAACTACATAAAGTAGAAAGTTACAGACTCAAGACCTCAATGTACAGTTACCAAAAGCATGGACCTTTTCACTAACTCATGTAAGTTGGTGACTTGCAGAGATGCAGCGGAAAGGTGTCCAGCTTTATGGAACAGTACATCAGATAAAGCATGTTACTAAAAGTCTTCAGAAGAAATCTGTCTTCATGAACATGAAGCTTCGGAAGACTTTGTCTCTTAGGCTTCAGGAGACTTCATGTTTACCCTCGGAAGATATTGGTCTTGGCTTTAGAAGATTTCACACTTAGAGTATTTCCTGTTTCATGTATGAAACTTCATAAGCTTCTTCTTTAATATACTTGTGCAACATGCAGGATAGACTTAAGATGTTTAGGTTGCATCAGCCTCTCCATTAATGTCTATAAACTCCCCCTAGGCTGATGCTACCAAAATACATAGAAGACTTCATATATCAACTGTCCTTATTAGGATGATCACCAATCCTTACTTCATAAAGGATCCTTCAGACTATCAAAATGTCTTCTCATATCAAATAGGTCATGTAGAGGCAACTGAAACATATCTTGCCATGTGTAAGTGTCTTCAATGCCTTGATCTCTATTGACATGCCATCTTTCTGGATTTGTAGTATATGTCCAAGACAAGATGGGTCTTCCTGATGCTAGAGGAGCTGTTTGAATTGGAGTTGATGTAGCATCCTCTGGCTGCACAATCTCAAGATGTTCTTACTCATCCTGGGATTTCGAAGAGGGTGCAGTCTTCTTCTTCTTTGGCTTTGGTTTAGAAGCCATCCTCTTCTTTCTCTTTCCAAATTTTAACTAAGAAGACTGGCGTGCAGCACCAGATTGATCTTCACTATCTTTCTTAGTTGGGACTTCCCCTCTCCCAAGCTCAAAAGGAGAGGGAGGTTGACCCTGCTATGGATCAGAAGATGAAGCTTGTTGAGTTTTAGCAGGAGGTCCAGGTTATGTTGTCTCTGGTTGTTCAACCTTAACCTCCACTTCAGGTGGGGTTTGACTTGGAGTGGAGTGTAAGTCAATGAGCTCTCCACTTTTGACGTTCTGCTTGATCACCCTAATATGCTCATCCATAGTGGATAGAGACATGGGGCCAAGTCTCCTTTCAGAGAAACCATATAGCTTCAAGAATCTCATCATCCTCTACCTATCAGCAGACTTCTTCATGCTCTTTTGGATGATGGCTCTTCATTTTGCAACTTCTTCCCTTATTTTCTTCTTAGTTGTCTTTCTGTCCTTGATTATCTCAAGTTCAAGCTGTTTTAAGTACTCAAACTCAACATAATCATTGGACAAGGGAAGAAGTGCATCTGCCTGATAGAAGCCTGCGGCACTCAGGTAGTTGATCATCTTGATCCTTTCTTCTTTTTTGTCTACCTAAGGTTCTTGTTGAACCATATCTTCTTGTGCAAGACTTTCCTGAACTGGGAAGAGGGTAGGCATATCCTTGTACAGTCTTTTTCTTCTTCTCTCTTTTTTGACTTGCACTAGCAATTCTGCATCTTCTACCTCCTTCTTCTCCCATGACGTTTCCAGGTCAACTAGTTCATTCAACTCATCTAAGGGGAGAGAAATGACATTGTCTATGTCATAGTTCCTAGTCTGTAAATAGTTTATCCTAACTTCCCTTAACTCATCATTTTGAGTATCTGGTTTGGGGACAGCCCTGATAGCAAACTTCATGAGTCTTGAAGACTCAGCAGAGGAACTTTCTCCCCTTAGCTTCCATTTCTTCTCTCTCTCTCTCCTTCTCCTTAATCCCCTCAGTTGTCATTTTTCTTTACCCTTTGTCACTCACAAACGTTGTGACTCAGGGTGGAGACAACTTTGGCCTTCATTGCTTATTGCAGCATCTGAGCTCAGGCTAGAGAGAGGTTGAGAAGCACCTTCACCAGCAGGTGTCTCAGAAGGAGTGTGGATCTCTACAGCAGTTGTTGATGATGATGAGACAGGTCTCTTAGGTTCTGCCACTAGGCCTTCAGTCAAGGATTACCCTATGAAGCTAATCTTAGGGTCCTCCTCAACATCCAGTTGACCGATTGCATTGCCTCATTGCCTAAGTCTCCTTCTAAGCTGAACTCTACAGCGATCCTGTCTTGGATTCTTTTAGCCAGTATGTTAGCTTGTCTTGATTGGCTTGGGTTGACAAGTGGCATGTTGACTAGATCCAGACCTTCACACTAGTCCAAGGTCTGAAAATTTAAGACTTCTTGTTACCCTTGAACTCTTATGATGATTAAGGCTTTCCTGATGTTGTCATACCTCCACCCAATGATGTTATTGGAAGATGGTGAAGGTAACATAGCCCTTGGTATCCCATCCTCAAACAAACTCTGTATGAAGGAGTCTGTGTAGTCCATATCAATGTGAACTTGAGGAGGTGGTTGAGAATGCATAATCGCAACTGAGGATGGTGAGTCCTTAATGTCCATTCTCTCTGAAGAACTCCCAGGTTTTGTGGCTGTAATGACTTTCTCCCCCTTTTTGGTAGCATCACCCACTTGCATAGGTGAGCTGGAAGATAGGTCAATCATATCCACAAGTTTATATGTTCCTGGTTGAGCTCTTCTTAAGGGTCTCCCAGCTACTTATTCCTTAAGATATGAAATCTCAAGTTGCTAATCATTGATCCTGTTGTGTAAGGTAGTCACTTAAGATTCAAGGTGACTGACCTGTGAGACTAAGTAAGTGCATGTTTTAGACAGTTTTTGCACGAGTAGTCTTAGATTCCCCTCATCTTCATCAGAAGATTCATTGGAGGATGAGATGATTGGACCAGAGTCCTCTGTCTCACCACCAGCGTGAGGTTCTTGGCTGCTGGTTTTCCTCTGCTCACTAGTAGTCTTAGTTGAGATGTTAGTGGGCTGAGTTGCCATGGTTGAGGTCTGAATGATGTAATCACTTTTAGAAGTGAGAGCCTCTTCCATATGGACATCCTGAACAGGTTCAGGAGTGTCTGCCTCAGTTGTAGGTGATTGATGTGGGATAGATGTAGGAGACACAAGAGTATTCATCTCTTTTCGAGTAGGGGAAAAGAAGAGAGACGCATTATACTCACTCAAACCTCGATCTTAATCAGTATAGAAGTCAAGATTAGGAATTGGTTGGTTGAGATCTATAGGCTGGGGATGGTAACTGTCCCGAGAAGGTTAATCACTTGAGTGTTGAGACTCAGAGTGATGGCTTAAGGCAGTTGGGCTAATGAGCTCATCAGGCTGAGCATGAGGAACCTCAGCACTGATTCTTGAAGAGATGGGCGTTGTCTGCTCTTAGGAGAAGTAGGAGCTCAAGTGTCCACTTCTTCCTATATGGGTGAGTATATGGGGGCCTCCACAAACTGAATAGCCTGAGTAGGGGTTTGTTTGGATTTTCTTTTGTAAGTGATGGTGATTTGAGGCTATGAGAGTGGTTGGGAGATAGCAAGTGCGGGCTCAACACTAGCTTGTGCTGCTAGGTTGTCACCTTGAACAATAAGCTCTAAAATTTTTGGGACTAGGGCTGTTTCTACCCCAGAGAATCCAACAGTGGGCTTTCTCAGAATTTTAAAGATGCCGGGCTTCATCTGTCCCAATTTAAGAGTGTTACCTGTTTCCCTCAACTATGAGCCCAGTTCATAGTTAAAAATGTACTGGACATATCTAGGAAACATGTAATACTCTAAGGAGTCTAAATTAGAAAGTAAATTTGTATAAACAAATTGAGAATACCTGAATTTGAGCCCCTGAACCATTCCATGGATTATGAAGGAGAGATCCTCAGGAATCTGGTCCCATCCACCATGCTTGTTTGATAAGCTGTGGATGACCAAATGGAGCAGGAATCTCCATTGGGATGAGACGTTCCCTTTCCTAAAGGTCTTTACAGAGAAATCTCCCTCATATCCCATCTGCTCGAAGGAATGATTACAGCTTCCTTTGGGAAAAAAACCTCACCTTCTTCATAATCCAGCTGAAGATGTCTATTGATGATGGCCAGAGTGATGAAGATTGTTCTCCCTTGCACTGCGGCAGACAGTGCCTTCTCCCCATCCATAATGAACTCTTGGCAGGTCTTCCAGAATTCAAGCAACTGATCCTCATAGTGTGCAGGATCAATGGTTAGGGAAGTGAAATAGTTTGACAGAGTTAGAAAATGGCAAACCTTTGAGAAATGAGGATATTCTCAGAGCTTAACAGAGCAACCTGATTTGTTGCCTGTGTAGCTGCATGGTAAAGTTGGGATCATTTCTTTGAGCAAGGTTGGTCATTTTAAAGTAGCTTTTGACAAAAGACATGTTTCTTCTTTAGGTGATGTTGAACACAAGTTTAAAACATAAGTATCATTCTTCCTTGTATATGCTTGAAGTCATGAAGGAGGGAATGATCTCTAGTCATGTGTTAGGAGCATCCACTGCCACATACCATAAGCTATTGGACCTATATGGATGAACCTACAAGCATAAAGAACTAATTAGCATAAGGAACCCAAGCCATAATGGTCTTGGTTTTCCTGTTCCTATTCGTGATAGTCATTTCTTGATAGTTCCCCCTAAATTGTGGTTTAGATGGAGGTGTCTCGGGAGATTTTTGGTAGTAAATAGATTGAGTCATCTCATAAACATCTACTGAAGAGTCAGAGGAGTAATGAAAGCTTTGGTCTTAATTTCTTTGTTGGAATTTAACCCATTTTTCATTCTCAAAAATTACTTTTACTTTAGGAAGGTCAATTTTTGGTTTCACAGTATGATGTTTTCTTTTACCCTTCCACAATTCCTTCAAATTTCTCCAATCATTTATAAATCTAGATATACTAGATTGATTGTTGTGAAAATGAGGTCTGATAGTGTGTTTCACAGGAGATTTTTTTTAGATGGGCTTGTTTTAGGGAATTCTCACTCCCTTCTGATTGAAGTGACAATGAGATGTATTGTGATTGTTCATGTCACAGACTAAACACAATTTGTTAAAATATTAGTTTTTGGTGGAATGATTGTTCATATCACAGATAGAGCAATATTGATTGTAAAAGCGCTTTTCTATCTTGTGATTAAACATATAACAAATGTCACAGTACATTTTTTTGTTGCTTCAAGCAGATTTCGATTTGTGGGACTCAGCTGATTTTCTCATTTGCTGCTGAGCCACATTATTTAGCCAAGGGGATGAATCAAAAATCAGTCTTTTTGTAGTTTGTTTCATAACAGTACTTTTTGTTTGATTTTCTAGACAGTTTTTGTTTATTCTACCCTTTCTTTGTTGATTTCTCAAACTGATCAACTTGTTGTTTATTACATATATCAAAACCTACTCCTTGTCTTGATTTTGAAGATTGTGGATGAGACAGAATTTTAGCTTTTGAAATAGGTGATCTATTATGTTTCTTTTGCAGTAAAACCTTATCTTTTTTACTTGAATTATGTGGAGATATAATCTCATTATCAGAACTGCCTTCAGCAGTGGGTTTCACTAACTTCACAAACTTCTTTTTACCTTTTAAAATATAAGGTATGAATTTCACAAATGGAACAATTGCGTTGATGGGGCTTATGGGTTTGATGACACACACTACCTTGTTTGAACACTCTTTGATTTTAGTTCGGTGTCCTAATAAGAATTTTTCGTCATTTGTTTCGATATAAACATCAGGTTTGTTTTGACGATTGCCTACTTGTTTTACTACAGATTTTGGTTCCATAGTTTTAGTTTCAATTTCATCATTGAGTGTGACAAATTCAGGCATGATAGTGTAGTTGTCATTATATGGTGGAGGACATGAATTATACCAAATCCTAAAAATGTCCTTGGGATCCTTTTGAGAATCAAGCATCCCTTGCAGCTTAACTGAAGACAACTAAAACTTTTCTTGTTTCACTTCAGTAAGAGTATGTTCAGCTTTAGATTGAGGTAACTTTTCAATAAGTTACTTATTCACTTCAGTAAGAGTACTTTTCACCATGCAGTTTTTCAATGTCAGAGGTGAGAGATTTTATTTTGATTTCGAAGCCTTTTATATCTCACTCTAACATCTCTAACTTTACTTTTGCTTCTTTTATCTTGTCTGTAAGTTTATGGTTTTGCTCTCTATAACCTTGCAGTTCATTAATGCATTTTGCACTACATAGGTAAGATTTTACCTCAGAAGGCATAGGAGATGGACCATCATTGATGTGAGCCATTAGGCACTGATTTTGAAATTGAGGCTTGAGTTCCTCTGCATAAAGGCTCTAGTCACATACTCCATCTTGCTTAACACGAGAGCATTTGCAGATGATTGACTGCTTCGATGAACTTGGTTTGTCAGTTGAGGTTGGTCTTGATATGATTGATGATGTTGTGGATGATGATACTACTGCTAATGATTATTAGATTGAAAGCTGAGTTTGACTGTGAGGATGATTGGTTTTGAGAATTCCTTTGAAAGTTGTTTCTTCTGGGGGCATTGCATTCTATTGAAAAGTTGCCAGTCACGCCACACTTGAAGCACTTCACCTTGGATTTGTCATATCCAAGCTTTGTGTTTTCATTAACGCTTAGCTTTCTACCTTTTCTAAAAAACTCCTTTGCTGTCATAGCAATCATGGCCATTTGCCATTGTAAATCTATTTCTTCTACATCATCTGGATCCATTTCCTCCAAGTCTTCCTAGATCAGATGTGCAGATGCGAGTCTTCCTTCGAAGTAAGCTTCAAAACTTGTAACAAAGGTATTGTAAGTAGCCTTTTGTCCATCACATTTTGTATCATCAGGTGTGTTTGGAAGAGTTGCTGAGAATCCTGTTGATTGGGATGATGTTGATGGCCTGTTGATAGGTGGAGCTACAATGAATCTAGTGGTCTTGACTTGATCCCTTGAAGAAAGAAAATCATCTTTTTCAGTAATGAAGGCATTTTCCATAGTTTGAGAGTCAGATGGAAATTTGTATGCTTCAATTACTCTTGGTCCTCCTAGATTTCTTTTTCTTTCATTAAGCTCTAATGCTTTTATCTTGGCTATCGTGATATCCAAAGTAGTACTCTCAAGATCAAGAGTATTTTTTAGCATGGTCACATTTTGTTTCCAGCTTTTAGGTAGACTGTGCAGCAATTTCTTGTTCAACTCCTTGACTTTCTATGTGACTCCCATTATATCTAAGTCGTTCACTAGCTGCATAAATCTGTGGAGCTGTTTAGAGATGGACTCCCCTTTGGAGTGATGAAATGTTTCATATTGATTAACAAGTTTATCCTTGTTAATTTTAGCAACTTGACTACTTCCCTCACACATGATCAGTAGTGCATCCCATACTTCTTTCGTAGTTCTATACTTTTCTGGTCTTTTTAGCACATCCATCTTGAGTGCTTGAGTAAGAATGGAGTAAGCTTTGAGATAAATCTGAAAGAAGTGATTTGCCCAAGATACATATTAAATTGATATGGCTAGTGTGATATGATCCAAGTCGGGTCATACCCAATAATAAGCCAAACAAACACCAATAAATATTTGTTTGTTGATGCGATCATATGAATAAATATTAGCACCAATTTAGAAACCGGGTTTTCTAAAACATTGCTTTTGTAAATGAACAAGATTATATAGATAATTTGTTCATGAGAGATAATTGTTTCATTATTTAAATTAGTTAAACAATGACAAATAATAGTGTGTTATTGTTATAAAATTAAAAGGGGTTTAATTTTATAAAATCATATGGTTGAAAGTGTACATTTTATAAAAATTGAAAAGGAGAGGGAAACTCCCCTTTGGGGAGTGAATTCGGCCACCCCCTAAGGGGCGTTGAGACTCTCCAATTTTATGTGGTTGTTCCAAGCAACCAACATGCATTACACTCTTCCAAAGAATACACCTTTCTCTCACACACACAAAGCAAAAGAAATTCACTCATCTCTTTCTCTTGAACTCGAATTTTAGAGCTGAAAACAAGTTTATTTTCAGCCTTCAAGCAAGGATTCTTGACTGAAAATCGATTCGGAAGAGGTTTCTTTTAAGTGGGTGCAACACAACCTAGCAAGTGGGTGTTTGAAGGAGCTTGGGGTATTACTTCTTGAGGACTGCTATTTGGAGTCTTGCCTTCAAGAACATCATCCTTCTCATCTCAAAAGAAAGCTTTGAAATGTAGTTTTCATTATCTTTCCATGCTTGTTTTGTAAGTTACTTGTTCATGCCAATAGATCCATCTTAAAGGGTTTTATCAACATAAAATGGTTTATGTAAACTTCTAACAAGATGTTAAAATGATTATCCGCTGCGTCTTATGTGTAAAATGGTTAAACAACTTTGATAAACCTGTTAAAATCCATTCATGGCATCTAGAGCCGGTTGCATGAACACTAACTTCTTTAGATCGGATTTTGTGTCTTTTCTTAGGTTATTAGAAACCCTAGAACTCAAGATTTAGCTTGGTTTCTCTTGATTCAAGTTGGTTAATCTTATATGCATTGAGATGGCTTGAATCTTGTGGTTTTAAATTAGTTGAAAATTGAAAAATCCATTTTTTTAAATAAGGCTGCTGTCGCACAACAGTGTATATATAAAAAAATTTTTTGTTGGAGTTTTTAATTAAATGAAACCATGCTTGAGTTGGCTGATTTCCTTTTTTGGATATGTTGTTTGGTTATGCATAACAAAGCCTTGACCTTGTGGATTGATTGATTGATTGTCATGTTTTATTCATTTGGTTATGTAATAATCTAATTATATGTTGAAAGTCTTGTTTTGTAATTTATTTATTCATTTGGTTTGTAATAAATAGATTAGGAGTTTTTCCTTTATTAGAAAATTGTATTAGGATACATTTTTTGTAAGGATGCTCGAGATCAAGATTTGAAGAAAAGATGGACAGAGAGGATGCTTGAAGATGTGGATTCAAGTGGGAGTCCTTTTGGCTTCCTTGTGTCATGTTCTTAACCCTTAGGACAAGACCTTTTGACACACTTGTTTTGGCTAACAAGTGTGCTCAATTTAGTACGTCTTGTTATGCATATGTGAATGGATTATTTATGCTTGGTTGACTGCTTATGTTGATATTTGTTTTGAATATTTGAATATGATTAACAAACCGTCTATTAAAACATGCTATAACAAGAAATTGGTTCTCTAATCATTAAGCACAAATAGAATGGTTTTATAAAAGGATTAATGACTTGCAAAATAAAATGGGTTTTATTTAAAAGAACCAATAGGGTACCATATGGTTAAATGCATACAATCATATGGTACATAGAGCTTTCTAAACTAGAATTATGTAACTAAATCCCTTTTGAAACAAGTTTAACACCATCATTTTACACAACACTTAGGTTACTTGCAAACTCTTAGTGGGATAAAGGTCACCTAACCACTTTGAGGGACTTGTAACTTGAGGTGAGAATACCATGTTTGTGGGATAAAGGTCACCTAACCACATATGTAGTAAACTCACACGTGTGTGTAAGTAGGACGACTTGATTTGTGAAATATATTGAATGGATCACCTAAAATATGTTTTACAAAGGTGTTGATGGGATAAACATGCGGTTTTAAACATAAGATGTTCAAACGTCCCATACCATTAGAAGTTGCAATAGGTTGCAAGTGTCATTCATGACTACCTTGTTGATTTAAATAATGGGATTAATGTCACCTAACCAATATTTAAAAATAACATTGGATTCTAAAAATTTTATTTATTAATCGTCTATGAGACATAAAAGATTACTAGTAAATGAAATATTATTATATCAATGAATACTAAAATGGAACTTTGTAAAATCTTGTAGATGGCCGACAACAACAACGCTAATAACGATGTACCAAACCAAAACAACCAATCTCTAAGGGCGATCCTTCAAAGGGATCATCTAACACCTAACAACTTCATGGATTGGTACCGCAACTTGAGAATCGTTCTCAAGCAAGAAAAGCGGGCCTACATCCTTGATGATCCCATCCCCGATGAACCCAACGAGGAGGATGAAGGGGCCTATAAAGATTGGGTTAGATATATGGAAGACTCCATCCAAGTCTCTTGCCTAATGTTAGCAAGTATGACACCCAACCTCCAAAAGGAATATGAGCTCCATGGAGCTTATGACGTGATTACCCAGTTGCGGGAAACATTCTAGCAACAAGCTAGGGTGGAGCGCTTCGAAACGGTTCGAGCGCTTCATGCATGTCGGATGGAGGAATCCCAATCGGTTTCATCTTATGTTCTTATGATGAAAAGCCACATCGACCGCCTTCAAAGGCTAAATTGTCCTGTCTCAAAGGAGTTGCCACGGATTTGATCCTTAATGGCCTAAGTAAAAGGTTTGAGGCATTCGTCATGAACTACAACATGAACGGATGGGACAAGAACATAAATGAACTTCATTCAATGCTCAAAACAGCCAAGGCGGGAATGGGTAAAATGGTTTTACCCGTTCTCACCATCAATGAAGGTGGGAGGAAGAGAAGGTCTCAACCTCCTCCTAAGGCAATTGTTGCCAAAGGAAAGGGGCACGTTGGGTGAAAAGGGAAGATGGTTGTTAGGGCAGAACCTTGAAAGCCCAAGGAGAAGAAGCAGAAGGTTGCTGCAAACGACCCATGCTTCAAGTGTGGTGAGATAGGGCATTGGATGAGAAATTGTCCAGTCTATCTCAAAGAGTTGAGAGAAAAGAGGGATGCGGGGCAAACCTCAGGTACAATTTACATGATTCATATTGATCTTAATGTTACAACTTCTAACACATGGGTATTGGATACCGAATGTGGAACTCATATTTGCAATTTGTTGCAGGAGTTCAAAAGAAGTAGGGACTTCAATCAAGGGGATGTTAGCCTCTTCATGGGCAATGGAACCAAAGTCAAAGTTCAAGCTCGTGGGGAGTGCATCCTAAAACTTCCAAGTGGTTTGGAAGTAACTTTGAAGAATGTTTTGTATGCTCCTAGTTTGACTAGGAACATTATTTATGTTTCCCAATTAAGACATTATGATTATGTATTATCTTTTGTTGAAAATGATATTCATGTTTCTTTAAATGATATGTTCTATTTTAAAGCTATTCCCATTAATGGTATTTATGAATTGGTTCATGAAAATACTTTAAATAGTTCATTGTACCAAACTAACACCAAGAAACTCAAGTTGGATTTGAATGATACCTATCTTTGGCATTGTCGTCTTGGTCATATAAACAAGAAACGTATACAAACACTTCAAAAGAATGGTCTTTTAAAATCAAATGAATATGATTCATTTGATGTATGTGAATCTTGTTTACAAGGAAAAATGACTAAGGCACCCTTTAGTGGAACTAACGAAAGGGCAAAAGATTTGCTAGGAATCATACATTCGGATGTGTGTGGTCCTTTAAAAGCAATGACTAGGAATGGTGAAAGATACTTCATTACCTTTACCGATGATTATAGTCGCTATGGGTACGTGTACTTATTAAGGCACAAAGATGAAGCTTTTGAAACGTTCAAAATCTTCAAGAATGAAGTAGAAAATCAACTCAACAAGTCGATTAAAGTTCTCCGCACCGATAGAGGAGGTGAATACCTAAGTGATGCTTTTCAAGATCATCTTAAGAGTTGTGGGATTGTCTCACAACTCACTCCTCCTAGAACACCACAACATAACGGCGTGTCTGAGAGGAGGAATCGAACCTTATTGGATATGGTCCGATCTATGATGGCTAGAAGCACTTTGCCTCTAACATTTTGGGGTTTCGCTTTGCTCTCCGCGGCCCGTATTCTGAATATGGCCCCAACCAAAAAGGTGGAAAGGACACCTTTTGAGATATGGCATGGAAGAGTTCCATCCCTATCATAATTAAGGGTCTGGGGTTGTGAGGATTATGCTAAAACTCCCACCCCAAACAAATTGGAAGTTCGATCCACCAAGTGTATCTTTGTTGGATATCCTAGAGATTCTATGGGATATTATTTCTATAATCCACTGGAACAAAAGGTATTTGTTGCCAGAAAGGGTGAGTTCTTAGAAGCAAAGTTCCTTATGGAAGAAACTAGCAGTAGAACAGTGGATCTTAAGGAGGATCAAGAACCACAACCCGATGCACATTTGGTTGAAACTAGCACTCAACATGAGGATGTTGAGGATGATCAAGCGGTTGATCAATACACACAAAACGTTCGCAGAAGTGGCAGAACTAGTAATCCACCTGAAAGATATAGATTTTTCATTGATGGATGCTATGTGGTAGATTCAGCTAAACCAACCACATACCATGATGCAGTGTCCAATTCGGATTGTGATAAATGGCTTGAAGCCATGAACGTTGAGATGCAATCCATGTATGACAATCAACTTTGGTAACTTGTTGTACCCCCTCTTAACTCCAAGGTAGTTGGAAGTAAGTGGGTCTTCAAGAAGAAAACTAACATGCATGGAAACTTGGATACTTATAAGGCTAGACTTGTAGCAAAGGGTTTCACTCAAACTTAAGGGGTTGATTATGATGAAACTTTCTCACCTGTTGCGATGCTAAAGTCCATAAGGATATTGTTTGCCATAGCTGCTCATTATGATTATGAGATTTGGCAAATGGATGTCAAAACCGCTTTCCTGAATGGATATCTTGAGGAAGATGTGTATATGGTTCAGCCTGAAGGTTTTGTCAATCCAAAACACCTTGATAAAGTATGCAAGTTAAAGAAATCAATCTATGGATTGAAACAAGCATCAAGAAGCTGGAATCACCGTTTTGATGAGGAGATCAAGAAATTTGGCTTCATCAAAAATGCTGATGAGGCTTGTGTGTATAAGAAGGCTAGTGGGAGCACAATAACATTCCTAGTGTTATATGTCGATAACATTCTACTGTTTGGGAATGACGTTCCAACAATGGAAGGTGTAAAAGTCTGGCTTGGAAGCTGCTTTTCCATTAAGGATCTTGGTGAAGCCGCCTATATTTTGGGAATAAAGATCTATAGGGATAGATCAAGGCGACTGATTGGTTTAAATCAAAGTGCATACATTGACAAAATCTTGAAAAGGATCAAGACGGAAAGCTCTAAGAAAGGTAGTGTACCGATTCAGAGAGGGACAATATTGAGTACGACTCAACGTCTAGCTCAAAGGAGGAGCAGAATAGAATGAAGGCAATCCCATATGCATCTGCTATAGGATCCATCATGTATGAAATGATATGCACTAGACCGAACGTGTCATGCGCTTTAAGCATGACAAGTAGATACCAACAAAATCCTGGTGATAGTCATTGGATGGCTGTCAAGAACATTCTAAAGTACCTAAGGAGGACTAAGGACATGTTCTTGATCTACGGGACTCGTGAAGATGAACTAGTTGTAAAGGGTTACATGGATGCGAGTTTCCAAACCGATCGAGATGTATCACGATCTCAATCGGGGTACATCTTTATCCTTAATGGCGGAGCTCTTTCTTGGAAAAGCTCAAAGCAAGAAGTCATAGCGTTGTCCACTACAGAGTGCTACTTCAACAAGTACTGTCACATATGTGACATGAGAAATCATTCGATAGCAGATTGTTATTATAACAAATATTGTACTTATTGTGATGAAAAGACTCACAACACTGCAAAATGTTACTTTAGAAATAGATCTCTCACTAGAAACTTTGCAAAATCAAACATGAGCAAAGGATTTGCTAATCCACAACATTTGAGAAATCAAACTAATGGATTTCAAAGAGACATTAATCAACCTAATGTAGGTTTGAGATCTGTTCCTAAGAACAATTATATGAGCTTAAAACATAACATGCAAGAACACTTCATACCAAGATTTGAAAGGATGAATAATAAAAATGTTAGTCATCAATACATTTCAAAAGATGATCAATCAAATGGTATGAATGTTCACAAAAATAAATCAAACAATTTTCAAAACAAAATTGGTAAATTCATCAAAAATAAACCTGATTTGAATAATCTCCATTATAAACAATTTACAATTTTTGATAAATTTGGAAAGCCCAAGACCATTTCGGCTTGGATAGATATATCAACTTAACTTTCTTGTAGTGCAGGTACGCCAAAAAAGACCAATCAATACATGGTATGTGGATAGTGGGTGTAGTTGGCACATGACAGGCAATACTGCCTTGTTACAAGACTTTTAAGTCAAAAGATGGAACTCACGTTGCCTTTGGTGGTGATGCTAGAGGAAAAATAATAGGAGAATGAACAGTCTCCAATGGGATAATAAGCTTTGATAAAGTCAACTTTTGTTCACAGTTGAACTTTAATCTTTTAAGCGTATCTCAAATATGTGACAAATCTTATTCTGTTCTATTTGATGATTCATTCTGTTATGTTTGAAGCCAGGTTTCAAGATAAGCAAAGATTGGGTGATAGTTATAGCTGAGAGAGACAGAGATGTATACAAATTGGATATGTCTCATGTTGATCCTTCAACTGAAACAACATGTCTAATTGCAAAGGCATCAAATGATGAAAGCCAGCTTTGGCATAGACGTCTCGGTCATTCAAACTTCAAGAACATGAACAAGCTTGTAGCAGGAAATCATGTCATTGGACTTCCATCTAAGAAGTTTGCAACAAATGATCACTGCTCAGCATATTTGAAGGGAAAGCTACAAAGAGCGTCTTATAAGTCCAAGCCTATAAACTCAAGATCCAAACCTCTCCAGATGTTACATATGGACCTTTTTGGACAAACAAACGTCAAGAGTATTGGACGAAAATCATATTGTTTAGCTATCATTGATGACTTCACAAGATTTTCATGGGTTTTCTTTCTTTATGCCAAATCTGAAACAGCTGAATTACTAAAAGAATTTATCATTAAAGTTGAAAATCAATTAGACAACAAAGTGAAAATAATAAGAAGTGATAATGGAACGGAATTCAAAAATGCTAACATTGAAATGTTTTATGCACAGAAAGGGATAGCTTATCAGTTCAGTGCTCCCAGAACTCCTCAACAAAATGGAGTTGCTGAAAGGAAGAATAGAACACTGATTGAAGCTGCTCATTCTATGTTAGCCGATGCAAAAATCGCTATCACTTTTTGGGATGAAGCAATATCAACTGCATGTTTCGTTCAGAATCGAATCTTAATCATCAAAGATAAACTGAAAACTCCATATGAGTTAATGTTTGGCAGAAAACGAAACATAAACTTTTTAATATCATTTGGTTGTCCTGTTATGATTCTTAATTCAAGTGATCCATTAGGAAAATTTGAAGCAAAATCTGATAATGGATTTTTCGTTGGATATTCATCGGTTTCAAAAGCCTATCGAGTTTACAACTATAGGACAAATGTAATCCTTGAATCATTCAACGTAAAATTTCTGGAAAATTCTTTTCCATCAGTTTCAAATGGTCCTGCATGGTTAGTTGACTTAGATTCATTATCAAACTTTTTTCAATCTAATTTGTTTGATCAACCAAATTGTCTTAATTCTACAGATAAGAAGAACTCAAGAGGAGATCTTGAATCTTTCAGTGAAGATTCAGATTCTGATGACCCAGATGATTCAAGCTCAGACTACCCATTTTCGTCACTTGTCAAGGATTCAACAATACAAAACCATGAAAATACAGTTTCAGATCATTCAAAGTCAATTAACCAGGAAGAATCACAAAATATTCCTAATGATGGTAATGAGTTTGTGATACCTGAGTGTGGAACATCATCCATTTCAGGTGATGTAGTTGATACAGGTAACTTTGATTACTTTGTCAATTCACCTACTCAAGTTCCAAACTTCAATCCATATTCTTCTACTTTGATACATGAGTTTTCCAACTTGAATCAAACAAATCTGGATGTTAATGTTCAATGTGATGAGATTACTACATCTCGTATTCACAAGAATCATCCAATTTCTCAGATTATTGGTTCATTGTATAAGAGAACAACAAGGAGTAAATCAAAACAAGCAAACGTATGCTTATACTCTTGTTTTCTTTCTCAAATTGTTCCTAAAAATGTTATCGAAGCATTAAAGGACAATGGTTGGATAGAAGCCATGAAAGAAGAATTACTTCATTCCGCAAACAAGAAGTGTGGAATTTGGTGGATCTACCTGATGGAGAAAATGCAATTGGCACGAAATGGTTATTTAGAAATAAGACTGATGATCGTGGTGTTGTAATAAGGAACAGAGCGAGACTTGTAGCACAAGGATACACACAGGAAGAAGGTATAGATTATGATGAAGTGTTTGCACCAGTTGCAAGACTTGAATCAATTTGAGTTTTTCTGGCTTATGCTTCATTCATGAAATTCAAGGTGTATCAAATGGATGTAAAGGGTGCATTTCTATATGGTCCAATCACTGACGATGTGTTTGTGAAGCAACCTCGAGGCTTTGAGGATGCACAATTTCCACATCGAGTATATAAACTGAGTAAAGCTTTATATGGACTTCATCAAGCCCCTAGAATTTTGTATGAGACATTGTCACAACACTTAATTCAACATGGATACACACGAGGGAAAATTGATCCAACTTTATTCATAAAGAAGGATAATAATGATCTTCTATGTGTACAAGTGTATGTTGATGACATCATATTTAGTTCTACATGTCCAAAATTGTGTAATGAATTTGAAGAAATCATGAAATCTCGATTCCAAATGAGTTATATGGGAGAGATTAACTTCTTTCTTGGACTTCAAGTCAAGCAAACTACAGATGGAATCTTCATCAATAAAGAAAAGTTGTTGACAAGCTCTTAAAGAAATTTAAGTTGCAAGACTGTCAGTCCATACGAACTGTACCAGATGTTAACACCAAGATTGAACCTGATCCAAAAGGAAAATCTATTGACCAAACGTTATACAGATCAAGGATTGGTTCTTTGATTTATCTCACTGCATCTAGACCAGACATTATGTATGTTGTTTGTGTATGTGCCAGGTATCAATCACACCCGAAAGAATCTCACTTAATTGTTGTCAAAAGGATATTCAGGTATCTCAAAGGTAAACCAGCCTTAGGGCTTTGGTATCCTTACGAGGGTAACTTTGAACTACATGGATATACAGATAGCGATTATGGTGGATGCTGTCAAGATAGAAAATCTACTTCAGGTGGGTGTCAATTTCTTGGTTCCAGATTAGTCTCGTGGCAATGTAAGAAACAAACAAATGTCTCTCTTTCTACTGCAGAAGCTGAGTACATTGTTGCATGAGCTGGATGTTCTCAAATCCTTTGGTTGCAAAATCAATTATTGGATTATGGGTTCAACTTTCTTAAAACACCAATTTACATTGATAACACAGCTGCTATGTTCATAACAGCTAATCCTGTTCAACACTCAAAAACAAAACATATCGAAATTCGATATCATTTTCTTAGAGATAACTCTGAAAAAGGATTAATCATATTGATTCAAATTGCAACAGAAAAACAATTGGCACATATATTTACTAAAGCCTTCCTACCAGGACGGTTTGAGTATTTAGTAGAATCAATTGGTCTTATAAATCATATGTGATCTCCCTAAATCAAAAGATCATAATAAGTGATACTCTCATTGTTAATTGCCTATTTATATTTTGTGTGTGTGTGATTTTATGTTTTTCATTGAAAAATCAAATACAAAAATATATATCAAAAATGCAAAAATAGAGTTTTTTTAGACAGGATTATGTTTTGCAACATATGAGAAATGATAGTACATTAGTGAGATCAGTTGCATACTTCACTCATTAATAAAGTCTAGACATGATCAGATATGATGTGTAGATAATATCTGACTATTATGCTGGAAAAAGTAAATTCTTGTGATCAAACTAAACATACATGCTTGTGTGTATTCATATGAGTACTTTTGAGTTGTTTTAGCTTATGAGAATGAATGTTTGTTAAGATACATCTCTCACACCTGTTGAAACTATGTCAAATCATGAGATCTGTTACAAAGCATCATTTCACTTCTCTGTTATGAGTCATCATAGACCTGAAGTACTGAGATATCCTTTGTTGTAAGTCATTACAGACATGGATTCTCTTTTTGATGCAAAAAGATGCCAATGTGCACAACCTATTCAAATGAATAGTCAGAGTTGATCAAGTGGTTATCCATGATCATCCTCTATTAACTTAGTAACATGAACTCTGGTGCTATCTATGTTTCAGGTAATAAGTTGAGCATGTGTTCTTTCTTATATTTCATGATGATAGTTGAGCTCTCTTATTCTCTGTATGTTTTACATCATGTCATATCTTAATCAACACTAATCAATCCAAGAATTGAAAAGTAAGTGAGTTAATAATTGTGTCAAAAACACTCATTGTCTGTCCTTAGATCTTGTGTCTCCTTTGCTGTGATATCACTGACCTGGAACACACTTGATCAGGATTTATTCATTGCGTATGACTCTCCACATTTATTTTATTTTAATGTGCTGATCTTCATTAATATTATCTCTCTGCAGACATTTATTCTATGCTTATATTAGATTTTGATTCTATTTTCATTTTTCTTTTATGCATGTCTTTGTGTGTGAAGGCAATGTCTCAATGTGCTGTGTGATCTTATTCTCTTTCATAAGAAACTTATAAGTTTTTCAAACTTAAAAGTTTAGGGGGAGTAATAAATGAAAGAGTTGTTCTCAGAAAATATCAATAATCATAATAAAATTTGAAATGTTGAATTGAAAGGATGATGCTTTATGTTCAAACTATTTGTGTAAACTGAAAATAGAATGTGTTTGAAAATTACAATATGAATCTACATAATCTTTGCAAATAAATGCTTTTTAAGTTGAAAATCACATGATATTTGATTTTATGTTGAGACTAAAATAAAGGGACAAAAGAAATTTAAAAAGAAATAGAAAATAAAATTTTATAAATTGAAAGTGCAATATGCAAAAAGTTCAAAATTTGGGGATCTAAATGGTAAAAAGTGTGCAAGTGAAGAAATTGAAAATCACAAGTGTTTAAATCATGAAAGTCAACTCATTCACCTAAACAGTGCACATGTGCCTCAATAGGAGCATGATGAAATTTTCAGGATTATACAAGTGTTGGACGTTTGATTCATTCCCATGTGTCTAAACAGTTGTAATACATCTATGAAAATTACTAGTGTTGGGCGTTTGTGATAATCCCATGCGTCTAAAAAGTGTTTCTGTGTTAGACGTTTTTCATGTCTCATGCGTCTACATAGTTTCAAAATTTCAAGTGTTTGACGTTTCACAAAGTCCATGCGACTGAACAGTGCAAAAGCGCCTAAACAGTGCTTATGCGTCTGAACAGTACCTATGCGTCTGATTTAAAACGCACACAGTGCTCATGCGTCTAACAAAATAAGTGAATTCTAGGTTTTCATACGCCCAAACAGGGACCATACGTCCAAACAGTGCTCATACGCCTAAAATATCACTTATATAAATTGAACACTTATGTGTATTTCTCATTTTCACTTCAAAATTCTCAGACCAAAACCCCCGAACTTGCGACTGTCGAGTGTCATCACATTCTCATTTCATCTGAAATCGAATCAAATCCATTGATTATAGATAGCATCTGAATATATAAACGTAAGTTTGTGATTCAAATCTATAAATTTTGAGTTAAATCAGTACATTGTGATAGTCGTTTGAATGCTATTTGGGCGTTCGAACCCTATAATATCCAAGTTTAATCTGATCAAAATGAGCATCATATAAAACATTGATAATGGATTTTTTATAAGAACTTATTTTCGAGTATAGTGATGTATTGTTTCTGATCATAAAGTGAAAATGATTTGTTGATGTTGAACTCAGTCGGTTTTCATAGCCGAAGAAGAAGAAGATGAACAGTCTGTCTTCTTTTGAATAAAATAAAACAAAAATTAAATAAAAAATTAAAATTTTTAATTGAAACTGATAATCCATAAATAGAAATAGAGTTTATTAATAAATATTAAATTTTCACATAATATTTTTTTCTTTGAAGATGGCAGAATTAAAATTTGAGCCAAAGCATAATGTAGCTGCTTTTTTAGATGATGAAAACAGAGAAGCTACTGGATATGAAGATATTATCACATTTCTACTCAGAACAAAGTATGTGTATGCTATGTGTGCAAGGCCAATGATAAATGGAAGAATGATTAAGAAATTCCGGAGAACTGCTCAAATTGAAAGAGATGATCAAGGAAACAAAGTTTTAAGAGCTTTCATCACATCAGAAAGAATGCTTAAAGTTTTTGAAGAAGCAATCAGACTAGCTCTAAGACTGGGTGATAATGATCCTGAAGATTTATCAGAATATACATTTAATGAATGTAGAGAGGTTTTTCTACAAATGGGTCATCCAGATCATTTCCCTAAGAAGCAATTTTCAGAGCTCGTGTATTTAAGCATTGGAAGCTTTTATGCTATATCTTTCGACATTGCATGTCTAAAAGAAGTGCTAGTTGGGATTCATTCCCTGTGGACATTGCATCTCCTATTATAGCCTTATCCACAAACAGAAGATTTAATATGGCTAAGTGGATAATGAATGGTTTCATTTTTAATCTTGAAAGAGGAGTAAGGCATAAGTACTTGATGTACCCAAGATTTCTTCAACTTCCCATTACTGAAGCAAATCCAGATCTGTATGCAGAAGAAGTTATTGGTGAAATGATTCAGTTAGAGCATATGTCAGAGGTTGTTTACAAAAGACTGGCAATACAAAAGACTGGCAATGATCACCGGTGCTCAAAACATTCCAGTTTTTGATTATATCAGGAATGTATCAATGGATGAAGTTGATATTACTCAGCCACACTTCCATCTAAATGAAGAAGAACCAATAGATCTAAATGATCTGATTGAAGATGTAGAAGTTGATGAAGAAAGTGATGATGATGTGTCTGAAATTTCATCAAGTGAAGAAAGTGATGATGATGATGGACATGATGATGCCACTGAAGCACATCAAGAAGGATATGAAGAAAGAAATGCAGAAGATACTGGAAATGAGCAACAACCTATGAATGAAGAAAATGTTGAGGAAGCTGTACAAGAAAGGAATTCTCAAAATCAAACATTTGATTCTGACTTTATAAATGATATTTTATTCAATCCAGTATTTGAATTTGATACAAATGAAGGAGTAGAAGAAATCCTTGTTAGTATGTCACACAATGTGTCTATACAAACAGAGGAAATAGTTGACATTGATGAGATTGAAAAATTGAAAGAAGAAAATTTAAGCAAAGAGAAAGAGATTGAAGAGTTGAAAGCGGAGAATGAAAGAATAAAAGAGATAAACAGATCTTTTGAAAAAGAAATTCAAAAGCTTAAAGATGAAAACTTAAAGTTGTCCGAAGAAAATGCCTTAAAAGATGAAAAGATTGTAAATTTTGCCAAAGATAAAGAAGACGTGATCAAGAACTTTGAAGTTATGATTAAAGATTATAAATTCTTGAGGAGAAATTCAAGAAATTATCAGAAGAAAATGAAAATCTCAAATATGAATTTCTAAAGGAAAAAGAAGCTCAGAAACCTATATCACCGGTACATGTGATTAGTACTGAGATGCACGTTGATGAAAATCTTGAGCAAATAAAAGGCAAAAGGAAAGTGAGTGAATTAGAAGATATTTCTCAAACTGAATCCTCTTCTAAGCTTCAAAGAACTGAAGAATGTGTTGAAGAACAAAATGTTCAAGAATAGATTGATGGCTTTAGATGATATTGAGGAAATATACAATGATGATTGGTATGATGAAGTTCTTAATAATGAAGATATTGAGGAAGCTAAATTTGTATCATACTTCTCTTCACAAGAACATAATCAAGAACAAGATGAAGTACCACAAGACTTTGAAGAAAAATATAATTATCTTGTGAACATGAAATACAATCGAGTATATTTGGATGGACTGACTGTTTCTCAGATTAACGATGAATACGAGAAATGTATCTATGCAGAGTCAGTTGCTTCAATAGATCCAAATGAGATTGTTGTTGAACATGGTGAATGGACAAGAGCAAAAGAAGTAATAAATGTAGAAGAACTGTCTAGTTCTGAGTTGCACCATCCTAATCCAGATGATATGAGTATTCCCGCTCTTAGATCATGGTTGCAATCTAGAAATTACCCTTGGAGGAAGCTAAAGAGATTACAATCTGTATCTTTGAGAAATATTGTCAGAAGCTTTCAAGAGACTGAGAAACAAATGAAGAAAATGATAGTACTTGATACAGATAACCCTCATTATCTTAAAATAACAAAGAGAACAAGAATGTTAAAGCCTGAGGAGATCAAACAAATGTCAAGATTTGATGATGCTCATGCTCATAGAAAAGAATTGATAGAAATGTTTGCTAATCCAGAAAGACAAACTTATAAAGCATCAACTGAACAAAGGCATATTCTTGATAGTTCAAGAACAACTAGAGACTTGGTAAGAAATATATTGCAAAAAGGACAATCAGTTGCTGAACTGTTGAATTCTATGATTGCTCCAGATTTTACCAACCAAGTAAAGATCATTGCATGGAAGTATGATGAAGTGTTTGATGCATTTTTGATAAAGAGAGTAAATGTTGTGTGTGATGTTTATCATTTTTACTCCAGTATCAGAAAACTTCCTGTGCAAGATTTAAAAGAGCTGAATAGATTACCTCTAATCAATACTTCTAATACAAAACGTGGGAAGATGTTTGTAGAATTATTAAGAAGAGGATTGGGTAGATCGATCAATTTTCTTAACACATGATGTGATCAAGAGGACAAAGAGTACTTTGCTACTCTGAAGAAAATAAGAAGCTTAAGGGAGTCCATTCAGAAGAAGAACATTCTTTGATAGAATTTTGTGACAAATATTTTGAGAAAGTTACAACTCCTGGACTGAAAGTGATAGATGGTAATCAAAACTCAAAGCCAATTCTCACATGGTTTTATAAAACTAACACATTTGAGCTGAAGTTAGTCCGAAATCTAGAAAGATGGGATGAGGACATGATTACTTTATTTGCAGTTTTTGAACTAAAACTCTTACATCCAAGTTATATTACATTTTTGTCAGTACAAAAATTTGAGAAAGTATCTCCTGAAGTAGCTGAGCAAGATAAGAAATATTTCATTTCTATTATTAATGTGATGAATGCTGCCATGGAAAGAATATCTTTGAGAAAATCTCTTGCTTATGCCAACATAGTCAAGAAAGATATTAAAGATATTGAATTCATGAGAATATCAAGGAAAGGAGTGTTAGAAGTACACTCAAAGGAAAGTAACAAGCCTATTGAGTTATATGCTAATATTGATATTTCATGTCTTTCAAAAGACACATTAGAAAGAATGAACAAGATGGATATTAAAACAAATGAAGCTAAACCCGAACAAGGCATTCTTGCAAGTAAATTCAAGTCTGCAATATCAAAAGCTTTGAAAGAATTAGATATGTACAAACAGAAGCCAATGTTCAAAGTCAAAGAAGAACCAGAAGATTACTTTGAATGATTAAGTCAAGGTTGAAGATAGAATTGAAGATAAAGTTAGCAGTCAAAGCTTGAAGGGTTTGAAGACAGAAGACCATGTCAATCTTAGGGGGAGTATTGTTAAGTGCTCTAAGAAAGATTAACATGTTGTCTTTATTTGTCTTTTAATAGTTCGTAATAGTATAGGGACTATTTGTGTAATTTGTTAGTTCCTTTACTTTTTGTTTTCAGTATAAATAGCTTAGATTTGCAGGTAGATAGTAACGAATACACAAGATATTCGAATCTGCTTTCATACTTGTAATTGTCTTAGCTTGATATTAATGAAAACATGAATGTTATTGATATCTTGTTTTGATTTGATTACTTTGTGTGAATTTCATTGAATTGTGTTCATAAATCATCACAGATTGATTCATTTGATCCTATCAGAGTCTTCATCTTTTCCTTGACAACCAACACTCGATTTAAAACATACGAAGCACAATTTACAGCTTCAGCCCAGAAGATAATGGGTAGAAAAGATTCTATCTGCATGGTACGTGCAACTTCAATGAGAGTGCGATTCTTTCGTTTAGCGACACCATTATGTTGAGGTGTCATGGCGGCACTGAACTGTCTTGCAATCCCCTTTTGAGCACAGAAGGAAGAGAGAATATGATTTTTGAATTTTGTGCCATTGTCACTTCTCAGACCCATAACCTTTCTCTTGCTTATTGTCTCGATAGAAAGAATTAATTTCTGTAATTCTTCGGCAACCTCTCCTTTGTGAGAAAGGAATGTCACCCAAAAATATCTGGAGAAAACATCTGTGAAAACAAGGCAGAAAGATTTTTTAGCAATAGATTTAACGCTAATTGGGCCAAACAAATCAGTATGTAACAGCTCGAGAGGACAAGTTATGTTGTTTTCAAATTTGCGCTTATGTGGTTTTTTGTGTTGTTTGCCCTTGGCACACGCCATACATTTTTCGTTAAGAGAAAAAACTTTTGTAGGAAGTCCTCTCACAAGATTGTTTTTCACTAATTTGTTATTATTTTAAAATTAACATGGCCCAATCCACGATGCCATAAAAGAAATTCAAAAGTTGAAGCTTCAAAAAGAAGACAAGTTGCAGTAGACTTTGACTCGCTAGAGTTCATATCAAGAAGATATGTGTCATGTTTTCTTGGAGCCCGCATGATAATTAATTCTTCTAGAATATTAATCTCTGAATTTAAAAATAGACATTCATTAGATTTAAACAAGACTGGAATGTTTTTGTCGTAGATTTGAAGATTAATTACCAGCTCACGAACATGGTTGACTTTTTCCAAGGTTAAAGAACCATTAGAAACTTCCCCTTGCCCAATCATCCTTCCACCCTTTTTGTTGTCAGCAAAGGCAACATATCCTCCATCAATAATCTGATAATTGGTCAGTAAGTCATTCGGCCCTGTCATATGTTTGGAGCAACCACTAATTACATGCCACATGTTGTTCATAATTTTAATGGATGACTCCTCAAATGAAATAAAGAAGTGCAATAGGAACCCATGATTGAACCACTTTATCTTTGGATGAAGTGGAGTTTTTTCAATAGAAATTATTAACCAATTTTGTTAATTTATTTCCAAAACAGTTCCTATTAAGATGTCTATTAAGCAACGTAGGACAATTCTTTACAAGATGATCCTCTTGACCACACCTGAAACAGTGAGATTTGTGTCTAGGTCTGTGATGTGATGAGGTAGGAATATGATCAATGATAATTTCCTCATCACATTCAGATGTACTAGAATCAATGTCACTAAAAGTCTCATACATGCCAACAGCTCTTAGTTTATTTGAACTAGAATTATTATTTACAAAAATAGATGAATCTTTGTTTGACGTACTAGTAGAACTAGTTCCACTTTTACTAGTTTAAGATGAAGACAAAATTCTTTCATCAGATAAAGACATGTTTGATGGAATGAAAGATGTAATGGATTGAGAAAAGATTTTTTCAAAACAATTGATTTTAATTTGCTCAGTTGACTTAGCAGATAGATCAGTTACATCACAAATGTCATCAGAAGAGGAAACATCACCACAATGTACTGAATTAAAAGATAAAATAGAATTGTCATGACAACATGAGACATCAGAGTCTGTTACAGGAGAACTTGAAACAAAAACAGAATTTAAACTAGACGTGTGATCTAACACCGACGGCTGACACTCACGTGTACTAATACTAGTGCATCCAAGCTCACTAGTTGGTCCATAGTCGTAGTCTTCACGAACGTGCTTAGAGTTAACACCCTCTAAACCTGCAGACATACTGTCAGTATCTGTTTTGATTAAATCATTTGAAGGATGAGGAACAAGCATAGGAGATAACAGTATGTACTAGGCGGTGGATAAACCTTTACATTTTCATAACCCAATCCCGTTTTAGTCCTAGCTCCCCGTTGAGATTTACATAGATCATCGTGTTTCATTCCTAAAATGGTCCATTTGTCCAACTTTGACTGAGGTTTGCTGGTTTTGAATTGAGCAAGGGCAACTCTATTAGTCAAAGTGTTAATCTCAACATTTCTTTCTAAAACAATTCGTTTTAAATGATCATTTTATGTTAAAGCTTCATTTAATTTAAAAATGTATTTTGATTCATTGATTTTAAGTTCATCATTGATTCGCTTTAAATCCTTTTCATTATCAAATAATAATCGATTATATTTGTAAATTCCAAATAATCTAATTTTGCAAGCAGATGAGCACATATCCTCAATTACGTCATAGGAAAGTCCCATCACAATCTTTTCAGCAGCTAAGGCCTTTTAACATTTGCACACTGGAGTACTTCACTTTTCTTCCTCAACAGTGGCAGTATTATCACATTCCTTCCTTTGCCCAGTGCATGAACTTCCTTCCTCTCTTATACCTGCAGATTTACCTCCCCCTATTCCAGTATCTTTCTCTACCTTCTCATTCTCAGATGTCATAACATTCCTTTTTGATTCCTTGAACAGATCAAATCCACCTTTACCATCTTCCTTTTCATTTCCTTTAACAAGCTCAGCAACCAAAGCATGATTTATCTCATTTCTTGTTCCTCAACCTCAGCACTCCAATCAAAATTAGAAATCAGTGCAGTCTCCTTGTGATTCGTATCTTCTTTCTCCTTCTCAGCTGTTAACCTTGGAATTCCTGAATTGCTCGAATCAATGACAATTGAAGATGGAAAATCACATTTAAAGTGTCCTAATTGTTTATAGTTGAAGCATATCAATTTTGATTTATCAAATCCCAGTTTTGAATGAAATGATTGACCACCGAAGTTCTTCCGTCCAGTTCTTTCCATAAATCATCCAGCTCTAAGGGTCAACATAGCCATCTGCCATTGAATATCAGTTTCTTCAAGATGATAAGGATCAACTTGATACATGTCTTCCATAGTCATTCCCTTCCCTTTTAACTCTCCAGCTACCAGTGCTTCATAGCTTTGAACAAACACTCCATATAGAGCCATAGTTTCAGATGGGATTGAACTTTCAACATTGCCCTTGGGATTTCCCAGATCTCTTCCAACACAACTGTTTCCACTTGAGAAAGTACTTGTATTAATTCCTCTTTGAATTGAATTTTTTATTTGAGAGCTTGCAGCGGATGACAATAAAGTAGCATTTTGTGAAAAACCAGGCGTGGGAATCATAGTCTGGTTAAACTCACGTCGCTTCATGTCCAACTTAAAGGATTTCAGTTTATTGATAATATCCATCAGCTTGTAGTCTGTGAATCCTTTTTCTTGTTTAAGCATCCTTACTTGAAGACTCCACTGAGGTAGGAGAGAATCTAGAAGCCTGTTAACTCGTTCACTGTTGGAAAGCTTTTCATCATATTTCTTTAAGGTGCTTGAAACAGTCAGCAAACGATTTGTGAGATCTGTCAGACTCTCATTCTTGTATCCAACGAAGGAATTATATTCCTTCTCAGCCTGAATGCTCTTATCCTTAACCAAATATGCATTCCCATCATCAAACTCACATAATGCATCATAAAGAGATTTAGCATTTTTATGCTCTGGAAAACGATTGTAAATGTCCAAAGTCAGACAAAGAGTTAAGCACCAAAAGCTTTTTGATCACGGTTGATCAACTTTAGATCCTTTTCGGTGAAAGAGGATGGGTCCTTATTTTGAGAGACAACATCACCAACAGTAACTGTTGGTATGTGAGGACCAAAAATAATCGATTCCTATTGGTTCTGATTAGTGTAGAAGAAAAAGGCTTTGAGACATCTCTTCCAATCTTCAAAATTGTCTCCATCAATGAGTCTCGGAGGTCTATTGGGAGCAACACTTTCAAGATCTGCAAGTGTGAGTGATGTTAACTTAGACATGATAGTTTCATTAAGATTACTGTAGTTTCGGCAAGAAATAAGATACTTTCACAGAAAACTAGTTTCGCTGATAGTTTAGCAGAGAAAGATAGTTTCGCTAACAATTTCTATTGGGTTTGTTGGACCAAATCAAACTAGTTTAACCATTTGAACTTGAAAACACAGCAGATTAACATCAAATATTATCATTTGTAATCTGAAAATATGGTTCATTTCATGACAACAACAAACCCAAGAACATAAGGATCTTATATATGTGTTTGAACTAGCTATCACCAATAAATAACAACCCAAATAAGCAATACATACTACCTTCCAAAGACTGCTGAAAAACGAGATATAGATGAAGAGAATGATGTTCTTGAACAGCCAAAACACCAAGAAGAGACGTCCTCAAGCTTCCATAGCCACAAGCATCAAGCATACACCATTCTTGCTAGGATTTGAGCACCAAATCGGATCAAGAAAGCTGCTGGAACCTTGTTCCAGCCATGAACAATCAACAAAGCTGCTAGAGCTTTGTTCCAGCCGTGATATCTTTCTTCCAAAAGAAGAGTGATGTTCTTGTGACCTTTTGCGTATGAGAGAGTGAGAGAGATCTGAATGGAGAGTGTGTGTATTCTAGGAGAGCCAAAATCTCAAGAGAACCAAAGGAAAAACAAAAGAGAGGGCTGCCCAAAGGGGCGGCCGAACCTTATTACCTTTTTTGTTTTCCCCCCAAAAATCCCTTTTAATCCTTGTTAAAATATTTGATTAAAATAGATGTATAATTAACCTTTTAATTATATAACACATACACACTCCTATTATTTGATGTTATTTAACTAAATTAAACAACATTACAAATAACATCCATGAACAAAATATCCATATAAGTTGTTCAATCTCATATGCAACTTATTTGGAAAACTCATTTTCTAAATTTGGTGTATTTATTTAATTGCATGATCATATCATCAATTAAATATTATTTGGTGTTTGCTAAGCTTGTTATTGGGTATGACCCGACTAGGATCATAACGTACTAACCACATCAATGTTCTATGTGTCTTGGGCATAAAGAATCCAACAATCTCCCACTTGCACAAGATTTATAGAAGATTGATGCAAGCAGTAAATACCGCCTAACAACAGTTTACTACCCCTAATATGCATGACTTAAAGCCATTCAATAACATCATCCCCTTCAAGTATCCAACTTGAAATGATTTAGGTGAATTAATCATTTATCCTTTTGTTTCAGATGTCATGTTAAATCCAAGGACATAGAACGATCATTCCTTGTTGCTTTAACTTAATCAGGCCTTAGACATCTTGCTCTCAACGAATGAGAGGAACAAATTCCATCTTGACTACATAAGTTTTTTCAAAGTCACCTTGTGTCACACCTAAACATAGCTTTATGCACTGCCCATTGTTTCAAAGCAGCGAAGAACTAGCTCAAGCTATAACATTTGGTGAATATCAAAACCCAATATGTATCTCAGGTCGGAGGATACCAAATGATATTCACCTTTACTCAAATTTACTTATGATCAATCTAGAAGATTCCACGTAGTAAAATTAAGATGCGGGTCAGTCCAATATTTGTATCCCACAAATATCTATGAACCTTGGCAGCAACCAATTGATCTGTATTCATTCCTTATGAATATCCACCAATCCATGTTCATAATAGTCTTACGTTCATATTTGTTCCCACAAACATGACCGACTACGGACATTTAGAATAATAAACATATTAATGGATCTATACATGCTAAAATGAATATAACTCAAAATATCACAAGAATATAAAGAGTTAAATATTACATTGCTTCAAAATTTTAATACTAAACAAATCAATTCCAGTCACTAGAATATCGAAGTCCTAAGGCACAAGTATGACTTTCATGCTTTGCCCTTTCAAGGAGCTTCGTGAGTGGATCCACAATGTATTGATCGGTGTGAACTTTACAAATACATATTTTTCCCTTTTCAACTTCATCCCTTATGCAGTTGAATTTCCGCTCAATGTGCCTAGCCTTTTGAAGAGGACAGGGTACCTTGATTCATATAATCGTACCCTCGTGATCACAAAAGGATTTCTAGGGGTCTTGAATGGTAGAGACCACCCAAGGTAGGCGATAATTTCTTTATCCATGCAGCTTCGTGAGCTACTAATGATGCGGTTATGTATTTGGATTTTGTAGTGGACAATGCTACTCCATTCATAATGAAGACATACCCGGATTGAGAATCATCTCGAATGGTTTGGAACTTGCATCCGTGTAACCCTTTACAACAAGTTCCTCTCCATCAGATGCGTATACTAGAAACATTTCCTTAGTCCTTCTAAGGTATTTCAATACACTTTTAATAGTCATCCAATGGCTATTATCCGGATTCTGCTAATATCTTCTCGTCATGATTAACACGCATGACTCGTCCAGTCTAGTGCATATCATCGCATACATGATGGAGCCTATAGCTGACGCATATGGGATGTCTTTTATTTGATATTGCTTATCCTTTGAGCTTGGACATTGAGATGTACTCAATATTGTCCCTTTTTGAATAGGTACCATACCTTTCTTAGAGTTTTTCCATCTTGAACCTTTTCAAGACTTTATTAACATATGCACTTTGATTTAAACCTATCAACCACGTCGATCTATCCCTATAGATCTTTATTCCAAAATATAGGCGGCTTCACCAAGATTTGATGAAAAACAATTTCCAAGCTAGGTTTTGACACCTTCGATGGTTGGAATATTATTCTAAAAGGTAGTATGTCATTAACATACAATACTAAGAATGTTATTATGCTCCCACTAGCCTTTTCATATATAAAAGCCTCATCAACGTTCTTGATGAAACCAAATTTTGATCTCTTTATCAAAATGTTGATTCCAACTTCTCGATGCTTGATTCAATCCATACATTGACTTCTTTAACTTGCATACTTTTAGGATGTTATGGATCGACAAAACCATGTGACTAAACCATATGGACAGTCTCTTCGAGATGTCTATTAAGACAAGCGGTTTTGACATCCATTTGCCAAATCTCATAGTCATAATATGAAGCTATGGCAAATAATATCCTAATTGACTTTAGCATTGCCATAGGCGAGAAAATCTCATCATAATCAACCCCTTGATTTTGAGTGAAACCTTTTGCTACAAGTCTTGCTTTGTAAGTATCCAAGTTTCCATCTATATCTATTTTCTTCTTGAAACCCACTTGCATCCAACCGGTTTGGAGTTATGTGGAGGGTCAACCAATTCCTAAACTTGATTGTCATACATGGATTGCATCTCAATGTTCATGGCATACAACCATTTGTCACAATGCAAATTGTACATTGCTTCATGGTATGTATTTTGCTCATTGGAGTCAACCACACAACATCCATTTGTGAAAAATCCATATCTTTCAGGTGGAATGCTAACTTTACCAGATCTGCGAATGTTTTGTGTGTATTGATCAACCTCTTGATCATCATCAACAACCTTTTGTTGATTGCTAGTGTCAACCAAACATGTATTGGCTTGTAGATTTTGATCCTCATCAAATTCCACTATTCTATACGTTATTCCTTCCATAAGGAACTTAGTTTCCAAGAATTCAGCCTTTCGAGCAATAATTACTCTTGCTCTTGTTGGATCAAAGAAGTAGTATCCTATATAGTCTTTAGGATATCCAACAAATATACACATAGTGAATAGACTATCTTGGTTAGGGCCATATTTAAAATACGAGCCTCGGGGAGCATTAAGAAAACCCAAAATCATAGAGGTAGTGAGCTTATAGCCATCAGAGATTGAACTATATCCAATAGGGTTTGATTTCTCCTTTCAGACACACCATTATGTTGTGGTGTTCCAATTGGAGTAAGTTGTGAGACGATCCCACAACTTCTTAGATGGTACTAAAAACATCACTGAGGTATTCACCTCATCTATCTGAACAAAGAACTCTAAGAGTTTTATTGAGTTGATTTTCTACTTCATCCCTGAAGATTTTGAACATTTCAAAAGCTTCATGTTTGTGTGTCATCATGTACACATAACCATAGCGACTATTATCGTCAGTAAAGGTAATGAAGTATCTTTCACCATTTCTAGTCATTGTCTTTAAAGAGCCACATACATCCGAATGGATGATACCCAATAAGTCTTTTGCCCTCTCGTTAGTGCCAGTAAAGGGCGACTTGGTCATCTAGTTTGTAAACAAGATTCACACTTATCGAATGAAATTTTCATTTGCTTTTCAAAAGACCATTCTTTTGAGGTGTTTGAATCTGATTCTTGTTTTATGTGACCAAGATGACAATGTAAAGATAAGAATCACTTAAAACCATTTTAAGTTTCTTGGTGCTTATTGGTATAATGAGCTATTATAGGATGAATCATTATGAACCAATTCATAGATTTCATTAACAGGCATAGCCTTGAAATAAAATACATCATCCATAAACATAAATACCATTGTTAACAAACTTTAATTCATAACCACATTGTTCTAAAAGGGATATCAAAATTATGTCCTTAGTCAAACTAGGAGCATACAAAATGTTCTTTAGAATAACTTCCAAACCATTTGAAAGTTTCTAAATATTGTCTTTTTTCTTGAAGTGCTTATTTCATATGAACCCCTACAACAAATTGCAAAAAAGAGTTCCACATCCGGTATCCAATACCCATGTGTTTGAAGAAATAACATTTCAACCAATGTGAATTATGAAAGTTCTACATGAGGTTTGCCCAACATCCCTCTTGTTTCTCAACTCTTTGAGATAGGTTGGAAAATTCCTTTCCAATGTCCTATCTCTCCACACTCAAAGTATGGATCGTTCTCTGTTACCTTAGGCTTCTTAAGCTTCGCCTTTGGAGGTTCCACTTTAGCCTTTCCTTTCCCTTTTCCTTTGCTGTGCCCCTTTCCTTTGGCAACATTTGCCTTCGGATTAGGGAATGGCCTTTTCTTATTGCCTTCCTCATTGATCGAGAGAACATGTAGAACCTTTCTACCCATCCCTACCTCAGTTGTTATGAGCATTGCGTGAAGCTCACCAATGCTCTTGTCCCACCCGTTCATATTGAAATCATTATGAATGTCTCAAACCATTTAGTTTGGCCATTAAGGATCAAATCCATGGCCAACTCCTTTGAGACGGGAAAATTAAGCCGCTCGAGGCGATCAACGTGGCTTTTTATCTTAAGAATATAAGATGATACCGATTGGGTTTCTTCCATATGACACGCATGAAGTGCTCGAACCGTTTCGAAGCGCTCTACCCTAGCTTGTTCAAGGAATATTTCCTCAACTGGGTAATTATGTCATAGGCCCCATGTTGCTCCAAGTCGTTTTGGAGTCAGGGAAACATAGTTCCCAACATGAGGCAGGAAACCTGCATGGGATCCTTAGTATATTGAAGCCAATCGTCATAGGCCTCAACATCCTCAGGGTCGGGCTGGTCAGGAATAGGATCGTCAAGGACATAGGCCCTTTTCTCTTACTTGAGAACAATTCTCAAGTTTTGATACCAGTCCATAAAGCTATTACGGTTAAGACGATCCCATTCTAAGATGGTTCTCAGTGATAGGGTAGGGACGGTCGGGGTGGTAGCATTATTGTTTGCGGCCATTACTACAAAATTTACAGAGTTCATTTTAGAATTTCTGAAAAAATTGCATTTTAATTATTAATACCCTTTACACGTCTCATAGACAATTAATAATTAAAATCTAGAATCCAACGTTACATTTAACTCATGGTTATGTGACCTTTATTCCATTGTTTAAATTAACAAGGTAGTCAAGATTTGGCAATTGCAACCTATTGCAACTTCTAGCTTTATGGGATCGGTTAAACATGTTAGTTTAGTCGGCATGTAAAATCCCATCAACACCATTGTACGCCATGCTTCGGTGACCCTATGCAAATGATTTCCAATTCAAGTCATCCTACTTACACACACGTGTGAGTTTACACATACAAGTGGTTAGGTGACCTTTATCCCACAAGTATATAACACACAAGTTCCCTAAAAGTGGTTAGGTGACCTTTATCCCACAAGTAGTTCTCAAGTGATTCGAGTGTCGTGTAAAAGGATGGTGTTTAACTTGTTTCCAAAGGGATTTAAGTTTCCATTAATTCTAGTTATGAAAACTCTATGTACCTTGTATTCGCATGCTTTCAAATACATGGTACCCTATGGTTCCGTTTTAATAAAACCTCTTTTATTTTGAAATTATTAGTCCTTTTAATAACCATTTTGAAATTCAGCTTGTTATGATAATTTATTTAGATTGTTAAGCATATCCATATATCAAACAATCAACATAAAATGAATAATCAAACAGGCATATATCAAACAACCACATGTGCATAGCCATAGCCACTATGTTGACAACACTTGTTTGCCATCACAAGTGTTGTCATTTGGTCTTTCCTAAGGGTTGAACACAACACAAAGACGAGATCTCCAAAGACCCCCACTTGAACTTGCATCCAAATGCTTCAAGTCCTTCTCTTGTGTCTTCCTTTTGTGTTTCCATCTTGTGCATTTTCTTTTACAAAACTCATATCCTAATACAATTTTTCTAATAAAAGAAAACATACTTAATCTATCTATTACATCACAAATGAATGAATAAATAAATTACATCCAAATACTAAACACAAAAGAATAATATTACAACCCATAAGAATGAATACAACCAACACAAAACATCCATTAAAAACCAAAACAACACAAGGTCAAGGCTAGGTTATGCACCAATATGAATCATCATATACAACATTCAAGAACAAAATAAACTCCCATCTTACCCTAAATTTTCAGTCAACATAAACCATGAATTTGGGTCTTTTGTCCAAACAAAAACATAATCAACTACTAGATATCTTACTTTCAAGGTTTAATCACTAGCATGTTAGATATAATCTTGAAAGGTTAGGGATTTATTATCATCACCACAAAACAGCCCCAATATGGTTGTTAAAGCCTCATAAAACCAATTTTACAAGAACACAAGAAACTAGTCATCCACATATCCGGCTCTGGATGTCAATGTTGGGTTTGTTGGACCAAATCAAACTAGTTTAACCATTTAAACTTGAAAACACAGCGGATTAACATCAAATATTATCATTTGTAATGTGAAAATATGGTTCATTTCATGACAACAAAAACCCCAAGAAGATAAGGATCTTATATATGTGTTTGAACTAGCTATCACCAATAAATAACAACCCAAATAAGCAATACATACTACCTTCCAAAGACTGCTGAAAAACGAGATATAGATGAAGAGAATGATGTTCTTGAACAGCCAAAACACCAAGAAGAGGTGTCCTCAAGCTTCCATAGCCACAAGCATCAAACATACACCATTCTTGCTAGGATTTGAGCACCGAATCGGATTAAGAAAGCTGCTGGAACCTTGTTCCAGCCGTGAACAATCAACAAAGCTGCTAGAGCTTTGTTCCAGCCGTGATATCTTTCTTCCAAAAGAAGAGTGATGTTCTTGTGACCATTTTGCATATGAGAGAGTGAGAGAGATCTGAATGGAGAGAGTGTGTATTCTAGGAGAGCCAAAATCTCAAGAGAACCAAAGGAAAAACAAAAGAGAGGGCTGCCCAAAGGGGCGGCTGAACACTTATTACCTTTTTTGTTTTCCCCCCAAAAACCCCTTTTAATCCTTGTTAAAATATTTGATTAAAATAGATATATAATTTACCATTTAATTATATAACATATACACACTCCTATTATTTGATGTTATTTAACTAAATTAAACAACATTACAAATAACATCCATGAACAAAATATCCATATAAGTTGTTCAATCTCATATGCAACTTATTTAGAAAACTCATTTTCTAAATTTGGTGAATTTATTTAATTGCATGATCATATCATCAATTAAATATTATTGGGTGTTTGCTAAGCTTGTTATTGGGTATGACCCGACTTGGATCATAACGTACTAACCACATCAATGTTCTATGTGTCTTGGGCATAAAGAATCCAACAATCTCCCACTTGCACAAGATTCATAGAAGATTCATGCAAGCAGTAAATACCGCCTAACAACGGTTTACTACCCTTAATACGCATGACTTAAAGCCATTCAATAACATCACCCCTTCAAGTATCCAACTTGAAAGGATTTAGGGGAATTAATCATTTATCCTTTTGTTTCAGATGTCATGTTAAATCCAAGGAAATAGAATGATCATTCCTTGTTGATTTAACTTAATCAAGCCTTAGACATCTTGCTCTCAACGAATAAGAGGAACAAATTCCATCGTGACTACATACATTTTTTCATAAGTGGAAAATTATGTCAAAGCCCTTCAGCAAGTTAAGGCTCAACTTACAATGACCCTTAACTTGCAAGGGATACTCAGGAGATCTATGAGCTATACTCTGGAAGAGTGAGAGATTATTCATGATCTGATGGACAAACAACTCGTCGAAATTTTTATACTAAATACTGACAAGTTTGTAAAACGTGCCCTAGAAGGTGATGTCAAGAGTGATGATGAGCTGAACAATGTAGATGAGATTGAGATAGAGGACGTCACTACAGAGCACTATCCACAATACACTGATCCGAAAGGAAATGTTATCCCCAACTTGGGTGAAACATTTGATAGTGGTACTTTTGATAAGTTGGATGAAGTGGTTAAAGAAAAAGAGAAAGAAGAAAGCACATCCCAAGCTTCGGATGTGAATGTTGATATCAAGAAATCTGAATGGGCAGCTTGTTTCACAAAGATTATAGCCCAACGTGCGCAACAAAAGTATAATGCCTACACAAAGCTCTACAAAGTCAAAAGACATCATAAAGTGCCAGAAAGATTATAGCGTAGGCGTATTTTTAAGACATAGAGGTCTATGATGTTAAGAGAGAGAAGGAAATCGAGTACTTCAAATATCCGTATGGTGTGAAGACTCTTCCTGGTTTTGAGCTCAACCGACTGGCATGCTTAGATATGTTGTATCCTAATCCAAGGAAGATGTCAGCTTGGTTTGAGGCTGAGTTAAATAAGGAATACGACACGAGGCGGTCAAGTTCAGACCTCAACAATCGAAGAGGTACATTCGTAGGTCTGAAGTGGATCCAATATCTGGAAGCCCTAAAGTGGTATTGAAGTGGAGTCCCCCGCGCATCATGTCAAAGACTCCCTTACGGGAAATGCCTCAAGACTTCACTCCATACTTCAAACGTTGGTATTACGATTGGCAAACATGCAAAGCTATCATAGTTTTGAATAGCGAAGGTAAAATAGAGACTATCAGGGTATTCAACCCGATGTGGCTTATTATCTTGTATGTTAAATATCTTTATACTTTATACAAGTGGCCACTGTTCTATGACATGCAAGATATTGTACAAGCTTTATAGTTTCAACATGTGATAAGACTCTGCTTTGCATTTTAAATACATGTTGGAGTTACAAGAGAAAAGAAGTACAATAAACTCCAAGAACATGTGTAGAATATTAGACGATAGAGTAAAGTACGCCTAAGGGGGAGTTTGTAGATACATGATGTTCCTAGTTTATGAGCATAAATGTAAAAGTCTTTCATGCCTTACACATTTGTAATGAAATGGTTGAATGTAATATAATATGTGGTTAGTGTTTATAAATGTCTAATTCTTTCATATTATTATGTACAAACTTATTGTATAGGTTTGAGGTTGTTGTGCATGGTTCTTAGTCATTAATGATTATGTAATGTGTTCAATCTAGTCGGATGGGTATTCATGCTAATAGACCATACTTATTGACCATACGCATGAATACATCAATCTTATGGAGTAGTCGTACGACTGGATCAGTCGTATGATTGAGACATGAGATAGACTCAGTTGCACGACTGAACCTTCAATCATGCGTATGGATCAATCGCATGATTCAGTTCCATGACTGAACCATGCGAATGGTTCAGTCGTACGAATAGAAACCACTAACCTATATATACCACCTAATTCATGGAAAAATAGAAGTAGATAGAACACTAGCCGTCCAAAACGTCCAAGTTAGCCAATCCAACTTCTAAGTTCGTTGTTGATGGATTCCTACTCGTTCTTAATGTTTAGTTTAATCTTATATCGATCAAGTAATGTTCTCACTCATTGGATCACCAATTAAATAGGATTCCGGAGTATTTGATCTGGTTATACGCAGAATCTGTTAGTATCCCGTACTTACATGGTCCTGACATACGGGAGCGAAGAATAATGTGTAGTCAATCCCCTCTTCTTAAGCAAATCCCTAAACCACCAATCTAGCCTTATTTCTAGCCATAATACAACAGACATTGGGTTTGTTCTTGAACACCAATTTTGTGCCTATTGGGCATTTGTTTGGTGGGAGATCAACTAGTTTCCACACCTTGAGCTTCCAAACGTTGTTTTATGTGAGAACAACCAAGAAAGAGATACAGGTTGATTCAATTGGTGCATGGGTTTTTGATGAGTAGATGATGGAAAGAAAGATGATTGGGTAGAGTCAATTGGTGTTGTGGATAGGATTGGTTGAGATGAGATAGATGTGGGTGATGAAGGAAGAGATGGAGAAACAGGTGGAGGTGGAATGTCAAAGGATGATGATGAAGATGCAATGTCAATAGATGTACCATTGTCTGGTGATGAATGAGGAGTAGGTTGATTAATGGGAAGAACAATGGGTAATGGATGTGGAGTAATGATGTTTGTTTGAACAATAGAAGTGGACGAATCATCATCAAAAACTTGAAGATTAAATGAGTTGAAGACCATATCGGAGTCAAAGAACCATGAAAATTCTCATCTTGGATTCCTTCCTATCAACCTAGAAAGACTCTTGCATATTACGTCTTCTCTTGTTTACACTCAATAAGCATTCTAAGAGTGTCAGGATCAGTGATCACAAGTTTGATGTAATGGAGCGTAGCACAGCGGAATAAGAACAAGAATTAGACAAATTGTAGCAAGAATTTGATACTCGTATGCATTAAGAACAAATACGGTTATAACGAGAGAATATATTTCTGTAACAAGGAAGGTTTCAATAATATCGAATATTTCTGATCAAATCATTCATTTATTACAATAGGTTGACACTCCTTATATAGAGTGCAATCGTTGTTGTTATCACGGGTAAGTGACAACTGGCAGATCTATTACAAAAATAACTAACTCTTAACAAACTACTGAAATGTTCACAACTACTGAGAACATATCAGAGTGTTAAGTACAAAATAAGAAACTACTGATAAGAAACTACTAAAACTACAACGACTGAACAACAAGCTCTTCAGTCGTTTTACAAAACTACTGATAAATATAAAATTACTTATGAGCACAACAACTGAAGAAGTATTCTTCAGCTATTGTGTCAAACTACTGAAAAGAAAAAAACATAAAACTACCGAAAGGTAAACCGTCACAAATACTGAAGAAGACCTCTTCAGCTGTTGTGACAACGTCTGATACTTTGGTCTTCAGCACTTGTGTCCTCAGACTTTGTCTTTAGCACTTGTGTCTTCAGACTTTGTCTTCAGCACTTGTGTCTTCAGACTTTGTCTTCAGCACTTGTCTTCAGACTTTGTCTTCAGCACTTGTCTTCAGACTTTGTAATCAGCTGTTGTCTTCAACTGTTGTGGTCTTCAGTAGTTATTGTGACGTCTGTGGGACTTAAAGGTTTTTCTGATCCGGCTCATTCGTTCTTTTGGTCCAACAAACTCCCCCTGAACCAATGCAGCCAAAACCTTTAACTTTATTGAGGTCCCACTTATTGTTGGCAGAATGGTTGGTCTTTTTCCTTCTAGATCAGTTGAGAAGATGACCCATATAAGCACTGGCCTGGAAATGAGTCTCTGATGATTTGGTTGGCAATGTATGGATGGGAGCTCTGTATTGGGGAATTGGACACTGAGCTGTTCCCCCATCCATGAGACTCACTTCCCATGTATAAGCCTGTAGGATTCTCTGGTGTATGCTCTGAGAAACATAATTTGTTCTTCCATGGTCAAGTTCTCGGCTTCACCATCAAACAATCCTTCACGCCTATACAACTCTGAGATGTACTTGGCCTGTTTACCATTTTTGAGCTCAACTGTTGTAATCTATCTGTATGCAAACTTATTAGGATGAGTCCCTTCAAGTAACAGACTAAGCTCATTTTGTTTGAAGTTCTCAAGCCTCTTGTAGACTAACCCCTTTTTAATAATTCTATTCTCTAACATCTTTTGGGGTGGCTGTTTAGTCTCATAGGCCTTCTTGAAATCTTCTACAATCTCCCAGGGTGATACTACAAGGACCACTGTGATCTCTTCATCTACGATCCTTTTTACTTGGCCCTTGTATCTCGAAGGAATGTCTTTCTTTACAATCCTGTGAGCCACCCTAGGATCAAGCCATACTCTCACCTTTTCCTTCTGATATTGAAATGTGTTGGCAAGGGTGCACAACCTCAGAGCTTCTTTCTTCATACTTATTATTGATGACGAAGCAGCATAAGTTTTGTCGATGCTTTTCAACATTTCATCATCATGATGCCTTTGCTGTTGTTCTTCTTCAATCTTTACTCTCACAGCTTCCATCTATGAGGTGGGAGTGATAGGCATGGGTTTGGCTTTAGCCAATGTTAGGACTGCAGACAGAGGTAGCCTATCTTCTTCCACATCATCATCCTCTTCATCTTCTTCTAGCCTCAACACCCTTCTCTTTTCTTCTTAGGTGCATCATCGGCTGTTGGTTTAGAGTGTAAGGGAGTAGGTTTTGTGGGTTGTGGTTGTGGTTGTTTTGGAGAGGAAATGTTGACAGGCTGAGTTAGCATTTTGGAGGTGAGTGTTGCTTTTGAGTATTGGCTAGCTCAGTCCTCCTCCCTGCTCCTGCTTCATTCAAAGCTTCGACTACTAACCCCTTAGTGTATACCTCAGACGAACAGATCTTGAAGGTTATGGCCAAGATACTATCCCTGGTCCATGATTTAATCTCGATCAATGATCTCCCAAGATATTTTGCAATGAATCTGATCATGATCTCTAGTCTCTCTCTTTCTAATGCATCATAACTTGCCCATCTTGAGTTAATTTCTTCAACTTCAAGTCTCCTGATCTCTGAGTCAAGTTGTGCAGTATCGAACCCTTGTCTGTAGAGTTGATCAATAATGGCATCCATTGATTTACTATGAGTAGCATCTGCCATTTTGATCATCTCATCGAGTTGGAGCTCTTTTTCCTTTCCTTCACGCTTCCTCTTCTTATATGTGACGTGAAAGTCTTTGTGACTTTCACTCACTTGATCATTTTTGGTTCCCTTCACAGACTCCTCTTCCTTATCAGTTTCCTTTTCTTTCTGTTTGCACTCCCTCTTTGCTTTCACTGACTGACTCTCCCCCTTTTTGGTTGCATTGGTTGCAAGGGTTTGAGGAGCAGAAAGCCTTGTGCTCACAATCTCTTCCACCAGGGGTTGTATGATTGAGGGACGCCTCTCATCCATGGTTTTGATCATAATGTCTGTGATCATTGGGGTGATGAGAGGTAGAGTTTGCTGAAAGATAGCAACGGTTTGCTTAAAGGGGTTCTGTCCCTGAGAAGCTGTGCCAGAAACAGAAGCTGGTGGCTTGGAAGTTTTGAGTGGCTGAGTGTATGGGAGACCTTCAGGTGAAGGTGCCATCTGTGCGTTTATGTTGGTGGCAGATGGACTTGCTTCTTGAGAGAATTGGTCAAGTAGTCTTTGTAGTCTACTGACGTTTGCAATGATAATGGTTGGACTTTGGGGGGCGGTTGCATGGGGAGATGGGGTAAAAGCATGTGTGCACCTGGGGAGAATGTTGCTCTTCAATGGCAATCTCCTCAAATGAGGAAGATCCCAGATTGTGGGTACCTCTTCTGTGGTTGCTGCAGGCTCCTTTTGAGAGGAAACCTGAGCGGCTGTGGCTAGAAGAGTCCTTATATCCACTAGGGGGTTATAACCAGTGGATATAGCCTGCGTTTGTGTTGCAGGGCATCCTCAGGGGACTCATTTGCCTGAGTAGCCTTTTTGGTCTTCTTTTTAGTGGGTTTGGTGGGGACTATTGATTTGGAGGTGGTGGCTGTGGGTTCCAGCTGCGTGGGTTTGCGTAGCTTGGCAGCCATTTTGAGTGATTGGTCAGAGTTGTGCCGGTAGTATACTTCAGGCAACAGCCATAGCAGGGACTCCCAGGCCAACAAGTCCCTCAGCTTGAAGCTGGTTTTCAATTATGGCCATTATGAACCAAGGATATAATGTCGAACGCTTTGCAGTTTGTTGTTGGGCCACATCCTTGAGCTCTAAATATAGTATTTCAGAAATTTAAAGTTGTTGCTCAAGGATGGAGTACATTACGTGTTGCCACTTTGTGGACATTTGATCCCATGATGAAGTCTTGGAGGCAAGGCATACATTTACCATATGAAATATGAGACATTCGGCATCTGGGAAATGTTTCTTCAGTAACATAAATGCACTCAAGTCACCTGGTATCCATGGCGGGCAAATGATTGATCTGTTGTGCCCTTTGGATAACCAGTTGGGAAAGTGGCATCATCCAGATTAAGGGTTTGACGAAGAGTGTGTGGAGTGATGACCACTTTTTGGCCATGGACAAACGATTGAAGAGACTCTGTGTCGTTCTCCTCAGAGACCAAGTGACGTTTGTCCAGAATTGGTTAAGGGATGCGGCATATATGGTGGGATTTACCAGAAATGCCGTTTTGTAGGGTGATTGAACCATTAAATCAATGGCGTTGTGAAACTTGGTCCAGTATGGTGATTTGGTGAGATGTGCGACACAGTTGTGTCGTGGTTTTAGTTGCATGGTCACCATTGATGAAGAGAGGGTAGAGAGTTTTTGAACGTTAGGTTTGAGAAGAGAAGATAAAACTCTGAAGGTGGGATAAGGTTTTAAAGGGTCGGGATAGAAAACGACTGAAGGTTTTGGTGTGAGTCATCAGTTGTTGAAACTATTGATGACGTTGGTATAACCATAAGACTTTGAAACAGCTGAAGTCTCTGTTTAGTCATCAGTAGTTATAAAACTACTGAAGACAGTTTTGACTTCAGGTGATGAAACAACTGAAGACTTGGTATTAGTCATCGGTAGTTGTGAAACTACTGAAGACAGTGGTTTTGTCAGCAGTTGTTGTAAATAGCTTAAGACTTGGTGTTAGTCTTCAGTAGTTGTAAACTACTGAAGACATGGTTTTGGCTTCAGTTGTTTTGAAACAACAGTTGTAGAAACAACTGAAGAGAAATTTCTCATCAGTTGTTTTCGTCAATTCTTAGCTTTTCAGCTGTTTCATACTGTCCTCAACACTTACTCATCAGACTTTGCATCTGCTTTTCAGGTGTTTCATAGGACGTTAGTACTTATCTATTTGTACTGATTTCAGTAGTTGTAACTACATCAGTAGTTTAGAACAGATAAGTACTTCAGTACTTGTGAGGCATTTAGCCTTCAGTAGTTATAAAACTACTGAGGTGAAAGAACTCATGAGTACTTATATGTGACATGGTTACCAATGATCACCAGTACTTATTACTGAGATCATCAGTAGTGTCACTTATTCTAGCTGCAGCATACCAAGCCTTAACACCAGGTTGTGAAAGTTGAACCATCCAAAGGCTTAGTCAAAATGTCTGCAAGCTCATCAGCACTAGGCACAAACATAGGATTAATTAGACCCTTTTCAAAACAATCTCTTATAAAATGATGTCTAATTGCTATATGTTTGGTCCTAGAGTGCTGGACTGGATTTTTGACAATGCAAGAGCTGAAGCACTATCCATTAATAACGGAGTCTTAGTCTATGTAATGCCATAGTCCAAAGTTGATTCTGAAGCCAGAGTACTTGGGATGTACAACTTGCAGCAGCAATGTACTCGGCTTCAGCAGTGGATGCAGCAACAGATGTTTGTTTCTTACTCTGCCAAGAAATCAAACAGTTGCCTAGGAATTTACATCCACCAGAAGTTGATTTCCTGGTCAACTTACACCCTGCATAGTCAATATCAGAAAGCAACTAATTTACAAGAGTGCCCAGTGGAAAACCATAAACCTAGAGATTATGTACCTTGCAAATATCGAAAGATCCTCTTGACTGCAATCATGAGACTCTTTAGGTGCAGCCTGAATCTAGCACAAACACATGTAGCAAACATAATATCTGGTCTAGAAGCTGTTAAATACATCAAGGACGCAATCATACATCTGTAAAGTGTTTCATCAACCACTTTACCTTTCTGATCTGTATCTAGTTGTGTGGTGCTGCACATGGGGGTAGAACAGGGCTTACAGTTTTGTAAATCAAACTTTTCCAAAAGATCTTTTGTGTATTTGGACTGATGAATGAAATTTCCATCAGCCTTTTGTTTGATTTGCAAACCCAGAAAGAACTGTAATTCTCCCATGGCACTCATTTCAAACTTCTATTGCATCAACTTTGTAAAGGCATCACACAACTGAGGATCAGAGGATGCAAAAATAATATCATCTACATAAATTTGAACAAGTAGATTATACTGCCCAGCTTTTTTAATGAATAAAGTCTTATCAATGGAGCCTCTAGTGAATCATTTTCCAGAAGAAAGTTTGATAATGTCTCATACCAGGCTCTAGGAGCTTGTTTCAACCCATAAAGAGCCTTATCAAGCTTATACACCCAATTAGGATGTTTATTGTCCTCAAAGCCTGGTGGTTGACATACATAAACCTCTTCTTTAATTTTCCCATACAAAATGCACTTTTGACATCCATTTGAAAAACTTTAAGTTTTTGATAAGCAGCATAAGCTAAAAACAATCGAATTGCTTCCAGTCTGGCTACAGGGGCAAAGGTTTCATCATAATCAATACCTTCTTCTTGTGCAAACCCCTGAACAACCAGTCTGGCCTTGTTCTTAACAATAAGCCCATTTTCATCAGTTTTGTTCCTAACACCCATTTAGTGCCTATTGCACACTTACCAGGAGGTAGAGGAACTAGTTCCCACACTTGCTGTTTCTTGAACTGAAGAAGCTCAAGCTGCATGGCATCAACCATCCATTGTCCTTTAAAGCAATGTGATAATTCTTTGGCTCTTGCTGACTGATGAAGAGAGCATAGAAGCAGAAATTTGACAATTGACTTCTTATTGATACGCCAGCAGTGATATCACCAATGATTTGAGACATAGGGTGATTCTTCAGATCTTGATACACAATGAGATCTGTGCAAGTGTTTGCAGCAGGTTCAGCAACAAGAGATGATGATGGTGAATCATTTCCTTGAAACCAATCAGTGGATGGTAATTCAAGGAGGTTGAATTTGAAGAAATCTCATCAGCATTTGTTGTGGATGGTGCTACCGAGCTACAGGAACATCAGTTTAGCTGAATCAGGCAGTTGATCACTAAACCTGAAGAGGTGAGTACTGCTATCATCATCATCATCAGCACCAGCAGTACCACCAGTGGTGAACTGTTGACAGGAGCAACAGCAGGAGTTTGATAAGGAACATATTACAGTATGTCCAAATCAATAGCTCCACAGGGCTTTGTGGAATCTTGTCCTTAGGAGATATTTAAACTTAACACGTAGAGTCTCTTCAACCATCTTTGTTCTACAGTTGAAGACTCTGTATGCTTTGCAAGTTGATGAATACCAACAAAGTACCCTGCATCCACCTTAGGATCAAATTTTTGGAGTTGATCCCGTGTGTTGTGAATGAAACAGGACACACCCAATGCTCTGAAGAATGAAATTAGAGGTGCCAAATGATGAAGAACTTCATATGGAGTCTTCATCAACCTCTGATTTTCTAGAAATCTATTCTGTACATAGCAGGCTGTATTGACAGCTTCAGCCCAAAAAGTCATTGGCAGCCCATAGTCAGCCAACATGGACCTTGCAGCTTCAATAAGGGTCCTGTTCTTTCTTTCCACTACTCCATTTTGCTTAGGAGTTCTTGGGATGCTATACTGCCTCTTGATTCCCTTTGATAAGTAAAACTCACGTGTGTGGTTTCTAAATTCAGTACCATTATCACTCTTCACACACTTAACTGGTAGGGAAGACTGCTTCTCAACGTGTAACACAAAGTTCACAATGGACCGTGCAGCCTCATCCTTTGAATGCAAGAAGAAAGTCCATACAAATCTGGAGTAATCATCCACAATTACCAGACAGTATTTCTTCTTAGCCATACTCATCACTTTCACAGGACCAAAGAGATCCATGTGAAGAAGCTGTAAGCAGGCAGTGGACTAAGGTTCTTCTATGGCAGGAAATGAAGCTTTGTGCTGTTTTCCTTTTAGACAAGCAGTGCAGTTATCTTCACACTTGAACACCTTCATAGGCAGTCCCCTTACTAAACCATGGTTTATCAGCTGATTCATGTTTTTGAGACTAACATGACCCAGCCTTCTATGCCATAGAATAGATTCTTGGGGGGAAGCCTTGGAAAATAGGCAAGGATGGCCTTTGAGATATATTTTATTGGAAAGATCTAAGGCATACACTCTTCCTGTCCTGTTGTCCTTTAGGAGAGTGTGTTCATCCAACACCTTATCAATCAAATTTAGAACTTTGGATGACAGAATCCGACAGTTCTGACTGGTGAAAAGAGCAACATGGCCTTTGTCACACATTTGACTAACACTCAAGAGGTTGTACTTGAGATTTTCCGCATGGTTAACATCATCAAACTTTATTTCCCCATTGGAAACAAAGCATTTTCCAATGATGTAACCCTTTGCATCATTGCCAAATGACACAAACCCCTTCCTTCCTTGAGAGTAGTCATTAAGAAGTGATCTGTTTCCTGTCATATGCATGGATCGCCACTGTCTACATACCAGATGCCTCTGAGGTATGTTGAAGAACCCTACAAAATACAACAAATTAGTTATATTTTGAGACCCAAACCTTTTTGGTCTTGGGCTTGTTCTCATCAACAGATGGTAAACTAACATGTTTGTTGGAAACGACAGCCTGAGAGGAAGAAGCTGGTGAAGAAAAGGAATCCTTTGGCTTGGACTCCCTTTTCTGTGGTTTCAACATAGGAACATCTAATTGGTTAACTCTTCCCAATAGATGTTAAACCATCATAAACAGCTGTGTCTGATTTTGGGATAAGGCTTTCAGCTCTTCAGACACATTGGCATTGGAGTTTGATAAGTTCCTATGTTGCACCTTCTTCTTTTGAGCAATCTCAGCTGTTACCTGTTTAACCCCTTCCTTTTTGGATTTTGTTTGGACTTGAGGGTTACAGGATTTGATGTTGCTGGTACAAATGTGGCTCCAAACTCAGTTTTCATTTTAGCCATTTTCTCTTGAATTTCTTCTTTATGTTTGAGTTTGGATCCCCTTTTGTACCAACAATCATCTGTAAGATGATTGAACAAACCACATACTTCACATGGTTTCTTCTTTATCTTATGATGATCATCAACTAAAGAGGATCAACTACTGAAGACTTGCTCTTCAGTACTTTGGAAGCATTATTTGCTTTCTTGACTTCCTCTTTAGTAGTCTTCAAACTCTTTCTACTGACAGTGTTCTTCTCTTTAGTGCTGTCAGTAGTTGGAGTTTAAACTTTAGGTGTTAAATCTTGCTCTCCAGTCCTTTCAGGACTTTCAGAAATAACTCCTGAGTTGATCATCTCTTTTATCATATGAGTGTCAGCAGTAGAACCATCAATATCAGCTGATGGGTTCTGAGATGGCTTAGTGCTAACTTCAAATTTTGATGATGCTCTATCAAAAGGTGAATCACATGATGAGGTGGATTGGTTATTGCTTTCTCCATCAGATTTCACTTCTGCTCTTGAAGCAAAATCTGTAGGAGGAGCAGTGTGATTGTAACCAATACCAAACTTCACATTGGAAGTAGATTGCTTACTAAGAAGCATTTCAAAACCTTTGCATGATTGCACCCATCCATCACACTCTACCTGGGTGACTGCAAGGGTTTCTTTGAGACTTCTCTGGTCATCCAGAATACCTCTAGCTTAGCCTTTTCATCATTTAGTTGGCATTTAAGCTTATAAATCTCATCATTTTTACTATTAAGAGCAGACTCAAACTCAGCTTTTCTTTTGGAAATGGTTTTCTCAAGATCATGTTTTTGACTTATTAATGCTACATTTGCCTCTCTAATTGAGACAAAGGCAGCAATGCATTATTCAGAACATAACTTGGCTTTAGCCTCTGAAGATACCTGAGTTACGTGTGAAGATGATGCATTTGAGCAGGAACCCTCAGTAGACTCCAGGGCCATGAGAGCCAGATTCCCAAAAGGACTGTCACCACCATGTTGACCAGCACCTGTGAACAGTTGTTCATGACCAGACATGTCATCCGGTAAATTTCTCGAGTCAACACCTCCAGGGGTGAAGAAGCTATGTTGTTGAGGTTGAGGAGGTTGATGAGATTAAGATGGTTGAGGTTCTGGTAGTGCATGAGGTTGTGGTACTATAGGAACTTGAACTTGATTTGACTGTGGCATGTAGTAACAAGGGTAAGGATATGGCATTTGACCCTGAGGAACAAAATATGCAGGAGATTGTGGTTGAGAATGATGACTAGAATTGACAGGATGTTGCCCTCTGTGTTGTTGACTATTGCCAGGGAAAGTCACAAAAGGTGCAGAGGAATTAGATCCAGATGATCTGCATTCTCTGGCAAAGTGTCCAAGCCTGTGGCATTTATGACACTTCAACTTACTCTTGTCAAAACCAACTTTGGTTTTGCCAGAGAGTCCTCGGAACTTTCTTCCAGTTCTTTTGTAGAACTTCTGAGATCTGATATCTATCAAGGCCATTTGGCTCAAAATATCCATCTCTTCTAAGTCATCATCAGCAATCCCCTTGAGATCATCCATGATGAAGCATAGATTGTTATTATTACATCCAGTAAACTCACTATCAACACTCACAAATGCAGAATCAGAAGTGTTTGAAGAGAAATCAATATGCTTATCATACTGGCATTCAGATGAAGCATATTCTAACTCATGACCAACCAAGGCAGTGTTGCCTGGTACAAAGTCTTCAATAAGCTTTCCAGATGAAGACAATTTTCATTTCTGTTCTATCTCTCTCTCAAATGTGATCAATTACCCATGGAGTTGGGTGAGAGATAGTTTGTCCAAATTTTCACTGGAGCGTAGGAGAATAGTATATGTGTCCCATCTCTCAGGCAGTGATCTGAGTAATCTATTATTCATCTGGCTATTGGTGTACTCATGTTTGACCATTTTTAATTTAGAGATCAAACAAGAGAACCGCTCGAACTCTTGAGTCAGTGTCTCACCCTTCCTATGAGAGAATGTCTCATATTGTTGGGCAAGGATTTCTCTATTATTTGCCAAGACCTTATCTGTTCCTCCAAATTGTTTTTTCAAGGCATTCCAGAGGTCATGGGTAGTTTCATGATGCATTAGCCCAGAATAAATTTCATTAGGCAGTGCCATGGCCAGAATTCCATGGGCTTTTGCATCAATTCAAACAACTTCTTATCCTCATCTGAGTATTGCTCCCTCCTCTTCGGAACCATTTGATTGGTTTCCGGGTTATTTACCATAGGCTTGGGTGGACCATGTACCACTAATGTCCAACAACATGCGCTGTTAACAGACAGGTGATGGAGCATTCGTCGTTGCCATATGCTATACTCATTCCTAACCAGCATTGGAGGTTTGGTTGAGGAACGAGTATTGTGGGAATCATTGGAAGGAGAAGTAATTTGTGAGTCCAAATACAATTTAATTCAAGCTTTTTAAACGTTTTTATAAAGACCACAACAGACTCAATGAAAACCAAGAGAAAATCTCAGGATGAATGACCAGAAAACACAGAAAATTCAATCTCTATAACCGTTTCTTGCAAAACACAAAAATGCTAATTCAATCAAACTTGGATTTTGAATAGCAGTTTCAATGATCAATTATTAGATCGATCAATGATTAACCGACATTTGTCAGGATCAGTGATCACAAGTTTGATGTAATGGAGCGTAGCACAGCGGAATAAGAACAAGAATTAGACAAATTGTAGCAAGAATTTGATACTTGTATGCATTAAGAACAAATACGGTTATAGTGAGAGAATATATTTCTATAAAAAGGAATGTTTCAATAATATCGAATATTTATGATCAAATCATTCATTTATTACAATAGGTTGACACTCCTTATATAGAGTGCAGTCGTTGCTATTATCACGGGTAAGTGACAACTGGCAGATCTATTACAAAAATAACTAACTCTTAACAAACCACTGAAATGTTCACAACTACTGAGAACATATGAGAGTGTTAAGTACAAAATAAGAAACTACTGATAAGAAACTACTGAAACTACAACGACTGAAGAACAAGCTCTTCAGTCGTTTTACAAAACTACTGATAAATATAAAACTACTGATGGCACAACAACTGAAGAAGTATTCTTCAGCTGTTGTGTCAAACTACTGAAAAAAAAAATATAAAACTACTGAAAGGTAAACCGTCACAACTACTGAAGAAGACATCTTCAGCTGTTGTGACAACGTCTGATACTTTAGTCTTCAACACTTGTGTCCTCAGACTTTGTCTTCAGCACTTGTGTCTTCAGACTTTGTCTTCAGCACTTGTGTCTTCAGACTTTGTCTTCAGCACTTGTCTTCAGAATTTGTAATCAGCTGTTGTCTTCAGCTGTTGTGGTCTTCAGTAGTTGTTGTGACGTCTGTGGGACTTAAACGTTTTTCTGATCCGGCTCATTGGTTCTTTTGGTCCAACAAAGTGGAGGAGTATCCAAAGAAGTAACATTTATTAGACACAACACCGAATTTTTTCTTTTGTGTCTGGGTATTCGGTAGAGTAGACAAGCATTTGAATGGCCGAAAGAAATCAATCAAAGGCTTCCTCTTATAAAACAAAAGTATTCATTTTGTCTTTGATGATCAATACCCTGTTAAGAACATATGAAGCATAGTTTATTGCCTTTGCCCAGAAGATGATGGGTAAAGTGGACTCAATAAGCATAGTACGAATGGCTTCAATAAGGGTACGATTCTTTCTTTTAGTAACACCATTCTACTGAGGTTTCTCGTTCACTGAACTATCTCAAAATACCTTTACTAGCACAAAAGGAATCAAACATTTGATTACTGAATTCGGTACCATTGTCACTTCGAATTTCCCTAACCTTCCTCTTGCTTATAATTATAATGGAGAGAATTAACTTCTGCAGCTCCAGAGTAGCTTCTCCTTTATGGGCAAGAAATCATACCCATGAATACCTGGCAAAATCCTCTATAACTACAAGACAAAAACATTTATTATCAATTGATTTAATGCTGATTGGCCAAAAAAATTAGTATGTAACAACCCGAGGAGATTAGAAATGCTATTTTCAAGCTTTGGTTTATGTGATTTTGTATCTTGTTTTCCTTTGGCACATGCCATACGTTTCTGAACCTCTGAAAACTATTCTAAAGATAATCCCTTGACAAGATTGTTTTTGACTAATTTGTTTATATTTTTTAAATTAATGTGACCAAATGTGTGATGCCATAAGAAAGACTCAGTTGTGGAAGCATTTGACAGAAGACAAGTTACCGTAGATTTGAGTCTCTAGAATACATGTCAAAAAGATATGTGTCATTCTTCCTCGAAGCCCGCATAAGCACCATCTCCTCTGGAATATCAATCTCCGACTTCAGAAAGAGACATTCATTGGACTTGAACAAGACTAGAATTTCCTTGTCGCAAATTAGAGAGACACTCAACAGATTCAAGGCTAGCTCTGGCACATAATTGACTTTCTCTAGAGTAAGAAAGTTGTTGGAAACATCTCCTTGACAAATCATTTTACCGCAATTCTTGTCGCCGAAAACGCGACATATCCTCCATTGAAAATGTGGTAATTCGTCAATAAATCCTTTAACCCCGTCATGTGTCCAGAGCATCCACTATCAACATGGCATATACTATTTACAGCTTTAGTGGATGAGTCCTATAAAAATATAAAAGGCAGATTAACCAGGTGAAACAGTATCCCATGATTGACGAACTTTAGGTTGTGGTGTAAATGATTTGTTGAAAAAGAAATTATTAAACAAATAAGTTAACCTACTCCCAAACAAATTCATGTGAATATGTCTATGATGAATCTCAGGACAGTGCTTAACTACATGATCATCTTTACCACATCTAAAACAATATGATTTTAATCTAGGTATATTACGCAACAAGCTACAATTTTATCAATGTATATCTCCTAATCATATTCAGATAATATAAAATTAACATCACTAAAACTCTCATGCCTATCACTGGGTCTTTTTTATTTAATAAAGAATGATTATTTACATAAGATGATGAATTTTCATGTGAAGTACATGTGGTACTTGTACCACTTGTACTTGCATCAGATGATGACGTTACCCTCCACTTGATGATCAAATATTAGTTAGGGTAAAAGATTGAATGGGGTGAGAAAAGAATTTTTCAAAACTATTTTTTTTGTTTTCTCCATATGCTCGACAGTAGAATCATTCACTTTCGAATTAACAAAATTAGAAGAAACATCATCATTACAACTCAAAACATTTAAAGAGGAAATAGAAGCATCACTAGAACCAGGTGAAACATTGTCTGAAACAGATTGTTTTGAAACAAAAACATAACTTAAGCTAGTTTTATGATATAAAACAAAATTTTGAGATTCAGGTGTGTTGGACCAAAAGAACCAATGAGCCTGATCAGAAAAACCTCTAAGTCCCACAGACATTACAACTGCTGAAGAAGATCTCAACAACTGAAGACATCAGCTGATTACAAGGTCTAAAGACAAAGTCTAAAAGTAAAGGACTCAAGACAAAGTCTGAAAGTAAAGTACTCAACACAAAGTCTCAAGCTATCAGCTGAAGACAAAGTCTGAAAGTAAGAATCTGAAGAACAAAGACTGAAGACAAACACTGAAGACCAAAGTGATCAGTAGTTGTCACAACAGCTGAAGTTATAGTTCAATAGTTTGTAATTTACTTTCTCAACAGCTGAAGTTATTAACTTCAGTAGTTGTGATGATTTCCTTTCAGTACTTGTAATTTACTTTTCAGTAGTTGTAGTTCAATAGTTTTATGTTTTCGTACTTAGCATTCTCTGAGATGTAATCAGTAGTTGAGAACATTCTCAGCAGTTTACATAGTTTCAGTAGTTTGATAAAGCTGTTAGATGTCACTATCAAGTGACATCAGCAGACGTTACATTTCCTATATAAGGAATGTTGACCTAGTTGTAACGTGTGACATTGAGCCACCACGAAAGCATATGAATGAAATATTTCTTTTGCAGAATTCTCTCTTTCTATAACCATTTACTGTTACATTGAATATCAATTGTGTTCTTGTGAATTGTTTAATTCATTGTTCGATTTCGCTGCAATACTCTCTAATTAATCAAACATAGATCCCTGATCCTAACAAATGGTATCAGAGCTGGTTAATCATTGATCGATCTAACAATTGATCATTGAAACTGCTATTTCGATATCTAAGTTTGATTGAATTAGCGTATTTGCAAGAATTGGTTATAGATCATTGAATTTCTGCTGCTTTCGTTATTTGCTTTGAGTTTTCTCTTGGTTCATATTGGTTTGTTGTGTTTTGTTCTAAATCAGTTAAAACTTAATTGAATTTGGTTGAATCTGAGAATGACTACTCCTTCTAATGACCCTCACAATACCGGTTCCTCAACCAAGCCTCCGATGCTGGTTAGGACTGAGTATAACATATGGCAACGAAGAAGGCTTCAACACCTGTCTGTTAATAGTTCAGGTTGTTGGACATCAGTGGTACATGGTCCACACAAGCCTATGGTGCACAATCTAGAAACCAACCAAATGATTCCGAAGAAGAAGGAACAATACTCAGATAAGGATCGAAAACTATTTGAGATTGATGCTAAAGCGCATGGTATTCTAGCCATGGCTCTGCCTAATGAAATCTATTCTGGGCTTATGCATCATGAAACTGCTCATGACCTCTCGAATGCATTAAAGGAACAATTGGTGGAACATATGAGGTCTTAGCAAACAACAGAGGAATCCTTGCCCAACAATATGAGACATTCTGTCATAGGAAGGGTGAATCACTGACTCAACAGTTTGAGCGTTTTTCCTGTTTCATCTCTGAGCTAAAAATGGTCAAACATGAATACACTAATAGTCAGATGAACAACAGATTCCTCAGATCACTGCCTGAGAGATAGGACACATATACCATTGTCCTACGCTCCAGTGCAAATCTGGATAACATATCTCTCACCGAACGCCATGGGAAATTGCTTACATTTGAAAGAGAGATAGAGCAGAAAAGGAAACTGGCATCGTCAGGAAAGCTCACTCATGACTTTGTACCAGCGAACACTGCCTTGGATGGTCATGAGTCAGAATATGTTGTATCAGAAAGCAATTATGATGAGCATATAGATTTCTCTTCAAACAGTTCAAATCATGCATTTGTTAGTGTTGACAGTCAGTCAAGCTGTAATAGTGACAATTTGTGTTTCATTATGGATGATTTAAAGGGTATTGCTCATGATGACTTAGAAGAGATGGATATTCTAAGCCAAATGGCCTTGATTAATATCAGATCTCAAAAGTTCTAATTGAGAACTAGTAGGAAATTTCTAGGACTCTTTGGGAAAACCAAAGTTGGTTTTAACAAGAATTAGTTGAGGTGTCACAAATGCCACAGGCTTAGACACTTTGCAAGAGAGTGTAGATCAACTGGATCTAACTCCTCTGCACCCTTTGTGACTTTTCCAAGCAATAGTTCACAAAACAGAGGGCAACATCCTGCTAGTTCTGGTCATCAATCACAACCTATATCTCCTGCATATTTTGTCCCTTAGGGTCCAATGTCATATCCATATCCCTGCTATTACGTGCCTCAGCCAAATCAAGTTCAAGTTCCTATTGCACAACAACCTCAAGCCTTATCTGAGCCTCTACCATCTCAATCAACTAAATCACAACCTCATCACAGCTTCTTCACCCCTGGTATTGTTTACTGGAGCAGTTTACCAGATGATCTCTCTGGTAATGAGCAATTTTTTGCTGGTGATGGTCAACATAGTGGTGAACATCATTTTGGGAATCTAGCTATCATGGCCTTGGAGTTTACTGAGAGTTCATGCTCCAATGCATCTTCATCACACATAACCCAGGTATCCTCTGAGGCTAAGGCCAAGCTATGTTCTGAATCTTGCATAGCTGCATTTATCTCTATTAGAGAGGCAAATGTAGCTTTAATTAATCAAAATATTGAGCTTGAGCAAACTATTTCCAAAAGAAAAGCTGAATATGAGTCTGTCCTTAAGGATAAAGATGATGAGATTTATAAGCTTAAATGCCAATTAAATGATGAAAAGGCTAAGCTAGAGGTCATTCTTGAGAACCACAGAGAACTCAAAGAAAAACTTGCAGTTACCCAAGTTGAGTGTGACCGCTGGGTATCATCCTGCAAGGGATTTGAAATGCTGCTCAGCAAGCAATCTGCTTCGAATGTGAAGTTTGGAATAGGTTACAACCTCATTGCACCACCTATAGATTTTACTCCAAAATCAATAGTAAAACCTGAAGGTGAAAGTAATTTCCAAACCACATCATCATGTGTATCATCCTCAAGTGATCACCCAAAATCACAAGATGAAATTAGTGTTGATAACTTAGCAAATCAATTGCTTGATGGGTCAACTACTGATAAGCACATGAAGCTGACTACTTCAGATGTTGTCCCTCAAAGTACCTCAAGCACTGAAGGGAAAGACACAACATCTGAAAAGCATTTCAAATCAGCTGAAATAAAAGGATTAACAACTGCTGATAGAGAACAACTAAAGAACAAGTCTTCAGTTGTTACAGATCCTTTAGTACTTAACACAAGTACTGAAAGGAGGAAAGTACTGAAGAGCACACCTTCAGTAGTTTCCTCATCAGCAGTTGATCAATTCAAGATGAAGAATAAGCCATGTGAAATATATGGTAATTCAATCATCTTTCTAATGAATGTTGGTACAGAAAGGGTTCCAAACTCAACAGAGATAAGCTCACTAAAATCCAGATGGATGAAATGAAAAATGAGTTTGAGACCAAGTTTGTACCACAATCATCCCAATGTGATAAACCGAAGCCTTCATCCAAATCCAAAAAGAAGGATAGGGTTTATCATAAAACAGCTGATAGTGCTCCTCATGATAAACATCAGACTAAGTTTGTGAATTTCAAGGAGGAAATGGTGGGCTACAGGAACTCATCACACACAAGTACTGATATGTCACAAGAGCTGAAAGCTTTGGCTACAAATCAAACACAACTTGTTATGATGGTTCAGCATTTGTTGGGGAGAGTTAACCAACTAGATGCACGTGTGATCAAACCACTGAAAAGGCATTCCAAGCCCAAATCCAAGGAATCCATTTCAGCACTATCTCCTTCTTCATCAGCTGTTAATCATAAGAAACACGTTATGGTTAAATCTATTGTTGAAAACAGACCGAAAACCAAAAAGTTTGGGTCTCAAAACCTAACTAGTTCTTTATGATAAATGCAAGGTTCTTCAGCATGCCAAAGGAGCATCTGGTATGTAGACAGTGGAGGATCTATGCATATGACTGGGAGCAATTCTCTTCTTAATGACTACTCTCAAGGAAAGAAGGGATTTGTTTCATTTGGAAATGATGTCAAGGGTTACATCATCGGGAAAGGATATGTGTCTAATGGAGATATCAGATTTGATGATGTTAACCATGTGGAGAATCTCAAGTATAATCTACTGAGTGTCAGTCAGATGTGTGATAAAGGGCATGTTGCACTTTTCACAAGCCAGAACTGCAGGATTCTGTCTTCCCAAGTTCTGAGGATGATTGACAAGGTATTGGATGATCATACTCTCCTGAAGGCCACAGGATTGGAAGAGTATATGCCTTGAATTGTCAAAGAAGATTGATTTGAAGGGTCATCCGTGTCTGTTCTCCAAAGCCACTCCTTAGGAATCTAAACTGTGGCATAGAAGCCTGGGTCATGTTAATCTCAGAAACATGAATCAGCTGATCCACAATAGTTTAGTGAGAGGTCTACCAATAAAGGAGTTCCACTATGATGAAACATGCATTGCTTGTTTAAAAGGAAAACAGCACAAAGCCTCATTCCCTCCTATTGAAGTACCTAAGTCCACTGCCTGCTTGCAGTTACTACACATAGATCTATTTGGTCTTGTGAGAGTGATGAGCATGGCAAAGAAGAAATAATGTCTGGTAATTGTGGATGATTACTCCAGATTTGTATGGACTTTCTTCTTCATTCAAAGGTTGAGGTTGCTCAGACAATTATAAACTTTGTGTTGTATGTTGAGAAGCAGTATTCCCTATCAGTCAAGTGTATAAGGAGTGATAATGGAACTGAATTAAGAAACCATACACTTGATGATTTTTATCTATCAAAAGGAATCAAGAGGCAGTTTAGCATCCCAAGGACTCCAGAACAAAAGGGAGTAGTGGAGAGAAAGAACAGGACCCTAATTGAAGCTGCAAGGTCTATGTTGGCTGACTCTTGTTTGCCATTGACCTTTAGTGCTGAAGCTGTTAACACAGCTTGCTATGTGCAGAATAGAGTGTTAGTAAATCAAAGGTTGATGAAGACTCCATATGAATTTCTACATCATTTGGCTCCACTAATTTCATTCTTCAAAGCCTTTGGGTGTCCTTGTTTCATTCTCAACACAAAGGATCAACTCCACAAATTTGATCCTAAGGTGGATGTAGGGTATTTTGTAGGTTATTCATCCACATGCAAGGCTTACAGAGCCTTCAACTGCAAAAAAATATAGTTGAAGAAACCTTGCATGTGAAATTCAATGAATCTCCTAAGGATAAAATTCCACAAAACCCTGTGGAGTTGTTTGATCTGGACATACTGCAATATGTTCCTTATCAACCTCCAGCTATTGCAGATCATGTGGATAAATCATCTTCTGCACCAAGTCTTCCACCTGGTGGTACTGAAGATGATGATGATATCAGTACTCACCTTTTCAAGTTTAGTGACCAGCTGCCTGAGTCTGCTAAACTTGATGTTCCTGTAGCTTTTGTAGCTCCATCCACAACAAATGCTGATGAGATTTCTGACTCCTCTACATCATTTGACTTGCCATCTAATACTTGGTTTCAAGAATCTGCATCACCATCTGCTGCTGCTGAACCGACTACAAACACTTGCACTGATCTTATAGTATACCAAGAGCTGAAGAATCACCCAATGTCTCAAATCATTGGTGATATCAATGCTGGTGTCTCAACCAGAAGTCAATTGCCTAACTTCTGCTTCTATGCTCTCTTCATCAGTCAGCTAGAGCCAAAGAACTATCATGTTGCTTTGAGAGACAATGGATGGGTTGAAGCCATGCAGCTTGAGCTACTTCAGTTCAAAAAGTAGCAAGTGTGGGAACTGGTTCCTCTGCCCCCAAGTAAGTGTGCAATAGGCACTAAATGGGTGTTTAGGAATAAAACTGATGAAAATGGGCTTATTGTCAAGAACAAGGCTAGACTGGTTGTACAAGGGTTTTCTCAAGAAGAAGGTATTGATTATGATGAAACCTTTGCCCCTATAGCCAGACTAGAGGCAATTAGATTGTTCTTAGCCTATGCTGCATTCCACAATCTTAATGTTTTTCAAATGGATGTCAAAAGTGCATTTTTATATGGTAAAATAAAAAAGAGGTTTATGTGTGTCAACCACCAGGTTTTGAGGACAATAAACATCTTGATTGGGTGTATCTACTTGATAAGGCTCTTTATGGGTTGAAGCAAGCTCCTAGAGCCTGGTATGAAACACTTTCAAACTTTCTTCTTAAAAATAATTGCACTAGAGGCTCCATAGATAAAACTTTATTTATTAAGAAAGTGGATCAGCATAAGCTACTTGTTCAAATTTATGTTGATGATATTATTTTCGCATCCTCTGATCCCCGTTGTGTGATGATTTTACAAGTTTAATGAAACAAAAGTTTGAAATGAGTGCAATGGGAGAATTACAGTTCTTTCTAGGCTTGCAAATCAAACAAAAGGATGATGGAACCTTTATTCATCAATCAAAATATACAAAAGAACTTTTGAATAAGTTTGATTTCCAAAATTGTAAGGCCTGTTCTACTCCCATGTGCAACACCACACAACTGGATGCAGATGAGAAAGGTAAAGCTGTTGATGAAACACTTTACAGATGTATGATTGGGTCCTTGATGTACTTAACAGCTTCTAGACCAGATATCATGTTTGCAACTTGTGTTTGTGCTAGATTTCAGGTTGCTCCTAAAGAGTCTCATTTCATTGTAGTCAAGAGGATCTTTAGATATCTACAAAGTACACAATCTCTAGGTCTTTGGTATTCCACTGGACACTCATGCAAATTAGTTGCTTTTTTTGATAGTGACTATGCAGGGTGTAAGTTAACCAGAAAGTCAACTTCTGGTGGATGTCAATTCCTAGGCAACTGTTTGATTTCTTGGCAGAGTAAGAAACAACATCTGTTGCTACATCCACTGCTGAAGCAGAGTACATTGCTGCTGCAAGTTGTACATCTCAGGTACTCTGGCATCAAAACCAATTATTGGATTATGGCATTACAGAGACTAAGACTCCATTATTAATGGATAGTGCTTCAGCTCTGTGTATTGTCAAGAATCCAGTCCAGCACTCTAGGACCAAACATATAGAGATTAGACACCATTTTATTAGGGATTGTTTTGAAAAAGGTCTGATTGATCCAAAGTTGTGCCTAGTGCTGATGAGCTTGCAGATATATTTACTAAGCCTTTGGATAGTTCAACTTTCCAAAACCTTGTGTTAAGGCTTGGTATGCTGCAGCTAGAATAAGTGATAACTACTGATGATCTCAGTAAAAAAGTACTGATGATCATTAGTAAACATGTCACAAATATGTACTAATTATGTTAAAAGAAATTGATGCAGTTACAACTACTGATGTAGTTATAACTCCTGATGTCAGTAAAAACAGATAAGTATGGATGTCCTATGAAACAACTGAAAACAGCTAAAAAAGTCTGATGAGTAAGTGTTGAGGACAGTATGAAACAGCTGAAAAGCTAAGAATTGACGAAAACTACTAATGAGAATTTTCACTTCAGTCGTTTCCACAAACTGCTGTTTCACCCTAAACAGCTGATGACAAAACCATGTCTTCGGTAGTTTCACAACTACTAATGACTAATACCAAGTCCTCAGTTGTTATAACAGTTGAAGACAAAACCAAGGTTTTCAGCAGTTTCACAACTACTGATGACTAAACCTAAGTCTTCAGTTGTTTTCAAACATCTGATAGTTAAAACCAAGTCTTCAGTTGTTTTCATAACAACTGATGCCAACACCAACACTTTTAGTCGTTTTCTTTTCAGCCTTTTCTTAACCTATAAATACCTGCACTTATAGCCAAACGTTTCATTAGCCGTTTTTCAAACCTTTTCTCTCTCAACAATGGCGACCATGAAACTCAAACCCCGACACAACTGTGTTGCCTACCTTTCGAAATCGGCTTTCTGGAACAAGTTTGACAATGCCATCAATCTTATGGTGGATTCCCAATACTGAACAACCTTTCTTCTAAATCCTACCATATACCCTGATTCCTTAACCTAGTTCTGGACTAACGTCTCTATAATAACTGGTGAGAATGATAGCCAACTCACTCTCCAGTCGTTGGTGAACCAGAATCAGGTGCTCATCACCCTCGACATCATTCGCAAAACCCTAAATTTCCATGATGGCACCTATGTTAAAGAATACCCAAAAGGCACCACTGATATGTCTTTCATCAATAATGGGTATGAAGGCGACTTAAGTGCTACAACCATACTTAAAAAGAACATCCATGATGCTGAACTTCTTATCTTTCATATGGTGAATGTCTGCCTTGCATCAAAGACATCTTCTTGGGATCAGATGTCTTCCCGATGGCAACAGGTATTGTACTATATCTTTGAACGCCAAAATCTAAATTTTTCTAAGATAGTGTTCATGGAACTAAAGTATCTGGCTCAGAAACCTGTGGCAAACAGATGGCTACTTTATCCCAGGTTTCTGATGGCCATATTTTTGAATCAATTAAATTCTGATGGCCTTGTTGGTCTTGGAGTCCCTGCTCTAGCTGTTTTAGCTGAGGTATACTCCAGACATAACTCACACCCTACTCTAAAAAGGGCTGCACGGATGCTAAAACCCAAGCATAGGGAACCGACAGCCTCCACTTCCAGATTCAAAGTCCCCACCAAACCCAAATCCAAAAATCCCAAAAAGGCTACTTAGGGAGATGAGTCCCCTGAGGATGCCCCTGTACCACAAACACAGGAAATACATACTGGTTCTAACCCCCTAGTTATGTCCAAGACTCAACCTACTGAAGCCGCATAGGTATCCTCTCAACAGGATCCTCTTGCAACCACAATTGGGGATCCCACATTTCTGGAACCTATCTCAATTGAGAGGGTTACCATTGAAGAGCACCTCTCACCCCGGGTGCAATCTGCTTCGGACCAATCTCCACATGCAACCGCCCCTCAAAGCCCAACACTGATAGTTGCTAAAGTGCTGAGTCAGTTGCATTCCTCACCCCCTCCCCAGAAACCACTTACCACTGGGAATACCTCAACCATTAAGGGGGAGGACCAAAATGCTTCTAATAACCCACAACACAGGGGTTACAATGTTCAATCACGAAGTGTAGAAACGGAGGTTAGAACATCTGGTAAGGCTGCCACTTCTACTGATTCAGCAAATGATCAGGATGAAATTGGTAACATCCATAAGACCTTACCAGAGGCAACTGCCAATGAAGGACACAGTCCTGAGGCAGGAAGTCCCGAGTACCAAGAACAAGGGGCACATGCTTCTACTGATTTGGTAACATCTGGTAAGGATGCCACTTCTACTGAAACAGAGGTTAGAACATCTGGTAAGGCTGCCACTTCTACTGATTCAGCAAATGCTTCTACTGAAACGGAGGTTAGAACATCTGGTAAGGTTGCCACTTCTACTGATTCAGCAAATGATCAGGATGAAGTTGGTAAGATCGATAAGACCTTACCAGAGGCAACTGCCAATGAAGGACACAGTCCTGAGGCAGGAAGTCCCCAGTATCAAGAACAAGGGGCACATGCTTCTACTTATCTGCACTCAGAGCATGTACATCCTGATTTAATTAGGAGGTCAGGTGATTCAGCAAAGACTGATGATGACCTGGGCTTTTTCTATGATGTATTAGCCATAATAACATCCTAGAGACTGAGGTGAGCAGACTCAAAGAGCTGCTAGCCAAAATGTCTCAGGATCAAAGTCCATCTACCCAAAAACCCCACAGATGGCACCTTCAATTGAAGGTTCACTTAACACTGAGCCTACACACTTAACTGAGCCACCAGCCACTACTTTTGGCACCACCTCTCAGGGACAAAACCCCTCTGAGTAGATGGTGGCTATCTTTCAAAACTCCTTACCTCTCATCACTCCTATCATCACTGACATATTGCATAAAGCCATTAATGAGAGGATCTCCTAAAATCTACAAACCCTCATTGATGATGCTATTCACAAATCTCTTTCTGCCTTTCAAGCCCCTGATCCCAATGCAACCAAAAAGGGAGAGACTTCCAAGTCTTCGGCAGTGAAAGAAAAGAAAAGAAAAATAGTTGATGATGAGAAAGAACCTGGAAAAGAGAAGGAGGTGGAGAAAGAACTGATCTTAGAACAGCTGATCATAGATAAAGAGAAGGAAGATCAGCCGATCACATATAAAAGAAAGAAAAGTGCTCAGTCAAAAGCTGATGAAGATAAATCCTTAGAAGATCTTGTCAAAGATGCTCATGAAGCTCACAGCAGATCCATGGATAAAATTATAGATCAGCTCTTTTGACAAGCTAATGACATAGCTACACTAGACACTGAGATCAGAACGCTGGAAATAGAAGAGAGTCAAGCTAGATGGGCTGGTTATAGTGTGTTAGAAAGGGAAAGATTGGAGATAATGATCAGATTCATTGCCAAATTCCTTGGAAGATCATTGATTGAGATAAAGGCCTGGTCCAGAGACAGTATCTTGGAGATAACCAAGAAAATTTTCTCTGCTGGAGGCTATAGTAAATGGTTGATCATCGAAGCACTGGATGAAGCAGGTGCAGGGAAGAGAACTGAAATGGCAAAGCTCTCTAAAGCGAAACTCACCACCAAAATGCTAAGTCAGTCTTCTCACACTCCCACTCAAACACAACCCTTATCTCTAAAATCTCCCAAATCTATCCCTAAACCAAAGCCACCCACAACTCAACCCACAAAACCAATTCCTTTACCCCAAAAACCACCTCAAACCTTACCCAGTGATACACCCAGAAGGGGTTTTTATACAAAAGACTTGAAGATCTTCAGAAGAGTGAACTCCAGTTGTTGATTGAAAGCTCTCACCCTGATGAATTTGCTTACAGAGAGATAACAACTGTGGAGTTGAAAAATGGAAAGACAGAGAGATACCTGTCTGAGTATTATGGAGGAACTCACCAAGGAGGAACAAGTTATTCTTCGAGGGAGAAGCAGAAGAACTCACCAAGGAGGAACAAGTTGTTCTCCTTGAGGCATATGCTAGTGAGTCTTATAGACTCATTAATGGGAATTAGGTTTCATGGTTGGGACAAGACTCTGTGTCCAATTTCCCCAAGACAGAGTTCCCTTCCATACTTAGCCAATCAAAAGATTAGAAACCTTTTCCCGGCATGTGCTTAACTAATTACCTCTGAAGCTGATCAAGAGGGTGTTTCTGCCAAGAATAAGTGGGATCATCAATAAGTTTAGAGGTTTTGGCTGCATTGGTTCAGGGGGAGTTTGTTGGACCAAAAGAACCAATGAGCCTAACCAGAAAAATCTCTAAGTCCCACAGACATTACAACTGCTGAAGAAGATCTGAACAGCCGAAGACATCAGCTGATTACAAGGTCTAAAGAGAATGTCTAAAAGTAAAGTACTAAAGACAAAGTCTGAAAGTAAAGTATTGAAGGCAAAGTCTGAAGCTATCAGCTGAAGACAAAGTCTAAAAGTAAAAATCTGAAGAACAAAGACTGAAGACAAAGACTAAAGACCAAAGTGATCAGTAGTTGTCACAACAGCTGAAGTTATTAACTTCAGTAGTTGTGCTGATTTCCTTTCAGTACTTGTAATTTACTTTTCCGTAGTTATAGTTTCAGTAGTTGTTAAAAAGTAGTTTTATATTTTTGTACTTAGCATTCTCTGAGATGTAATCAGTAGTTGAGAAGATTCTCAGTAGTTTGCATAGTTTTAGTAGTTTGAATAAATCTGTTAGATGTCACTATCAAGTGACATCAGCAGACGTCACATTTCCTATATAAGGAATGTTGACCTAGTTGTAACGTGTGACATTGAGCCACCACGAAAGCATATGAATGAATATTTCTTTTGCAGAATTCTCTCTTTCTATAACCATTTACTGTTACATTGAATATCAATTGTGTTCTTGTGAATTGTTTAATTCATTGTTCGAATTCCGCTGCAATACTCTCTAATTAATCAGACTTAGATCACTGATCCTAACAAGGTGTACTAAGACTATTGCATCCAAGCCCGCTAGTCGGTCCATAACCATAGTCCTCACGTACGTACTTACTCTTCACACGTTCTAAATCTGCAGATATACTGTTAGTATCTATTTTGATCAAATCATTAGAATGATGTAGAATAGGCATAGGTGAATAACAGTAAGTACTAGGAGAAGGATAAACCTTAACATCTTCAAACCCATACCTATTTTAATCATAGCCCCCCTTTGATATTTGCACAAATCATCATGTTTCATCCTAGATATTCTCCATTTGTCAAGCTTTGACTGAAGTTTCCTCTACAGTGGTTGTTGCATCATCTTTCTCATTGATGTGCTCTATAGTCTGACTTCTGGCTTTCAACCCTTTCTTATCCTCACCATCTATAACATCCTAAACTTTCAAGTCATCATCTTTATCCTTCTTAATACACTTCTCACCATTCTCAGTCTCTTTAGCTTCAACTCTAAACTCTCTAAATGGATAAAATCTTTCTTGCAGTTCACCTTCTGGTACTCTTTAATGATCTCAGCAACCAATGCTTGATTAATTTCTTCTCTTGTCTCTTCTACTTCTACACTCCATTCAAAATTAGAGATCAAGGTTGTCTCTTGCTTCTATTTCATTTCTTATGTATCCCTGCTTGAGGCCAATCTTGACACCTCTGAATTTCTTGGATCAGTGATAATCAACAATGGACATTCTCATTTGATTTGTCCTAACTGCTTACAATTAAAGCACCTCAGTTTGGATTTATCAAAGCCTAATTTGAAGTTGGAGTTTTGACCTCCAAAATTCTTTCTACAGTTCTCTTCATAAAGTTTTGGGCTCTGAGAGTCGACATTACCATTTCTCACTGAATGGCAGTCTTTTCTAGGTTATCAAGATCCACCTAATACATATCTTTCATGGTCATCCCTTTCCCTTCCAAATATGTAGCCACTAATGCTTTATAAGTTTGTACGAACATGCCAAATAGAGCCATCATTTAAAATGGAATTGATATTCAAACATTTGCTTTTAAGATATCTTGATCTCTACTAGCATTAACACTACCACGAGAATGACCACCAGTGTTCACTCTTCCTTTTCATGATGACTGGATTAGAGAGCTTGTAACGGATGAAAGTAATACAACATTCTGAGTGAAACCAGATGAAGGCATCATGGTCTAATTAAACTCCTTTCATTTCACGTCTAACTCAAATGATTTAAGCTTATTAATGATGTCTGTGAGCTTGTAATCAGTGAAACCTCTTTGTTAGTTTAACATCCTCACCTGTAAACTCCACTGAGGTGGAAGAGAGTCTAACAAACTGTTTACTTGCTCACTATTAGAAATTTTCTCATCATATTTATTTAGCGTGCTCGAAACTATTAGAATGTAAGATCAGTGAGACTCTCATTCTTGTATCCCATAAAAGGGTTAAACTCCTTTCCATCTTAAATACCATTGTCTTTCACCAACTCATCATTTATGTCATAGAACTCACACATAGCATCAAAAAGAGACTTAGCTTTATTGTGTTCAGCAAAATGATTGTAGATGTCTATTGCCAGGCATAGAGTTAATGCTCCCAAGGCTTTCTGATCTCTATCAATAAACATTAGATATTTTTCATTGAACATAGTTGGGTCTTATTATAAGAAACTACATCACTGATGTGTTCCAAATTATACATAAATATCCTATCAAAAGCACATCAATTATTCCTTAATATCTTCCTTAAAATGATGAAAATGTACTTAAAAGTCTTAAATTGGGTTTTCAGGTGTTTAAAAGGGCAAGTTGGACAAAAGAATCATATTTAGCAAGAAATTAAGGTAATCTGAGCTTTGGAGTCCAAGCATGGGGTCGTGCCTCTTTAAACACGCCCCCATGCTTTGCCAGAAACACACCCCCATGCTAAATGAACACACCTCCATGTTTGGACATCTGACAGGACAAAAAGTACTGTTCCCTAAAAGTAGACATGGGGCCGTGCCTTTTAGGCACGGGGCCATGCCCCACCTCCAACACGGGGTCGTTCCCCATTTAGCACGGGGCCGTGCCTGACATAACCTGCATGTACGAGCCGACCAACATTCATAAGCATTGTACTAGCACGGGGCCATGCCTTTTAGGCATGGGGTCGTGGTTAAACACTCCGGAAAGCCTATAAATAGAAGCCTAAGTTCACCATTTTTGGTAAGCTTTGGTGGGAGAGTTACTCTACAGAACTCTCTCTAGAATCAAGACTTCAAGATCATTTCGAGGCTCGGGAGGTGCATACAACACTAGGAAGAAGCTCAGAATCATCTAAACGCCATCCATTGTGGATTATCGGTTTGATTGTTCCATTTCACCGATGATTACATATCTATCTTCTTTGTCATATGTTGTTATGTTCAAGCTCATTATGAGCTAAACTCTTTTTATCATCCTAATTGGATGAAACTTATGTAATTTGTGATGAACTAATGGTGTGATAAATATTATGTTAATGTTATGGTGGTCTTGGGAAAACTATTGATGGGTAGCATTTGCATTTGAACGGGAAGTTATAAATTTACGGTTTGTGATTGTGATCGTCATACAAATTTGAAAAACCATATGATTAACTTTCATTCGTGAAACCGGTTTTCATTATAAATCCATGGCTAATGAACTAGAAATGGTTATTAGAAATCATATCACTTTAACGTTTGATCATTTGTGGGTTCCATTTATTTGTTCGAAAACTTCAGTAATTGTTACGATTTTCTAAAATTAATGGTATGTTAGGAAGGAACCTGATCAACTCTCTTTTTGAAATTAAGTTATGTTTTCAGAGATCATGTGTCAAATAGGTCACAAAAGATTTACCTACATTACTAGGGCTTTGATCAGAGCAGTAAAACTCAGCCTGATAGGATCAAGTCACTACGGCAGCAGGATAGACGAGTAATCGTGCCAGTTTATCTTTATAAACAATAACATAATTACATTAATCCATATATTTAAATCACACCACCAATTCATCACGGTTACATAAGTGGAATCTAATTAGGATGATAACTTTTATTCCCTGGTTTTAAATCCAAACACTTCAAATCTTAGTTTACTTTCTTTCTAATATTGTTTATTTTTAAATCCTAAAAATCTTTCTAATACAAATTATCATTTTCTTTAACAAAAACCAAATCTGATAGTCAAACATCAACTTTGTTGAGTAGGCTAGGTGTGTCCACAGATTGATACTCGGTTCTGACCAACACTATATTACCACACGACAGGTACACTGCCTTTTGTGTATGTGGTTTAGTATTAGTAATAACCAATTAAAACTAAATTTGTGCAATAAATCTTTATCAAAATATATATACTATCCGCACCCATCAAGTTTTTGGTGCCGTTGCTGGGGACACACGACAGTTTGAAGGAACAACTAAATTTTTTACTATCTTGTATATAACTCGTTAATATATTTTTGTTTAAACTTCATTTTTATTTTTAGGTAGTTTGCCCTAGTTAGTTTAGTTACTTTTGCCTGATTCCTTTTAAGCCTTCGTTAGTTTATGCTTCTTTAAGTGAGTGTATGCCCGACTCGTCTAGTTCTGAACTTGTTCCGCCTCTTCCGGAACCCGAACGACTTTTCCGTCAAAGATTGAGCAAAAGATCACAACATACTGCACTAGTCATTGAAGAAGACATTTTGGAAGATACACCATCCAAAGAAGACATGGCTAACCAAGACGAGGAAATGAAGATGACACACTATGCCACACGTCAATAGATGGTTATGAGTCTAGTGTTGTCCAACCAGCAATAGCTGCCAACAATTTTGAGATTAGGTCCAGTATTATCCAACTCATAGAAAACTCTATTCAGTTCCATGGGTTGCAAGACGAAGATCCAAATTCTCACATATCACGATTCCTTCGTATCTGTGCTACCTTCAAAATCAATAACTGTTCAGACAACGACATTCGACTAAGACTTTTTCCATTTTCACTTCGAGGCCGAGCCATCGATTGGCTTGATTCACTTCCACCTAGTTCCATCACCACATGGGCGGAAATGGCTGAACAATTCCTTTTGAAATACTTTCCACCCGATCGCACTGCCAAACTAAGAAGCAACATCACAAGTTTTCGCCAGGACGATGATGAATCATTACACACAGCATGGGTGAGATAGAAAAGTCTCCTTCGGAGATGCTCACATCACGGAATTGATCTGTGGCTGTAGTGTCAAACCTTTTACGATGCAATTAGCGGAGCCCACAAGCAAGCGGTAGACCAAAGTGCGGGAAGCGATTTTGGAAGTGTCACGCCAATAAAAGCATACCAAGCCTTAGAAAGACCTGCTAAGAAGAGCTTTGCTTACATCAAGTAGACTAAAGGTATTCATCAAGTAGACTCTGAAACCCTAATTCCAGCCCAATTAGAAGCTCTAACCAAAAAATTCAAACAATTGCAAAGCGAGCTAAGAAAAACTCCAACACGATGCAACACATGTGGAAATTCACACAAGACCAAGGAATGCCCACAAGGCATTATGATGGTTGAAGATTTTGACTACGTAGGAGGCCTAAACAACTCATACAACAACTCAAATTAGAGAAGCAACTCGAATCACAGAGATGCTGGTAATAACCAACAATCGTCTGGATTCAACCGAAGGCCACCTTACCAACAACAGAAACCACCATACCAAGGTCCAAGCAGTATTAACCAAGACCGTGGAGCATCACCAATGGAAGACTTATTGCAGCAGTTGTTGTTAACCACACAAGCCACAGATAAGTACATCTGGAAATCTGATCGAAAAATGAGGAGAGGTTCCAATGAAATGAAGCTCACATCAAAAGCAACAAAGAATCATTGCAAACCATAGAGCACCAAGTAGGTCAAATAGCATAACAGCTATCTCAAAAACCTCAAGGAGCTTTGCCCAGCAACACTGTAACAAACCCTAATGCTCATGTCAAAGCCGTCAACACCAGGAGTGGCAAAACCACTCAAGGTGATGCACCTGCATTACAACCCATCCTTGAAGACGTAGACACTGAAACTCCGAGTAATGCGAGTGATAAGCAAAAACAACCTGTTGTAATTGAAGAACCAGCCAAGAAATATGTTCCACCACCACCTTATGTTCCACCACCTCCATATCCAGGACGTTTGAGACAAAAAAGAATGGAGGCACAATATGGCAAATTCTTTGGGTTGTTCATGCAACTCCATATCAATCTGCCCTTGTTGGAGGCCTTATCACAAATGCCAAACTACGCTAAGTTTGTAAAAGGTGTCTTGTCAAACAAAAAGAAACTGGAAGAGTTATCTCACGTAGTTTTGAATGAGGAATGCTCTGCAGTTCTTCAAAACAAACTACCTCAAAAGATGACTAATCCAGGAAGTTTCACCATACCTTGCCTAATAGGAAATCTTTTCTGTCAGTAACGGTTTAGCTGATTTAGGTGCAAGCATTAACCTTATGCCTTATGTAGTTTTTGAAAAATTAAACCTAGGTGAACCTAGACCTACCCGTATGAGCATCTAGTTAGCTGACCGTTCTGTCAAATATCCAAGGTCATCATTGAAAATCTCTTAGTTAAAATTGATAAATTCGTATTTCCCGTTGATTTTGTGATCCTTGACATGATGAAGACAAAAAGGTTCCACTTATCCTAGGTCGACCTTTCTTAGCGACTGCTGGAGCTCTCATTGATGTTTGTACAGGCAAACTCACGCTTAGAGTAGACGAGAAGGAAGTAACTTTTGATATAGGCCAATCCATGAAACACCCTCAACATCATGATGACTCACTCTATTATGTTGATGCTGCGGTACGATCATAAGTTCTCATTTGGAGAAAACTCTTCAAAATGAAGCTTGCAACACTCAAATAATAGAAGTCCAAATCACCGAACCTGTTTGTGAGAACCAAATCATTCAATAACTTGAAGTTGATGAAACAACACTTCATCAAGAAGCATTTGAGATCATTGAGCAGGACCTAGAACAAAAAGCCAAACCTTCTATAGAAGACCCTCCAGTTTTAGAGCTCAAAGAACTTCCATCTCATCTTGAATACGCTTTTCTTGAAAACACAACTCAACTTCCTGTCATAATCTCATCCGCCTTATGAGAAGAACAACTTGCTCAATGTACTCAAGGCACACAAAGGAGCAATTGCATGGAAAATCATGGACATCAAGGGAATCAATCCATCCTTTTGCACTCATAAAATATTGATGGAGGAGAACTTCAAATCCATCATTCAACCTCAAAGACATTTAAACCCGAGCATGCAAGAGGTGGTGAAGAAAGAAGGAATCAAACTGCTAGATACCGATTTGATTTACCCTATTTCTAACTCACCTTGGGTAAGTCCCGTCCAAGTTGTTCCAAAGAAAGGAGGAATGACTGTTGTAACTAAGGAAAAGAATGAGATTATTCCCACTCGTATAGTTACCGGATGGAGAATTGCATAGACTATCACAAACTCAATGACGCCATAAGGAAAGATCACTTCCCTCTTCCTTTCATTGACCAAATGCTTGAGCGATTATTTGGAAAAATGTTCTATTGTTTCTTGTATGGTTTCTCAGGTTATTTTCAAATCCCTATTACTCTCGAAGATCAAGAGAAGACGACATTCACGTGTCCATATGGCACATTTGCTTATCGGCGGATGCCCTTTGGATTGTGTAATTCTCCTGCTACATTTCAAAGATGCATGGTAGCATTTTTCATTACATGATTGAACACTCAATGGAAGTTTTCATGGATGATGTCTCCATCTTTGGAAACTCATTTGAGCAATGTCTTGAAAATATGGAAAAGATGCTGGTTAGATGTGAACATTCTAACCTTGTTTTAAACTGGGAAAAGTGCCACTTCATGGTTACGGAAAGAATAGTGTTAGGACACAAAATCTCTCGAGCAGGGCTTGAAGTCGATCAAACCAAAGTCGACACTATTTCTAAACTTCCACATCCCACAACCGTGAAAGATATCAGAAGTTTCCTAGGACATGCAGGATTCTATCAACGTTTCATCAAAGATTTCTCAAAAATCACTCGACCAATGACTCAACTTCTTGAGAAAGACGCTCAATTCGTATTTTCTGATGAATGCATTAATGCATTCAAATTTCTTAAAGAGAGGCTGGTAACCGCTCCAATCATGGTTTCCCCAGATTGGACGCTACCATTTGAATTCATGTGCGACGCAAGCGATTTGATGGTAGGAGCCGTATTAAGACAAAGGAAAGACAAGCAATTTCACCCAATTCATTATGTGAGCAAAACCCTAAACGATGCACAAGAAAACTACACCACCATCGAAAAAGAACTTCTTGCGGTAGTTTTCGCATTTGACAAATTCCGCTCGTATCTCATCCCTTTCAAAAACAATTGTTTACACCGATCATGCAGCCCTTCGTTATTTGTTCAACAAACAAGATGCAAAGCCAGATTGATTCGTTGGATCCTTCTGCTTCAAGAATTTCACATCGAAATTCGTGATAAGAAGGGAGTAGAAAATCTAGCGGCTGATCATCTCTCGCGTCTTGAGGATTCAAGTCCTTCACAAACTGAGGAAGCCATAATAAACGACAACTTTTCTCACGAATTCCTTATGCACATTCAATCCTCAATCGATGAACATCCTTGGTTTGCCGATTTTGCAAATTACTTATCAAGCGGAATCCTTCTCAAAGGAATGACTTATGAGCAAAAGAAGAAGTTCTTTACTGATATCGAGCATTACTATTCGGAACACCAGTATCTATTCAGAATCGGTGCAGACCAACTCATTCGAAGATGTGTATACGGAAGAGAAGCAGAACAAATTCTAAGGCACTGTGATAATGGACCCATTGTAGGGCACCATGGAGCAACCTTAACAACTAAGAAAGTATTTGACTCTGGATTTTACTAGCCCACAATCTTCAAAGTATGCGAGATATTTGATATATGGGGTAGTGATTTCATGGGGCCATTCCCGGTGTCATTTGGCAATCGTTACATCTTGGTAGCAGTTGAATACGTTAAAAAATGGGCTGAAGCTCAAGCCCTGCCTACTAATGATGCCAGAAACGTTATCAAAGTCCTTAAAAATTACTTTCTCGTTCCGATGCCTCCAAAGCTCTAATTAGTGACCGAGGAACTCATTTCTGTAACAATCATCTCGAACGAGCAATGGTGCATTATGGAGTTCACCATCGCTTTACAACTGCATACCATCCACACGCGAATGGTTAAGCTGAAGTCACTAACCGAGGCATCAAACGAATCCTTGAGAAAACTTTATGTCAAAATCACAAGGACTGGTCTATCAAGTCAGATGATGCATTATGGGCTTTTCGAACAGCCTATAAGACTCCCATTGGCACAACATCGTTTAAACTTGTTTATGGGAAGTCGTGTCATCTACCTGTGGAACTAGAGCACAAGGCCTTTTGGGCACTTAAAACAACAAACATGGACCAAGACCTTGCAGGACAGAATCAATTCCTACAAATCCATGAATTGGAGAAATTGAGAGAACAAGCATACGAAAACACTTGGCTTTACAAAGAAAAGACAAGGAAATTCGATGATGCTCGATTAAAGAACACAAAAAGATTTTATGTGGGAGAACGTGTCTTATTGTATAACTCTCGTTTACGTTTGTTTCCTGCAAAACTGAAGTCACATTGGTCTGGACCTTATACAATCAAAAATGTGTTTCTGAATGGTGCAATTGAAATTTATAACCATGAAGGTTTAACTTTCAAAGTAAATGGTCATCATTTGAAATCATATAACAATGGACCAACCAAGATTCCCTCAGAGGAATTACACCTCCGCCCCGACGAAAACTAAGTGTAGAGGAATTACACCTCCGCCCCGACGAAAACTAAGTGTGCGGAAGGGTCGTACCGAAGACCTAAAAGTTAAACACGACACCTGTACATAAAATTTGCTTACATTTTAAAAAATTTTAGGATTCCACACGCACAAGCACCGGGCCGTGCCTCATTAGGCACGCCCCCGTGTCTTTGACAAATTTCCTTCCACGATCTCCACTGACGACTCTAGAATGTTACAGGTCGAATTTAAGATGAATTCTGACAAGCACGGGGCCATGCCTAGCCAAGCACACCCCCGTGTCCAATTTCCACGACTTGTATATAAATACCACACTTGTTCCATTTTTTCATCACACTCACTTCTATTTATAAACATCTGAAAAATGAAAGAATCAAGTCACGGAAGTTCCAACTAGAATCCTGGAAGAATAGTTGGAATCCTGCAAAGAAACCACGTTCTGAAACACGAGAACCAACGACTCAAGAATATTTCTTCAAGCTGCATGAACTAATCAAACAAATGACTGAAATGAACCTCACTGCATCCCAATGCTTAGTTGAACTTATCCAAAAAGTTCAACAGATGAGCGAGGAACTCATTTTCATTAACCGACAGCTTGCGGAATTGAGCAACCGCACTTCTCACTATCCCATCCCGAACCTTCCACACGAAATGTGTGGAGGTTTCTTTTAGAGGCATTTCGTGATGTGCTAAGTGCGCTGATGCACGTTAAAGAATCTGTTTTTGTTGTTTTAGATTCTCGGCTTTTAACGTATTATGTAACCGTAGGACGTTAGGAAATGTAATTCTCATTTTCGCTTGTGTTTATTTACTCTAGGACTAATTTCCTATCTTTTGTGATGATTTGAAAGTGGTAAAACTTAACTGGAAAAATTACATATCGCGCGGAACTGAAAAACGGAACAACAAAAGACTTAAACCACCCAACAATACATGAACACGGCCGCGTGCTCAAGTATGCACGCCCCCGTGTTCGACAAAAAATGACAAAAGCTGACATTTTCAACCTTTTGTCTTGTTCCACTTCAATTTTGCATGATAAATACCGACCTCAATTGCCTGCAAAGTCGTATCCACTCTCATTTTCATCTTGTTTTTCCATTTTTCTTTCATCTTTTCAGGAGTTCTTTCAAGAGCGTTTGAACAAAAGGTTAGTGTAGTAATTCCTTTGATTATGAAAGTCATTTACATGTAGTTAGGTGATTAGGTCTCTAACAACCAAAATCCTAGCCATTATGTGTAAAGACTTGCTCTTAAACGTTTCAGGAATGATGAATACTTTCAACCTACTTGTTCATGTTTATTCTTGTAAGTAGATTAGTGTTAATTAGTATGTTTCGTTAGTTATAAGTTTGTTTAGCTAGCTAATTTTTTTGTTTGCTTTTATCATTATCAAGACTATCTTCATAATTCATGGTGAAATATTTGTTCATCATGTTCAAGAGTTCATAAGTGGTATTAAACAAAAAATATATTTTTGGGTATCTTGAATTGTTAACAAATAATTAAAATGTTAAATGTACAATCTTTGATTTTTTAAGCAAGAAAACGTTAAAACCATGCTTAATCAACGATTTACAAACATAACCACGCGTGCTCGAGTCAAGATTCCATGCCTTACCATGTTTACCGCACCCTCTGTGTTTCACAAAACGCACCCCTATGTTCAAAAAATTTTCCTTGGATGATAAACTTTTAAACCATTTTTGATCATGAGTTGAATCATTATAATGTTATGTCTTCAAAAACACATGATTTTCACTAACATCATGCAACTGCTCAAGAAATTGGTTTTGTATAGATTAACATATTTTTGAAATTTCAGGATCATGAATCACCCCTACTTACGTTTTCAAGCGAGCCGCGAGAGATAGTGTCATGAGAGACTTGAAAGCCTGCTACAAAGGGTCGAAAGACACCATTTACAAGCAGATGAAGAAACACTAGCGGTAGTCGGATAACTAGAAAGATACAATGCATTATTGAGTGTCCAATGCAAGAGTTTATTCTTACAAAATAGACCTTCCGTTTATGAGCTAACTCTTGAATTTTTAGCATCTTTCAAATTTAGCATGAAAGACTCTGATCCTTGGGATAATAATGCAGTTTCATTCAGACTAGCTGGCCATTAGCATAAAACATCCATTGCCTTGTTCAATGTCTATCTCGGGATCTACGCGGAACAGGAAATGGAGTAGGAAGCACTATCTAGAATGCTGGCATACCATACCTTCCCGACGAGGAAAGTAAAGACGCGGAAAGTGGTGCAATGAGGAACGCATTTTGGGAACGGAATGGAACTGGAGGGTTCAACTCGAGTAAAACAAAAGGCAGTCAGATACGAGACCCGCTATTGCGATACATTCATCGGTTACTTAGTCATTCCATAACAGCTCATGGTCAAAGCGAGGGAGTTGTTAACTTGAGGGACTTGTTCATTCTATATTGTATGGTTAATTAGTTGCCATGTAATATTGGTATTTGTTTTTTGTAATCTTTTTGCCAAAAATATGATTACAGGTGCTCCAATACCTATGTTTGGAGGAAGCTAGATTTTGAACTTATACGAAAGCTATGGTTATAACACTGAGGGAACTGAAGGAGTGATGCCGGGACTATTAGACTTGAGCATTTGCATAAGTATGTACATGGTGACAAGCCTACCAAATTGGCAGCCAAGATTCATGGATAAGAAAGGACAAATCTAGGATCCGGCGGACCCCAAAGAAATAATTATGGCTCTCGACATGCCAATACAGCCGGAAGGAGCCGGAGCTGGATCTTCAAGTTCACGTACAAGGGAATTCCTCACCATGTTAGACCTTTACGAGTCAATACCAACAACCAGCAACCATGCAAGGCGATCATTTGAATATGCCCAACAAGCCTTCAACCGAGTCGAAAGTCTGCACTCCCGGGTCGATGACCTAAGCAAGGATGTTATGTACATTAGGAACCGAATGTACCATGAGTGGGGGGATATTTCCCCACAAAGCCCTTGAAAACCGTATCATTTTCGGGGACCCGACACAGTTGTTTTGTGCCAAACTATCTTTTAATTTATGTTATTTTGTTTTTATTTTGTGTGTTTAGGACTTTAACACTTTTAATAAATTGGTGACATTTCATGTTAGGATCAGTGATTTAAGTTTGATTAACTAGAGTAGATTGCAGTGGAATTCGAACAATGAATTAGACAATTTAGCAAGAACTCAATTGATATCCAATGGAATAGTACACGGTTATAGAGAGTGAGAGAATTCTACAAAAGGAATATTTCATTCAAATGCTTTTGTGGTGGCTGAATATCACACGTTACAATTAGGTCAACATTCCTTATAGAAGGAATGTGACGTCTGCTGATGTCACTTGATAGTGACATCTAACAGAATTATACAAACAACTGAAAATATGCAAACTACTGAGAATGTTCTGAAAAACTGATCACATCTCAGTAGAAATCTTCAGATCTTGTCTTCAGACTTTGTCTTCAGACCTTGTAATCAGCTGATGTCTTCAGCTATTGTGATCTTCTTCAGCAGTTGTAATGTCTGTGGGACTTGGAGGTTTTTCTGATGAGGCTCATTGGTTCTTTTGGTCCAACAAACTCCCCCTGAACCAATGCAACAAAAACCTCTAAGTTTATTGATGATCCCACTTATTCTTTGGCAGAAACACCCTCTTGATCAGAGGTAATCATGTAAGCACATGCCGGGAAAAGGTTTCTGATCTTTTGATTGGCTAAGTATGGAAGGGAACTCTGTCTTGGGGAAACTGGACACAGAGTCTTGTCCCAACCATGAAACCTAATTCCCATTGATGAGTCTGTAAGGCTCTCTTGCATAGGCCTCAAGGAGAACAACTTGTTCCTCCTTGGTGAGTTCTTCTGCTTCTCCCTCAAAGAAGAAATCAGGGCCATAATACTCAGACATATACCTTACTGTCTTCCCATTCTTCAACTCAACAGTTGTGATCTCTCTGTATGTGAATTCATCCGGATGAGAGCCTTCTAGCAACAACTGGAGTTCACTGTTTTGTAGATATTCAAGTCTCTTATATAACAACCCCTTCTTGATCAATTTGTTCTCAAGTAGAGATTGAGGGGATGTCTTTGACTTGTGTGCTCTCTTGAATTCTTCTATAATCTCCCAGGGTGAGACTACCATGGCCAACATAATTGCATCTTTCAAAGTCTTTTCCACTTGGCCATGATATCTACTTGGTATGTTCTTCTTGTGTATTCTGGAACTTACCCTGGGGTCTGGCCAAATCCTCACTCTTTCTCATTGATGTTGGAATGTATGCCTAAGAGTGTACAGCCTCAGAGCTTGTTTCTCCATTGCTTGAATGGATGAGGACTGAGGGATGTCCTTGTCAACCATTCTGAGAAATTGCTGATCATGCTGCTTCTGTTGTTCTACTTCTTCAATCTTCACTTTCACCATTTGCATTTGCAAGTTAGGTGTGATCATCTGTTGACTTCTGGGCTTAGGTGTTTTAAGTTTGAGAACAACAGAGATTGGCAGACTGTCTTCATTCTTATCCTCTTCTTCTTCTTCTTCTTCTACCCTCAACACCCTTCTCCTCCTTCTGGGTGTATCACTGGGTGTGGTTGGAGATGGTTTTTGGGGTAATGGAATTGGTTTTGTGGGTTGAGTTGTGGGTGGTTTTGGTTTAGGGATAGAATTGGCAGATTTTAGAGATGATTGCTTTTTGTTTTTGAGTGTGAGTATGAGAAGCTGATCTAGCAATTTAGTGGTGAGTTTGGCTTTTGAGAGCTTTGGCATCTCAGTTCTCTTCCCAGCACCTGCTTCATCCAGTGCTTCGATGATCAACCCTTTGTTGTAGCTTCTAGCATAACAGATTTTCTTGGTTATTTCCAAGATACTGTCTCTGGACCAAGACTTCATCTCTGTCAATGATCTTCCTAGATATTTGGCAATAAACCTGATCATAATCTCCAACGCTTCCCTATCCATCACACTGTAACTAGCCTGTCTTGCTTGAATTTCATTTATCTCCAGCCTTCTGATCTCAGCATCTAAGGTGGTTATGTCATGACCCTGTCTGAAGAGCTGATCTATTATTTTGTCCATAGATCTGTTGTGAGCTTCATCAGCTTCTTTGACTAGATCGTCTAAGGACTTTTCGCCATCAGACTTTGACTCAGCACTTCTCTTCCGTTTGTAAGTGATCAGCTGATCTTTCTGCTCTTTGTCTGTGCTCAGCTCTTGCACTGCGATCAGCTATTTCACTGAGATCAGTTCTTGTTCTTTCTCCAACTCCTTTTCTTTTTCTAGTTCTTTCTCATCTTCTATTCTCTTCCTTTTCCTTTCTTTCACTGCCTTAGACTTAGTAGTCTCCCCCTTTTTGGGTGCATTGGGATCAGGGGCTTGAAAGGCAGAAAGTGACTTGTGAATAGCATCATCAAGGAGTGTTTGGAGATTTGAGGAGATCCTCTCATCAACGGCTTTATATACTATCTTAGTGATGATGGGAGTGATGAGAGGTAAGGAGCTTTAAAAGGTTGCAACCATCTGCTCAGAGGGGTTCTGTCCCTGAGAGGTGGTGCCAAAAGCAGTGGCTTGTGGCTTAGTTAAGTGTATTGGCTATGTGTTTGGTGAACCTTCAAATGAAGGTGCCATCTGTTGGTTTATTAGGGCAGATGGACTTTTATCCTGAGACATTTTGGCTAGCAGTTCTTTGAGTCTGCTCACCTCAGTCTCTAGCATTGTGTTATGGGCTAAGACATCAAAGAAAAAGCGCAGGTCATCATCAGTCTTTGCTGAATCATCTAACCTCCTGATTAAATCAGGATGTACATGCTCTAGTGTAAATCAGTATATGCATGTGCCCCTTGTTCTTGGTTCTGGGGACTTCCTGCCTCTGGACTTTGTCCTTCATTGGCAGTTGCCTCTGGTGAGGTCTTATATATGTTACCAACTTCATCCTATTCACTTGCTGAATCAGTAGAAGTGGCAACTTGACCAGATGTTCTAACCTCCTCTTCTACACTTGGAGATTGAACATTATAACCCCTGTGCTGTGGGTTATCAGCAGCATTTTGTTCCTCCCCCTCAATCGTTGAGGTATGCCCAGTGTTAATTGGTTTCTGGGGAGGGGGTGAGGAATGCAGCTGACTCAGCACTTTAGCAACTATAAGGGTTGGGCTTTGAGGGGCGGTTGCATTTGGAGATTGGTCAGAAGCAGATTGCACCCGGGGTGAGAGATGCTCTTCAATGGTAACCTTCTCAACTGAGATAGGTTCCAGTGGTGGTACAGGGGCATCCTCAGGGGACTCATCTCCCTGAGTAGCCTTTTTGGGCTTTTGGGGTTTGGGTTTGGTTGGGACTTTGGATCTAGAGGTGGAGTCTATGGGTTCCCTCTGCTTGGGTTTGAGTAGTCGGGCAGCCCATTTGAGAGTAGGGTCAGAGTTATGCCTGGAGTATACCTCAGCTAAGACAGTTGGAGTAGGGAATCTAAGACCAACAAGGCCTTCAGATTTAAATTAATTTAAAATTATGGCCATCTCAAACCTGGGATATAGTAGCCATCTGTTCGTCATAGGTTTCGGAGCCAGATCCTTAAGTTCGAGAAACACTATCTCAGAAAAATTTAGAGTTTGTCGTTCAAAGATAGAGTACAATACATGTTGCCATCTTGAGGACATCTCATCCCATGAAGATGTCTTTGAAGCAAGGCAGACATTCACCATGTGGAAGATAAGTCTTTCAGCATCATGGAAGTGCTTTTTGAGAATGGTTGTAGCACTTAAGTCTCCTTCATACCCCTGTTGATGAAAGACATATCAATGGTGTCAGGATCAGTGATCACAAGTTTGATGTATTAGAGCGTAACGCAGTGGAATTAGAACAATAATTAGACAAATTATAGCAAGAATTTGATACTCATATGCATTAAGAACAAATACGGTTATAACGAGAGAATATATTTCTGTAACACGGAATGTTTCTATAATATTGAATATTTCTGATCGAATCATACTCTTATTACAATAGGTTGACACTCCTTATATAGAGTGCAATCGCTGTTGTTATCACGGGAAAGTGACAACTGGCAGATCTATTACAAAAATAACTAACTATTAAAAAAACTACTGATAAGAAACTACTGAAACTACAACGACTGAAGAACAAGCTCTTCAGTCGTTTTACAAAACTACTAAAAAACATAAAACTACTGATGAGCACAACAACTGAAGAAGTATTCTTCAGTTGTTGTGTCACACTACTGAACAGATAAAACATAATACTACTGAATGGTAAACCATCACAACTACTGAAGAAGACCTCTTCAGCTGTTGTGAAAATGTCTGATACTTTGGTCTTCAGCACTTGTGTCTTCAGACTTTGTCTTCAGCACTTGTGTCTTTAGACTTTTTCTTCAGCACTTGTCTTCAGACTTTGTCTTCAGCACTTGTCTTCAGACTTTGTCCTCAGCACTTGTCTTGAGACTTTGTCTTCAGCACTTGTCTTCAGCACTTGTCTTCAGACTTTGTCTTCAGCACTTGTCTTCAGACTTTGTCTTCAGCACTTGTCTTCAGACTTTGTCTTCAGCACTTGTCTTCAGACTTTGTCTTCAGCACTTGTCTTCAGACTTTGTCTTCAGCACTTGTCTTCAGACTTTGTCTTCAGCACTTGTCTTCAGACTTTGTCTTCAGCACTTGTCTTCAGACTTTGTCTTCAGCACTTGTCTTCAGACTTTGTCTTCAGCACTTGTCTTCAGACTTTGTCTTCAGCATTTGTCTTCAGACTTTGTAATCAGCGTTGTCTTCAGACTTTGTCTTCAGCACTTGTCTTAAGACTTTGTCTTCAGCACTTTTCTTCAGACTTTGTAATGAGCTGTTGTCTTCAGCTGTTGTGGTCTTCAGTAGTTGTTGTGACGTCTGTGGGACTTAAAGGTTTTTCTGATCCGGCTCATTGGTTCTTTTGGTCCAACAAACTCCCCTTGAACCAATGCAGCCAAAACCTTTAACTTTATTGATGTCCCACTTATTGTTGGCAGAATGGTTGGTCTTTTTCCTTCTTGATCAGTTGAGAAGATGACCCATATAAGCACTGGCCTGCGAATGAGTCTCTGATGATTTGGTTGGTAATGCATGGATGGGATCTCTGTATTAGGGAATTGGACACTGAGTTGTTCCCCCATCCATGAGACTCACTTCCCATGTATAAGCCTGTAGGATTCTCTGGTGTATGCTCTGAGAACATAATTTGTTCTTCCATAGTCAGGTTCTCAGCTTCACCATCAAACAATCCTTCATGCCCATAAAGCTCTGAGATGTACTTGGCCTGTTTGCCATTTTTGAGCTCAACTGTTGTAATTTGTCTCTATGCAAACTCATCAGGATGAGTCCCTTCAAGTAACAAAATGAGCTCACTTTGTTTGAAGTTCTCAAGCCTCTTGTAGACTAACCCCTTTTTAATAACTTTGTTCTCTAACATCTTTTGGGGTGGCTGTTTAGTTTCATAGGCCTTCTTGAAATCTTCTACAATCTCCCAGGGTGATACTACAAGGACCATTGTGATCTCTTCATCTACGATCCTTTTTACTTGGTCCTTGTATCTCGAAGGAATGTCTTTCTTTACAATCCTGTGAGCCACCCTAGGATTAGGCCATACTCTCACCTTTTCCTTCTGATATTGAAATGTGTTGGGAAGGGTGTACAACCTCACAGCTTCTTTCTTCATACTAATTATTAATGAAGAAGCAGCATAAGTTTTGTCCATGCTTTTCAACATCTCATCATCATGAAGCCTTTGCTGCTGCTCTTCTTCAATCTTTACTCTCACAGTTTCCATCTGTGAGGTGGGAGTGATGGGCATGGGTTTGGCTTTAGGCAATGTTAGGACTGCAGACAGAGGCAGCCTATCTTCTTCCACATCATCCTCTTCTTCTTATTCTTGGGTGCATCATCGGCTGTTGGTTTAGAGGGTAAGGGAGTTGGTTTTGTGGGTTGTGGTTGTGGTTGTTTTGGAGAGGGAATGTTGACAGGCTGAGTTAGCATTTTAGAGGTGAGTGTGGCTTTTGAGTGTTTGGGTAGCTCAGTCCTGCTCCCTGCTCCTGCTTCATTCAAAGCTTCGACTACTAAACCTTTAGTGTATGCTTCAGACGAACAGATCTTGGAGGTTATGGCCAAGATACTATCTCTGGTCCATGATTTAATCTCGATCAATGATCTCCCAAGATATTTTGCAATAAATCTGATCATGATCTCTAGTCTCTCTCTTTCTAATGCATCATAACTTGCCCATCTTGAGTTAATTTCTTCAACTTCAAGTCTCCTGATCTCTGAGTCAAGCTGTGCAGTATCAAACCCTTGTCTATACAGTTGATCAATAATGGCATCCATTGATTTACTATGTGTAGCATCTCCCATTTTGATCATCTCATCGAGTTGGAGTTCTTTCTCTTTTCCTTCACCCTTCCTCTTCTTATATGTGACATGAAAGTCTTTGTGACTTTCACCCACTTGATCATTTTCGGTTCCCTTCACAGACTCCTCTTCCTTCTCAGTTTCCTTTTCTTTCAGTTTGCTCTTCTTCTTTGCTTTTATTGACTGACTCTCCCCCTTTTTGGTTGCATTGGTTGCAAGGGTTTGAGTAGCAGAAAGCCCTGTGCTCACAATCTCCTCCACCAGGGGTTGTATGATTAAGGGAAGCCTCTCATCCATGGTTTTGATCATAATGTCTGTGATCATTGGGGTGATGAGAGGTAGGGTTTGCTGAAAGATAGCAACTGTTTGCTCAGAGGGATTCTGTCCATGAGAAGGAATGCCAGAAACAGAAGCTGGTGGCTTGGAAGTTTTGAGTGGCTGAGTGTGTGGGAGACCTTCAGGTGAAGGTGCCATCTGTGGGTTTATGTTGGTGGCAGATGGACTTGCTTGTTGAGAGAATTGGTCAAGTAGTCTTTGTAGTCTACTGACTTCTTCCTCAAGAATTGTGTTCTGGGCCAGAACATCATAAAAGAAGCCCAGGTCATCATCAGCAGATGCTGAATCACCTGACCTCCTGCTTGTAGCAGGATGTACATGCACTGGGTGTAGACCAGTTTTAGCATGTGCCCCTTTTTCTTGGAACTGGGGACTTCCAGCCTCAGGACTATGTCCTTCATCAGCTGTTGCCTCTAGTGAGGTCTTAACTATGTTACCAGCCTCATTCTGATCATGTGCTGATTCAGAAGAGGTGGCAGCATCACTAGATGTTCTAATCTCCATATCCACACCAGGAGATAGAACGTGTAAACCCCGGTGTTGTGGGTTGTCAGAAGCATGGTGATCCTCGTCCTTAATAGCTGTGGTTCTCCCCTTTGTTGGTGGTTGTTGGGGAGGAGGAGAGGCATGCAGCTGAGTCAGCACGTTTGCAATGATAATGGTTGAACTTTGGGGGGCGGTTGCATGGGGAGATGGGGTAAAAGCAGTGTGCACCTGGGAGAATGGTGCTCTTCAATGGCAATCTCCTCAAATGAGGAAGATCCCAGATTTGTGGGTACCGCTTATGTGGTTGCTGCAGGCTCCTTTTGAGAGGAATCCTGAGCGGCTGTGGCTGGTGAAGTCCTTATATCCATTAGGGGGTTATAACCAGTGGATATAGCCTGCGTTTGTGTTGCAGGGGCATCCTCAGGGGACTCATTTCCCTAAGTAGCCTTTTTGGTCTTCTTTTTAGTGGGTTTGGTGGGGACTTTGGATTTAGAGGTCGTGGCTGTGGGTTCCAGCTGCGTGGGTTTGCGCAGCTTGGCAGCCATTTTCAGTGATTGGTCAGAGTTGTGCCGGGAGTATACTTCCGGCAGTACAGCCATAGTAGGGACTCCCAGGCCAACAAGTCCCTCAGCTTGAAGCTGGTTTTCAATTATGGCCATTATGAACCGAGGATATAATATCCACCGTTAGCAGTTTGTTTTTGGGCCATATCCTTGAGCTCTAAAAATAGTATTTCAGAAAAATTTGAAGGTTGTTGCTCAAGGATGGAGTACATTACCTGTTTCCACCTTGTGGACATTTGATCCCATGATGAAGTCTTGGAGGCAAGGCATACATTTACCATATGAAATATGAGATGTTCGGCATCCGGGAAATGTTTCTTCAGTAAGGTAGATACACTCAAGTCACCCTGGTATCCATGGTGGTCAAATGATTGATCTGTTGTGCCCTTTCGATAACCAGTTGGGAAAGTGGCATCATCCAGATTAAGGGTTTGACGAAGAGTGTGTCGAGTGATGACCACTTTTTGGCCATGGACAAACGATTGAAGATACTCTGTGTCGTTCTCCTCAGAGACCAAAGTGACGTTTGTCCAGAATTGGTTAAGGGATGCGGCATATATGGTGGGATTTACCAGAAATGCCGTTTTGTAGGGTGATTGAACCATTAAATCAATGGCGTTGTGAAACTTGGTCTAGTATGGTGATTTGGTGAGATGTGCGACACAGTTGTGTCGTGGTTTTAGTTGCATGGTCGCCATTGATGAAGAGAGGGTAGAGAGTTTTTGAACGTTAGGTTTGAGAAGAGAAGATAAAAACTATGAAGGTGGGATAAGGTATTTAAAGGGTCGGGATAGAAAACGACTGAAGGTTCTGGTGTGAGTCATCAGTTGTTGAAACTATTGATGATGTGGTATTAACTTTCAGACGTTGAAACAGCTGAAGTCTCTGATTTAGTCATCAGTAGTTATAAAAACTACTAAAGACAGTTTTGACTTCAGGTGATGAAACAACTGAAGACTTGGTATTAGTCATCAGTAGTTGTGAAACTACTGAAGACTTTGGTTTTACCATCAGTTCTTGTAAACAACTGAAGACTTGGTGTTAGTCATCAGTAGTTGTGAAACTACTCAAGACATGGTATTGCTTCAGTTGTTTAGAAGGAAACAGCAGTTGTAGAAACAACTGAAGAGAAATTACTCATCAGCTGTTTTCGTCAATTCATAGCTTTTCAGCTGTTTCACACTGTCCTCAACACTTACTCATCAGACTTTTCATCTGTTTTTCAGGTGTTTCATAGGACATCAATACTTATCTGCATTTCTGACATCAGTAGTTGTGGCTACAACAACTGTTGTGACTACATCAGCTGTTGTAGCTACATCAGCGGTTTTAATAGATAAAGTACTTCAGTACTGGTGAGGTATGTAGCCTTCAGTAGTTATAAAAACTACTGAGGGAAAAAACAACTCATCAGTACTTATATGTGACAATAATGACCTAATGATCATCAGTACTTGTGAGCTGAGATCATCAGTAGTTGTCACTTATTCTAGCTGCAGCATACCAAGCCTTAACACCAGGTTGTGGAAAGTGGAACTATCCAAAGGCTTAGTAAAAATGTCTGCAAGCTCATCAGCACTAGGAACAAATTTTGGATCAATCAAACCTTTTTCAAAACAATCTCTAATAAAATGGTGTCTGATTTCAATATGTTTAGTCCTAGAGTGCTCGACAGGATTCTTGACAATACAAAGAGCTGAAGAGCTGTCCATTAACAATGGGGTCTTAGTCTCTGTTATGCCATAATCCAATAGTTAGTTTTGAAGCCAGAGTACCTGAGATGTACAGCTTGCAGCGGCAATGTACTCTGCTTCAGCAGTTGATGTAGCAACTGAGGTCTGTTTCTTGCTCTGCCAAGAAATCAAGCAGTTGCCTAGGAATTGACATCCACCAAAAGTTGATTTCCTGGTCAACTTACACCCTGCATAGTCACTGTCAGAAAAAGCCACTAATTTACCAGAATGTCTAGTAGAATACCATAAACCTAGAGATGGAGTGCCTTGCAGGTATCTAAAGATTCTCTTAACTGCAATCAAATGAGACTCCTTAGGTGCAGCCTGAAATCTAGCACAAACACATGTAGCAAACATAATATCTGGTCTAGAAGCTGTTAAATACATCAAGGACCGAATCATACATCTGTAAAGTGTTTCATCAACCACTTTACCTTTCTGATCTGTATCTAGTTGTGTGGTGCTGCACATGGGGGTAGAACAGGGCTTACAGTTTTGTAAATCAAACTTTTCCAAAAGATCTTTTGTATATTTGGACTCATGAATGAAAATTCCATCAGCCTTTTGCTTGATTTGCAAACCCAGAAAGAACTGTAATTCTCCCATGGCACTCATTTCAAACTTTTGTTGCATCAACTTTGTAAAGGCATCACACAACTGTGGATCAGAGGATGCAAAAATAATATCATCTACATAAATTTGAACAATTCCGATAGAAATCTTCAGATCTTGTCTTCAGACTTTGACTTCAGACCTTGTACTCAGCTGATGTCTTTAGCTGTTGTGATCTTCTTCAGTAGTTGTAATGTCTGTGGGACTTGGAGGTTTTTCTGATCATGCTCATTGGTTCTTTTGGTCCAACAAACTCCCCCTGAACCAATGCAGCCAAAACCTCTAAGTTTATTGATGATCCCACTTATTCTTTGGCAGAAACACCCTCTTGATCAGCTTCCGAGGTAATCATGTAAGCACAGGCCGGGAAAAGGTTTCTGATCTTTTGATTGGGTAAGTATGGAAGGGAACTATGTCTTGGGGAAACTGGACATAGAGTCTTGTCCCAACCATGAAACCAAATTCCCATTGATGAGTCTGTAACACTCTCTTGCATAGGCCACAAGGAGAAAAACGTGTTCCTCCTTGGTGAGTTCTTTTGCTTCTCCCTCAAAGAAGAACTCAGGGCCATAATACTCAGACAGATACCTTAAGGTCTTTCCATTCTTCCACTCAACAGTTGTGATCTTTCTGTATGAGAATTCATCTGGATGAGAGCCTTCTAGCAACAACTAGAGTTCACTCTTTTGAAGATCTTCAAGTCTCTTGTATAACATCCCCTTCTTGCTCATTTTGTTCTCAAGTAGAGATTGAGGGGTTGTCTTTGAGTTGTGTGCTCTCTTGAATTCTTCTATAATCTCCCAGGGTGAGACTACCATGGCCAACATAATTGCAGCATTCAAAGTCTTTTCCACTTGGCCATGATATCTACTTGGTATGTTCTTCTTATGTCTTCTCGAACTTACCCTGGGGTCTGGCCAAATCCTCACTCTTTCTCTTTGATGTTGGAATGTATGCCTAAGAGTGTACAACATTAGAGCTTGTTTCTTCATTGCTTGAATGGATGAGGACCGAGGGAAGTCCTTGTCAACCATTTTGAGAAATTGCTCATCATGCTGCTTCTGCTGTTCTACTTCTTCAATCTTCACTTTCACCATTTGTATTTGCAAGTCAAGTGTGATCATCTGTTGACTTCTAGGCTCAGGTGTTTTACGTTTGAGAACAGCGGAGATTAGCAGACTGTCTTCATTCTCATCCTCTTCTTCTTCTTCTACCCTCAACACCCTTCTCCTCCTTTTGGGTGTATCACTGGGTGTGGTTTAAGATGGTATTTGGGGTAATGGAATTGGTTTTGTGGGTTGAGTTATGGGTGGTTTTGGTTTAGGGATAGAATTGGCAGATTTTAGAGATGATTGCTTTGAGGGTTGTTTTTGAGTGGGAGTATGAGAAGGATGATGTAGCAATTTAGTGGTGAGTTTGGCTTTTGAGAGCTTTGGCATCTCAGTTCTCTTCCCAGCACCTGCTTCATCCAGTGCTTCGATGATCAACCCTTTGTTGTAGCTTCCAGCAGAACAGATTTTCTTGGTTATTTCCAAGATACTGTCTTTGGACCAAGACTTCATCTCTGTCAATGATCTTCCTAGATATTTGGCAATAAACCTGATCATAATCTCCAACCTTTCCCTATCCATCACACTGTAACTAACCTGTCTTGCTTGAATTTCATTTATCTCTAGCCTTATGATCTCCGCATCTAAGGTGGCTGTGTCATGACCCTGTTTGAAGAGCTGATCTATTATTTTGTCCATAGATCTGCTGTGAGCTTCATGATCTTCTTCGACTAGATCTTCTAAGGACTTTTCTCCATCGGACTTTGACTCAGCACTTTTCTTCCGTTTGTAAGTGATCAGCTGATCTTTCTGTTCTTTGTCTGTGGTCAGCTCTTGCACTGTGATCAGCTGTTTCTCTTAGATCAGTTCTTGTTCTTTCTCCAACTCCTTTTCTTTTTCTCATTCTCTCTCATCTTCTACTCTCTTCCTTTTCCTTTCTTTCACTGGCTTAGACTTAGTAGTCTCCCCCTTTTTGGGTGCATTGGGATCAGGGGCTTGAAAGGCAAAAAGTGACTTGTGAACATATTATCAAGGAGTGTTTGGAGATTTGAGGAGATCCTCTCATCAATGGCTTTATATACTATCTCAGTGATGATGGGAGTGATGAGAGGTAAGGAGCTTTGAAAGGTTGCAACCATCTGCTCAGAGGGGTTCTGTCCCTAAGAGGTGGTGCCAAAAGTAGTGGCTAGTGGATTAGTTAAGTGTATTGGCTGTGTGTTTGGTGAACCTTCAAATGAAGGTGCCATTTGTTGGTTTATTAGGGCAGATAGACTTTTATCCTGAGACATTTTGGCAAGCAGTTCTTTGAGTTTGCTCACCTCAGTCTCTAGGATTGTGTTATGGGCTAAGACATGTAAGAAAATGCCAGGTCATCATCAGTCTTTGCTGAATCATCTGACCTCCTGAATAAAACAGGATGTACATGCTCTGAGTATAGATCAGTATATGCATGTGGCCCTTGTTCTTGGTTTTGGGGACTTCCTTCCTCTGGACTTTGTTCTTCATTGGTAGTTGCCTCTTGTGAGGTCTTATATATGTTACCAACTTCATCCTATTCATTTGCTGAATCAGTAGAAGTGGCAGCCTGACCAGATGTTCTAACCTCCTCTTCTAGACATGGAGATTGAACATTATAACCCTTGTGTTGTGGTTATCAGCAGCATTTTGGTCCTCCCCCTCAATCATTGAGGTATTCCCAGTATTAATTGGTTTCTGGGGAGGGGGTGAGGAATGCAGCTGACTTAACACTTTAGCAACTATAAGGGTTGGGCTTTGAGGGGCGGTTGCATTTGAAGATTGGTCAGAAGCAGATTGCACCCGGGGTGAGAGATGCTCTTCAATGGTAACCATCTCAACCGAGATAGGTTCCAGTAATGTGGTATCCCCAAATTTGGTTGCAACAGGATCCTGTGGAGAGGATACCTATGCGGTTTCAGCTGGTTGAGTCTCTAACATGACTGGGGGGGGTTAGAACCAGTATGTGTTTCCTGTATTGGTGGTATAGGGGCATCCTCAAGGGACTCATCTCCCTGAGTAGCCTTTTTGGGCTTTTGGGTTTTGGGTTTGGTGGGGACTTTGGATCTGGAGGTGGAGGCTATGGGTTCCCTCTGCTTGGGTTTGAGCAGCCGGGCAGCCCCTTTGAGAGTAGGGTCAGAGTTATGCCTGGAGTATACCTCAGCAAAGACAGCTGGAGCAGGGACTCCAAGACCGACAAGGCCTTCAGATTTTATTTGATTTAAAATTATGGCCATCAGAAACCTGGGATATAGTAGCCATCTGTTTGTCACAGGTTTCTGAGCCAGATCCTTAAGTTCGAGAAACACTATCTCAGAAAAATTTAGAGTTTGTCGTTCAAAGATAGGGTACAATACCTGTTGCCATCTTGAGGACATCTGATCCCATTAAGATGTCTTTGAAGCAAGACAGACATTCACCATGTGGAAGATAAGTCTTTCAGCATCATGGAAGTGCTTTTTGAGAATGGTTGTAGCACTTAAGTCTCCTTCATACCCCTTGTTGATGAAAGACATATCAATGATGCCTTTCAGGTATTCTATAATACAGGTGGCATCATGCAAATTTAGGGTTTTGCGAATGATGTCAAGGGTGATTACCACCTGTTTCTGGTTGACCAACGCCTGGAGAGTGATTTGGCTATCATTTTCACCAGTTGTTAAAGAGACGTTGGTCCAGAATTGGTTTAAGGAATCGGGGTATATGGTAGGACTCAAAAGAAAGGAGGTTCTGTATTGGGAATCCACCATAAGATCGATGGCATTATCAAATTTGTTCGAAAAGGCCGATGTCGAAAGGTAGGCAACACAATTGTGTCTGGGTTTGAGTGTCATGGTTGCCATTGTTGAGAGAGAAAAGGATAAAAAACGGCTAATGAAACGTTCGACTATAAGTGCAGGTATTTATAGGTAAGAAAAGGCTGAAAAGAAAACGACTGAAAGTGTTGGTATTGTCATCAATTGTATGAAAACAACCGAAGACTTGGTTTTAACTATCAAACATTTGAATCAACTGAAGACTTGGTTTTGGTCATCAGTAGTTATGAAACTACTGAAAACCTTGGTTTTGGCTTCAGGTGTAGGAAACAACTAAGGACTTGGTGTTAGTCATCAGTAGTTGTGAAACTACTGAAGACATGGTTTTGTCATCAGTTGTTTAAGGTGAAACAGTAGTTTGTGGAAACGATTGAAGAAAATTATCATCAGTAGTTTTCGTCAATTCTTAGCTTTTCAGCTATTTCATACTGTCCTCAACACTTACTCATCAAACTTTTTAGCTATTTTCAGTTTTTTCATAGGACATTAGTACTTATCTGTTTTTACTGACATTAGTAGTTATAACTACATGTGTAGTTGTAACTGCATAAGTTTCTTTTAACAGAAAGTACAGTACTTTTTAAGTAATTTATTCTTCAGTAGTTATGAAACCAACTGAGAATAAAAAACTTATCAGTACTTATTTGTGATATGTTTACTAATGGTCATCAGTACTTGTTTACTGAGATCATTAGTAGGTGTCACTTATTCTAGCTGCAGCATACCAAGCCTTAACACAAGGTTTTGGAAAGTTGAACTGTCCAAAGGCTTAATAAATATATTTGCAAGCTCATCAGCATTTGGCACAAACTTTGGATCAATCAGACCTTTTTCAAAACAATCCCTAATAAAATGGTGTCAGATCTCTATATGTTTGGTCCTAAAATGCTGGACTGGATTCTTGACAATACACAGAGCTAAAGCACTATCCATTAACAATGGAGTCTTAATCTCTGAAATGCCATAATCCAATAATTGGTTCAGAAGTTAGAGTACCTGAGATGTACAACTCGCAGCAGCAATGTACTCTGCCTCAGCAGTGGATGTAGCACATATGTTTGTTTCTTACTCTGCGAAGAAATCAAACAGTTCCCTAGGAATTTACAACCACCAGAAGTTGACTTTCTAGTTAACTTACACCCTACATAGTCACTATGAGAAAAAGGAACTAATTTGAAAGAGTGTCCAGTGGAATACCAAAGACCTTGAGATTGTGTACCTTGCAGATATCTAAAGATCCTCTTGACTGCAATCAAATGAGACTCTTTAGGAGCAGCCTGAAATCTAGCACAAACCAAGTTGCAAACATAATATCTAGTCTAGAAGCTGTTAAGTACATCAAGGACCCATTCATACATGTGTAAAGTGTTTCATCAACAGCTTTACCTTTCTCATCTACATCCAGTTGTGTGGTGTTGCACATGAGAGTAGAACAGAGCTTACAGTTTTGTAAAGCAAACTTATTCAAAAGATTTTTTGTATATTTTGTCTGATGAATGAAGGTTCCATCAGCATTTTGTTTGATTTGCAAGCCTAGAAAGAACTGTAATTCTCCTATTGCACTCATTTCAAACATTTGTTTCATTAAACTTGTAAAATCATCACACAACTAGGGCTCAGAGGATGCAAAAATTATATCATCAACATAAATTTGAACAAGTAGCTTATGTTGATCCACTTTCGTAATAAACAAAGTTTTATCTATGGAGCCTCTACTGAAATTATTTTGAAGAAGAAATTTTGGAAAATGTTTCATACCAGGCTCTAGGAGCTTGCTTCAACCCATAAAGAGCCTTACCAAGTTTATACACCCAATCAAGATGTTTATTGTCCTCAAAACCTGGTGGTTGATACACATAAACCTCTTCTATTATTTTTCCATAGAAAAAACACTTTTGACATCCATTTGAAAAACTTTAAGATTGTGGAATGCAAAATAGGCTAAGAACAATCTAATTGCCTCCAGTCTGGCTACAGGGGCAAAGGTTTCATCATAATCAATACCTTTTTCTTGTGAAAACCCCTTTACAACCAGTCTTGCCTTGTTGTTGACAATAAGCCCATTTACATCAGTTTTATTCCTAAACACCCACTTAGTGCCTATTGCACACTTACCTGGGGGTAGAGGAACTAGTTCCCACACTTGCTGCTTTTTGAACTGAAGTAGCTCAAGCTGCATGGCTTCAACCCATCCATTATCTCTTAAAGCAACATGATAATTCTTTGCCTCTAGCTGACTGATGAACAGGGCATAGAAGTAGAAGTTGGACAATTGACTTCTGGTTGAGACACCAGCATTGATATCACCAATGATTTGAGGCATGGGGTGATTCTTTAGCTCTTGGTACATTATAAGATCAATGCAAGTGTTTGTAGCAGGTTCAGCAGCAACAGATGTTAATCCAACTCTTGAAACCATGTATGAGATGGCAATTCAATGATGTAGAGGAGTCAGAAATCTCATCAGCATTTGTTGTGGATGGAGGTGCTGAAGCTACAGGAACATCAAGTTTAGTAGAGTCGGGTAGTTGATCACTAAACTTGAAAAGGTGAGTACTGATATCATCATCATCTTCAGTACCACCAGGTGGAAGACTTGCTGCAGAAGATGATTTATTCACATGATCTACAACAGCTGGAGGTTGATAAGGAACATATTGCAGTATATCCAAATCAAACAACTCCACAGGGTTTTGTGGAATTTTATTCTTAGGAGATTCATTGAATTTCACATGAGAGGTTTCTTCAACTATCTTTGTTTTGCAGTTGAAGACTCTGTAAGCCTTGCATGTGGATGAATATCCTACAAAATACCCTGCATCGACCATAGGATCAAATTTGTGGAGTTGATCCTTTGTGTTGAGAATGAAACAAGGAAACCCAAAGGCTTTGAAGAATGAAATTAGAGCAGCCAAATGATGTAGAACTTCATATGGGGTCTTCATCAACCTCTAATTTACTAAAACTCTATTCTGCACATAGCAAGCTGTGTTGACAGCTTCAGCCCAAAAGGTCAATGGCAAACCAGAGTCAGTCAACATGGACCTTGTTGCTTCAATTAGGGTCCTGTTCTTTCTCTCCACTACTCCATTTTGTTCTGGAGTCCTTGGGATGCTAAACTGCCTCTTGATTCCCTTTGAGAGACAAAAATCATCAAGTGTATGGTTTCTGAATTCTGTTCCATTATCACTCCTTATACACTTGACTGATAGGGAATACTGCTTCTTAACATACAACACAAAGTTTATAATCGTCTGAGTAACCTCATCCTTTGAGTGCAAGAAGAAAGTCCATACAAATCTGGAGTAATCGTCCATAATTACCAGACATTATTTCTTCTTTGCCATGCTTATCACTCTCATAGGACCAAATAGATCCATGTACAGTAACTGCAAACAGGCAGTGGACTTAGGTTCTTCAATATGAGGGAATGAGACTTTGTGCTATTTTCCTTTCAAACAAGGAGTGCAGGTTTCATCACAGTGGAATTCCTTTATTGGTGGACCTCTCACTACTGTGGATCAGTTGATTCAATCTTCTTTGACAAATCCAGGGCATATACTCTTCCAATCCTATTGGCCTTTAGGAGAGTATGTTCATCCAATACCTTGTCAATCAGCCTCAGAACTGAGGAAAACAGAATCCTGCAGTTCTGGCTTGTGAAAAGTGCAACATGCCCTTTATCACACATTTGACTGACACTCAGTAGATTATACTTGAGATTCTCCATATGGTTAACATCATCAAATCTGATTTCTCCATTAGACACATATCCTTTCCCGATGATCTAACCCTTAGCATCATTTCCAAATGAAACAAATCCCTTCTTTCCTTGAAAGTAGTCATTAAGAAGAGAACTGCTCCCTGTCATATGCATAGATCCTCCACTGTCTACATACCAGATGCGTCTTTGGCATGCTAAAGAACCCTGCATTCATCACAAGGAACTAGTTAGGTTTTGAGACCCAAACCATTTTGGTTTTGGGTCTGTTTTCATCAATAGATTAAACCATAGCTTGATTCTCATGATTAACAGCTGATGAAGGTGGAGATGGTGCTGAAATGGATTCCTTGGATTGGGGCTTGGAATACCTTTTCAGTGGTTTCATCACAGGTGCATCTAGTTGGTTAACTCTCCCCAACAAATGCTGAACCATCATAACAAGTTGTGTTTGATTTGTAGCTAAAGCTTTCAGCTCTTGTGACACATCAGTACTTGTTTTTGATGAGTTCTTGTGGCCCATAATTTCCTCCTTGATATTCATAAACTTAGTCTAATTTTTATCATGAGGAACACTATCAGCTGTTTTATGATAAACCCTATCCTTCTTTTTGGATTTGGGTGAAGCCTTGAGTTTATCACTTTGGGATGACTGTGGTACAAACTTGGTCTCAAACTCATTTATCATTTGATCCATCTGCATTTTAATAAGCTTATCTCTGTTGAGTTTGGAACCCTTTTTGTACCAACATTCATCAGAAAGATGATTGAATTTACCACATATGTCACATGGCTTATTCTTCATCTTGGATTGATCAACTGCTGAAGTGGAAACTACTGAAGGTGTGATCTTCAGTACTTTCCACCTTTCAGTACTTGTGTTAAGTACAGAAGGATCTGTAACACCTGAAGACTTGTTATTCAGCTGTTCTCTATCCATCCTGAAAGACCGTATGATAGATTCCTCAGCAGTTGTTAATCCTTTTATTTCAGTTGATTTGAAATGCTTTTCAGATGTTGTGACTTGCCCTTCAGTACTTGAGGTACTTTGAGGGACAACATGTGAAGTAGTCAGCTTCATGTGCTTATCAGTAGTTAACCCATCAGGCAATTGATTTGCTGAGGTATCAACACTGATTTCATCTTCTGATTTTGGGTGATCTCTTGAGGATCATACACATGATGATGTGGTTTGGAAATTACTTTCACCTTCAGGTTTTACTATTGATTTTGGAGTAAAATCTGTAGGTGGTGCAATGTGATTGTAACCTATTCCAAACTTAATATTCGAAGCTCTTTGCTTGCTGAGAAGCATTTCAAATCCCTTGCAGGATGACACCCAGCGATCACACTCAACTTGGGTAGCTACAAGTGTTTCTTTGAGATCTCTGTGGTTCTCAAGAATGATCTCGACCTTAGCGTTTTCATCATTTAAGTGGCATTTAAGCTTATAAATCTTATCATCTTTATCTTTAAGGGCAGACTCATACTCAACTTTTCTTTTGGAAAAGGTTTGCTCAAGCTCAAGATTTTGATTTATTAAAGCTACATTTGCCTCTCTAATAGAGATAAATGTAGCTATGCAAGATTCAGAACATAGCTTGGCCTTAGCCTCAAAGGATACCTGGGTTACCTGTGATGAAGATGCATTGGAGCATGAACCCTCAGTAGACTCTAGGGCCATGAGAGCAAGATTCCAAAAAGGATGTTCACCACCATGTGACCGTCACTAGCAAATAATTGCTCATTACCAGAAATATCATCTGGTAAACTTCTCCAGTCAGCAACACAAGGGGTGAAGAAGCTATGATGAGGTTGTGATTGAGATGGTTGAGGCTCAGGTAAGGCTTAAGGTTGTTGTGCAATAGGAACTTGAACTTGATTTGGCTGTGGCATGTAATAGCAGGGATATGGATATGGCATTGGACCCTGAGGGACAAAATATGCAGGAGATAGAGGTTGTGAGTGATGACCAGAACTAGCACGATGTTGCCCTCTGTTTTGTGAATGATTGTGTGGAAAAGTCACAAAGGGTGCAGAGGAGTTAGCTACAGTTGATCTACACTCTCTTGCAAAGTGCCCAAGCCTGTGGCATTTGTGACACCTCAACTTACTCTTGTCAAAACTAACTTTTGGTTTTGCCAGAGAGTCCTGGAAATTCCCTACCAGTTCTCTTGTAGAACTTTTGAGATCTGATATTAATCAAGGCCATTTGGCTCAGAATATCCATCTCTTCTAAGTCATCATCAGCAATAGCTTTCAAATCATCCATAATGAAGCACAAATTGTCACTATTACAGCCTGACTGACTATCAACACTAATAAATGCATGATCAGAACTGTTTGAAGAGAAATCTATATGCTCATCCTAATGGCTTTCTGATGCAGCATATTCTGACTCATGACCAACCAAGGAAGTGTTCCCTGGTACAAAGTCATCAGTGAGCTTTCCGGATGATGCCAGTTTCCTTTTCTGCTCTATCTCTCTTTCCAATGTAAGCAGTTTCCCATGGAGTTGGGTGAGAGATAGGCTATCCAGATTTGCACTGGAGCGTAGGACAATGTTATATGTGTCCCATCTCTCAGGCAGTGATATCTGGCTATTAGTGTATTCATGTTTGACCATTTTTAGCTTAGAGATCAAACAGGAAAAATGCTGAAACTGTTGAGTCAGTGTCTCACCCTTCCTATGAGAGAATGTCTTATATTGTTGGGCAAGGATTTCTCTATTGTTTGCTAAGACCTCATCTGTTCCACCAAACTGTTCTTTCAATGCATTCCAGAGGTCATGAGCAGTTTCATGATGCATAAGCCCAGAATAGATTTCATTCGGCAGTTCCACGGCCAGAATTCCATGGGCTTTAGCATCAATCTCAAACAGTTTTCGATCCTCATCTGAGTATTGTTCCTTCTTCTTCGGAAGCATTTGGTTGGTTTCCGGATTGTTCACGATAGGCTTGTGTGGACCATGTACCACAGATGTCCAACAACCTAAACTGTTAACAGACAGGTGATGGAGCATTCTTCGTTGCCATATGTTATACGCAGTCCTAACCAGCATCGGAGGCTTGGTTGAGGAGCCAGTATTGTGAGGGTCATTAGAAGGAGTAGTCATTCTTAGATTCAATCAAATTCAATTATGTTTTAACCGACTTAGTGCAAAAGACAACAAACTCACTACGAACCAAGAGGAATCTCAAAGAAAATAACCGAAAGCAGCGAAAATTCAATCTATATAACCAATTCTTGCAAATATGCTAATTCGATCAAACTTAGATATCGAAATAGCAGTTTCAATGATCAATTGTTAGATCAATCAATGATTAACCTGCTCTGATACCATTTGTTAGGATCAGTGATTTAAGTTTGATTAATTAGAGTAGATTGCAGCGGAATTCGAACAATGAATTAGACAATTTAGCAATAACTCAATTGATATTCAATGGAATAGTACACGGTTATTGAGAGAGAGAGAATTCTGCAAAAGGAATATTTCATTCAAATGCTTTCGTGGTGGCTGAAAGTCACACGTTACAATTAGGTCAACATTCCTGTTATAAGGAATGTGACTGATGTCACTTGATAGTGACATCTAACATAATTATGCAAACAACTGAAACTATGCACACTACTGAGAACGTTCTCAACAACTGATCACATCTCAGAGAATGCTAAGTACAAGAACATAAAACTACTGAACTAAAACGACTAAAAGTATAAACTACTGAAATGTAAATTACAAGTACTGAAAAGGAAAACCATCACAACTACTGAAATTAATAACTTTAGCTGTTGTGACAACTACTGATCACTCTGGTCTTCAGTCTTTGTCTTCAGTCTTTGTTCTTCAAACTTTTATTTCAGACGTTGTCTTCAGCTGATAGCTTCAGACTTTGTCTTCAGTACTTTACTTTCAGACTTTGTCTTCAGTAGAAATCTTCAGATTTTGTCTTCAGACTTTGTCTTTAGACCTTGTAATCAGCTGATGTCTTCAGCTGTTGTGATTTTCTTCAGCAGTTGTAATATCTGTGGGACTTGGAGGTTTTTCTGATCACGCTCATTGGTTCTTTTGGTCCAACAAACTCCCCCTGAACCAATGCAGCCAAAACTTCTAAGATTATTGATGATCCCACTTATTCTTTGGCAGAAACACCCTCTTGATCAGCTTCAGAGGTAATCATGTAAGCACAGGCCGGGAAAAGGTTTCTAATCTTTTGATTGGCTATGTGTGGAAGGGAACTCTGTCTTGGGGAAACTAGACACAGAGTCTTGTCCCAATCATGAAACCTAATTCCCATTGATGAGTCTGTAAGACTCTCTTGCATAGGCCTCAAGGGAAACAACTTGTTCCTCCTTGGTGAGTTCTTCTGCTTCTCCCTCAAAGAAGAACTCAGTGCCATAATAGTCAGACAGATACCTTACTGTCTTCCCATTCTTCAACTCAACAGTTGTGATCTCTCGGTATGCGAATTCATCTGGATGAGAGCCTTCTAGCAACAACTGGAGTTCACTCATTTGAAGATCTTCAAGTCTCTTGTATAACAGCCCCTTCTTGATTAATTTCTTCTCAAGTATAGATTGAGGGGTTGTCTTTGAGTTGTGTGCTCTCTTGAATTCTTCTATAATCTCCCAGGGTGAGACTACCATGGTCAACATAATTGTAGCATTCAAAGTCTTTTCCACTTGGCCATGATATCTACTTGGTATGTTCTTCTTGTGTATTCTAGAACTTACCCTGGGGTCTGGCCAAATCCTCACTCTTTATCTTTGATGTTGGAATGTATGCCTAAGAGTGTAGAGCCTCAGAGCTTGTTTCTTCATTACTTGAATGGATGAGGACTGAGGGAAGTCCTTGTCTACCATTTTGAGAAATTGATCTTCATGTTGCTTCTATTGTTCTACTTCTTCAATCTTCATTTTCACCATTTGCATCTGCAAGTCAGGTGTGATCATCTGTTGACTTCTGGGCTTAGGTGTTTTAAGTTTGAGAACAGCAGAGATTGGCAGACTGTCTTCATTCTCATCCTCTTCTTCTTCTTCTTCTACCCTCAACACCCTCCTCCTTCTGGGTGTATCACTGGGTGTGGTTTGAGATGGTTTTTGGGGTAATGGAATTGGTTTAGTGGGTTGAGTTGTGGGTGGTGTTGGTTTTGGGATAGAATTGGCAGATTTTAGAGATGATTGTTTGAGGGTTGTTTTTGAGTGGGAGTATGAGATGGCTGATCTAGCAATTTAATGGTGAGTTTAGATTTTGAGAGCTTTGCCATCTCAGTTCTCTTCCCAGCACCTGCTTCATCCAGTGCTTCGATGATCAACCCTTTGTTGTAGCTTCCAGCTGAACAGATTTTCTTGGTTATTTCCAAGATATTGTCTCTAGACCAAGACTTCATCTCTATCAATGATCTTCCTAGATATTTGGCAATAAACCTGATCATAATCTCCAACCTTTCCCTATCCATCACACTGTAAGTAGCTCGTCTTGCTTGAATTTCATTTATCTCCAACCTTCTGATTTCAGCATCTAAGGTGGCTGTGTCATGACCCTGTCTGAAGAGCTGATCTATTATTTTATCCATAGATCTGATGTGAGCTTCATCAGGTTCTTTGATTAGATCTTCTAAGGACTTTTCTCCATCAGACTTTGACTCAGCACTTCTCTTCTATTTGTAAGTGATTAGCAGATCTTTCTACTCTTTGTCTGTGCTCAGCTCTTGCATTGTGATCAGCTATTTCTCTGAGATCAGTTCTTGTTCTTTCTCCAACTCCTTTTCTTTTTCTGGTTCTTTCTCATCTTCTACTATCTTCCTTTTCCTTTCTTTCACTGCTTAGACTTAGTAGTTTCCCCCTTTTTGGGTGCATGGGATCAGGGGCTTGAAAGGCAGAAAGTGACTTGTGAACAGCATCATCAAGGAATGTTTGGAGATTTGAGGAGATCCTCTCATCAATGGCTTTATATACTATCTCAATGATGATGGGAGTGATGAGAGGTAAGGAGCTTTGAAAGGTTGCAACCATCTGCTCAGTTGGGTTCTGTCCCTGAGAGATGGTGCCAAAAGTAGTGGCTAGTGGATTAGTTAAGTGTATTGGCTGTGTGTTTGGTGAACCTTCAAATGAAGGTGCCATGTGTGGGTTTATTAGGGCAGATGGACTTTTATCCTGAGACATTTTGGCAAGCAGTTCTTTGAGTCTGCTCACCTCAATCTCTAGGATTGTGTTATGGGCTAAGACATCAAAGAAAAAGCCCAGGTCATCATCAGTCTTTGCTGAATCAACTAACCACCTAATTAAATCAGGATGTACATGCTCTGAGTGTAGATCAGTATATGCATGTGCCCTTTGTTCTTGGTTCTGGGGACTTCCTGCCTCTGCACTTTGTCCTTCATTCGCAGTTACCTCTGGTGAGGTCTTATATATGTTACCAACTTCATCCTGTTGATTTGCTGAATCAGTAGAAGTGGTAGCCTGACCAGATGTTCTAACCTCCTCTTCTACACTTGGAGATTGAACATTATAACCCCTGTGTTGTGGGTTATGAGCAGCATTTTGGTCCTCCCTCTCAATCGTTGAGGTATTCCCAGTGTTAATTGGTTTCTGGGGAGGGGGTGAGGAATGCAGCTGACTTATCACTTTAGCAACTATAAGGGTTGGGCTTTGAGGGGCGGTTGCATTTGGAGATTGGTCAGAAGCAGATTGCACCTCGGGTGAGAGATGCTCTTCAATAGTAACCTTCGCAACTGAGATAGGTTCCAGTAATGTGGTATCCCCAAATTTGGTTGCAACAGGTTCCTGTGGAGAGGATACATGTGCGGTTTCAGCTGGTTGAGTCTCTGACATGACTCGGGGTTAGAACCAGTATGTTTTTCCTGTATTGGTGGTATAGGGGCATCCTCAGGGGACTCATCTCCCTGAGTAGCCTTTTTGGGCTTTTGGGGTTTGGGTTTGGTGGGGACTTTGGATCTGGAGGTGGAGGCTGTGGGTTCCCTCTGCTTGGGTTTGAGCAGCCGGGCAGCCCCTTTGAGAGTAGGGTCAGAGTTATGCGTGGAGTATACCTCAGCTAAGACAGCTAGAGCAGGGACTCCAAGACCAACAAGGCCTTCAGATTTTAATTGATTTTAAATTATGGCCATCAGAAACCTGGGATATAGTAGCCATCTGGTTGTCACAGGTTTTTGAGCCAGATCCTTAAGTTCGAGAAACACTATCTTAGAAAAATTTAGAGTTTGTCGTTCAAAGATAGAGTACAATACCTGTTGCCATCTTGAGGACATCTCATCCCATGAAGATGTCTTTGAAGCAAGGCAAACATTCACCATGTGGAAGATAAGTCTTTCAGCATCATGGAAGTGCTTTTTGAGAATGGTTGCAGCACTTAAGTCTCCTTCATACCCGTTGTTGATGAAAGACATATCAATGATGCATCTTGGGTATTCTATAATACAGGTGGCATCATGCAAATTTAGGGTTTTGCGAATGATGTCAGGGGTGATTACCACCTGTTTCTGGTTGACCAACGACTGGAGAGTGATTTGGCTATCATTTTCACCGGTTGTGACAGAGACGTTGGTCCAGAATTGGTTTAAGGAATCGGGTTATATGGTAGGATTCAAAAGAAAGGCGGTTCTGTATTGGGAATCCACCATAAGATCGATGGCATTATCAAATTTGTTCTAAGAGGCCGATGACGAGAGGTAGGCAACACAGTTGTGTCTGGGTTTGAGTGTCATGGTCCCCATTGTTGTGAGAAAAAAAGGATAGAAACGGCTAATGAAACGTTGGGCTATAAGTGCAGGTGTTTAGGTTAAGAAAAGGCTGAAAAGAAAACGACTGAAAGTGTTGGTGTTGTCATTAGTTTTATGAAAACAACTGAAGACTTGGTTTTAACTATCAAACATTTGAAACAACTGAAGACTTGGTTATGGTCATCAGTAGTTATGAAACTACTGCAAACCTTGGTTTTGGCTTTAGGGGTAGGAAACAACTAAGGACTTGGTTTTAGTCAGCAGTAGTTGTGAAACTACTGAAGACATGGTTTTGTCATCAGTTGTTTAAGGTGAAATAGCAGTTTGTGGAAACGATTGAAGAGAAAAATCTCATCAGTAGTTTTCGTCAATTCTTAGCTTTTCAGCTGTTTCATACTGTCCTCAACACTTACTCATCAGACTTTTTAGCTGTTTTCAGTTGTTTCATAGGACATCAGTACTTATCTGTTTTTACTGACATCAGTAGTTATAACTACATCAGCAGTTGTAACTGCATCAGTTTCTTTTAATAGAAAGTATAATACTTTTTAAGTAATTTAGTCTTCAGTAGTTATGAAACCAACGGAGAATAAAACTTATCAGTACTTATTTGTGACATGTTTACTAATGGTTATGAGTATTTGTTTACTGAGATCATCAGTAGTTGTCACTTATTATAACTGCAGCATACCAAGCCTTAACAAAAGGTTTTGGAAAGTTGAACTGCCCAAAGGCTTAGTAAATATATATGCAAGCTCTTCAGCACATGGCACAAACTTTGGATCAATCAGACCTTTTTCAAAACAATCCCTAATAAAATGGTGTCTGATCTTTATATGTTTGGTCCTAGAAGGCTGGACTGGATTCTTGAAAATACACAGAGCTGAAGCACTATCCATTAACAATGGAGTCTTAGTCTCTGTAATGCCATAATCCAATAATTGGTTCTGAAGCCAGAGTACCTGAGATGTACAACTTGCAGCAGCAATGTACTCTGCTTCAGCAGTGGATGTAGCAATAGATGTTTGTTTCTTACTCTGCCAAGAAATCAAACAGTTGCCTAGGAATTGACATCCACCAGAAGTTGACTTTCTGGTTAACTTACACCCTATATAGTCACTATCAGAAAAATCAACTAATTTGCAAGAGTGTCCAATGAAATACCAAAGACCTAGAGATTATGTACCTTGCAGATATCTAAAGATCCTCTTGACTGCAATCAAATGAGACTCTTTAGGAGCAGCCTGAAATCTAGCACAAACACAAGTTGCAAACATAATATCTGGTCTAGAAGTTGTTAAGTACATCAAGGACCCATCATACATCCGTAAAGTGTTTCATCAACAGATTTACCTTTCTGATCTACATCCAGTTATGTGGTGTTGCACATGGGAGTAGAACAGGGCTTATAGTTTTGTAAAGCAAACTTATTCAAAAGATTTTTTGTATATTTTGTCTGATGAATGAAGGTTCCATCAGCCTTTTGTTTGATTTGCAAGCCTAGAAAGAACTGTAATTCTCCCATTGTACTCATTTCAAACTTTTGTTTCATTAAACTTGTAAAATCATCACACAACTGGGGATCAGAGGATGCAAAAATTATATCATCAACATAAATTTTAACAAGTAGCTTATGCTGATCCACTATCTTAATAAACAAAGTTTTATCTATGGAGCCTCTACTGAAATTATTTTGTAGAAGAAAATTTGAAAGTGTTTCATATCAGGCTCTAGGAGCTTGCTTCAACCCATAAAGAGCCTTACCATGTTATACACCCAATCAGGATGTTTATTGTCCTGAAAAACCTGGTGGTTGACACACATAAACCTCTTCTTTTATTTTTCTGTATAAAAAAGCACTTTTGACATCCATTTGAAAAACTTTAAGATTGTGGAATGCAGCATAGACTAAGAACAATCTAATTGCCTCCAGTCTGGCTACAGGGGCAAAGGTTTCATCATAATCAATACCTTTTTCTTGTGAAAACCCCTGTACAACCAGTCTTGCCTTGTTGTTGACAATAAGCCCATTTACATCAGTTTTATTCCTAAACACCCACTTTGTGCTCATTGCGCACTTACCTGGGGGTAGAGGAACCAGTTCCCACACTTGCTGCTTTTTGAACTAAAGTAGCTCAAGCTGTATGGCTTCAACCCATCCATTGTCTCTTAAAGCAACATGATAGTTCTTTGGCTCTAGCTGATTGATGAAGAGGGCATACAAGCAGAAGTTGGACAATTGACTTCTGGTTAAGACACCAGCATTGATATCACCAATGATTTGAGACATGGGGTGATTCTTCAGCTCTTGGTACACTATAAGATGAGTGCAAGTGTTTGTAGCAGGTTCAGTAGCAACAGATGTTGATCCAGACTCTTGAAACCAAGTAGGACATGGCAATCCAAATGATGTAGAGGAGTTGAAATCTCATCAGCATTTGTTGTGGATGGAGCTGCTGAAGCTACAAGAACATCAAGTTTAGTAGACTCAGGTAGTTGATCACTAAACTTGAAAAGGTGAGTACTGATATCATCATCATCTTCAGTACCACCAAGTGGAAGACTTGCTGCAGAAGATGATTTATTCACATGATCTGCAACAGCTGGAGGTTGATAAGGAACGTATTGCAGTATATCCAGATCAAACAACTCCATAGTGTTTTGTGGAATTTTATCCTTAGGAGATTCATTGAACTTCACATGCAAGGTTTCTTCAACTATCTTTGTTTTGAAGTTGAAGACTCTGTAAGCCTTGCATGTGGTTGAATATCCTACAAAATACCCTGCATCCACCTTAGGATCAAATTTGTGGAGTTGATCCTTTGTATTGAGAATGAAACAAGGACACCCAAAGGCTTTGAAGAATAAAATTAGAGGAGCCAAATGATGTAGAACTTCATATGGAGTCTTCATCAACCTCTGAATTACTAAAACTTATTCTGCACATAGCAAGCTGTGTTGACAGCTTTAGCCCAAAAGGTCAATGGCAAACCAGAGTCAACCAACATAGACCTTGCAACTTCAATTAGGGTCCTGTTCTTTCTCTCCACTACTCTATTTTGTACTGGAGTCCTTAGGATACTAAACTGCCTCTTGATTCCCTTTGAGAGATAAAAATCATCAAGTGTATGGTTTCTGAATTCTGTTCCATTATCACTCCTTTACACTTGACTGATAGGGAATACTGCTTCTCAACATACAACACAAAGTTTATAATCGTCTGAGTAACCTCATCCTTTGAATGCAAGAAGAAAGTCCATACAAATTGGAGTAATCATCGACAATTACCAGACAGTATTTCTTCTTTGCCATGCTCATCAGTCTCACAGGACCAAATAGATCCATGTGCAGTAACTGCAAGCAGGCAGTGGACTTAGGTTCTTCAATAAGAGGGAATGAGACTTTGTGTTGTTTTCATTCAAACAAGCAGTGCAGGTTTCATCACAGTGGAACTCCTTTATTGGTAGACCTCTCATTAAACTATTGTGGATCAGCTGAGTCATGTTTTTGAGATTTACATGACCCAGCCTTGTGTGCCACAGTTTAGATTCCTGAGGAGAGGCTTTGGAGAACAGGCAAAGATGACCCTTCAAATCAATCTTCTTGACAAATCCAGGGCATATACTCTTCCAATCTTGTTGGCCTTCAGGAGAGTATGTTCATCCAATACCTTGTCAATTAGCCTCAGAACTATGGAAGACAGAATCCTGCAGTTATGGCTTGTGAAAAGTGCAACATGCCCTTTATCACACATCTGACTGACGCTCAGTAGATTATAGTTGAGATTCTCCACATGGTTAACATCATCAAATCTGATTTCTCCACTAGGCACATATCCTTTCCCGATGATGTTACCCTTAGCATCATTTCCAAATGAAACAACTCCCTTCTTTTCTTGAGAGTAGTCGTTAAGAAAAGAACTGCTCCCTGTCATATGCATAGATCCTCCACTGTCTACATACCAGATGCTTCTTTGGCATGCTGAAGAACCATGCATTCATCACAAGGAATTAGTTAGGTTTTGAGACCCAAACCTTTTTGGTTTGGGGTGTGTTTTCATCAACAGATTTAACCATAACTTGTTTGTCATGATTAACAGCTCATGAAGGTGGAGATGGTGCTGAAATGGATTCCTTGGATTTAGGCTTGGAATACCTTTCTAGTGGTTTGATCACAGGTGCATCCAGTTGGTTAACTATCCCCAACAAATGTTGAACCATCATAACAAGTTGTGTGTGATTTGTAGCTAAATCTTTCAGCTCTTGTGACACATCAGTACTTGTTTTTGATTAGTTATTGTGTCCCACCATTTCCTCCTTGAATATCATAGACTTAGTCTGATTTTTATCATGAGGAACACTATCAGCTGTTTTATGATAAACCCTATCCTTCTTTTTGGATTTGGGTGAAGCCTTGGGTTTGGAACCCTTTTTGTACCAACATTGTTCTCAAACTCATTTATCATTTGATCCTTCTGCATTTTAATGAGCTTATCTCTCTTGAGTTTGGAACCCTTTTTGTACCAACATTCATCAGAAAGATGATTGAATTTACCACATATGTCACATGGCTTATTCTTCATCTTGGATTGATCAACTGCTGAAATGGAAACTACTAAAGGTGTGATCTTCAGTACTTTCCTCCTTTCAGTACTTGTGTTAAGTACAGAAGGATCTGTAACAACTGAAGACTTGTTCTTTAGTTGTTCTCTATCCATCCTGAAAGACTGTATGATAGATTCCTCAGCAGTTGTTAATCCTTTTATTTCAGTTGATTTGAAATGCTTTTCAGATGTTGTGGCTTGCCCTTCAGTACTTGATGTACTTTGAGGGACAACATCTCAAGTACTCAGCTTCATGTGCTTATCAGTAGTTAACCCAATAGGCAATGATTTGCTGAGGTATCAACACTGATTTCATCTTTTTATTTTGGGTGATCTCTTGAGGATCATACACATGATGATGTGGTTTGGAAATTACTTTCACCTTCAGGTTTTACTATTGATTTTGGAGTAAAATCTGTAGGTGGTGCAATGTGATTGTAACCTATTCCAAACTTCACATTCGAAGCTGTTTGCTTGCTGAGAAGCATTTCAATTCCCTTGCAGGATGATGCCCAACGGTCAGACTCAACTTGGGTAGCTACAAGTGTTTCTTTGAGATCTCTGTGGTTCTCAAGAATGATCTCAACCTTAGCCTTTTCATCATTTAATTGGCATTTAAGCTTATAAATCTCATCATCTTTATCTTTAAGGACAGACTCATACTCAGCGTTGCTTTTGGAAAGGGTTTGCTCAAGCTCAAGATTTTGATTTATTAAAGCTACATTTGCCTCTCTAATAGAGATAAATGCAGCTATGCAAGATTCATAACATAGCTTGGCCTTAGCCTCAAAGGATACTTGGGTTACCTGTGATGAAGATGCATTGGAGCATGAACCCTCAGTAGACTCCAGGGCCATGAGAGCAAGAATCCCAAAAGGATGTTCACCACCATGTTGACCATCAATAGCAAATATTGCTCATTACCAGAAATCTCATCTGGTAAACTGCTCCAGTCAACAGCACCAGGGGTGAAGAAGCTGTGATGAGGTTGTGATTGAGATGGTTGAGATGGTTGAGGCTCAGGTAAGGCTTGAGGTTGTTGTGCAATAGGAATTTGAACTTGATTTGGCTGTTGCATGTAATAGCAGGGATATGGTTATGGATTGGACCCTGAGGGACAAAATATGCAGGAGATAGAGGTTGTGAGTGATGACCAGAACTAGCAGGTTGTTGCCCTCTGTTTTGTGAACTATTGCTTGGAAAAGTCACAATGAGTGCAGAGGACTTAGATCCAGTTGATCTACACTCTCTTGCAAAGTGCCCAAGCCTGTGGCATTTGTGACACCTCAACTTATTCTTGTCAAAACCAACTTTGGTTTTGCCAGAGAGTCCTAGAAATTTCCTACCAGTTCTCTTGTAGAACTTTTGAGATCTGATATTAATCAAGGCCATTTGGCTCAGAATATCCATCTCTTCTAAGTCATCATCAGCAATACCTTTCAAATGATCCATAATGAAGCACAGATTATCACTATTACAGAACTGTTTGAAGAGAAATCTATATGCTCATCATAATGGCTTTCTGATGCAGCATATTCTGTCTCATGACCAACTAAGGCAGTGTTCCCTGGTACAAAGTCAACAGTGAGCTTTCCTGATGATGCCAGTTTCCTTTTCTGATCTATCTCTCTTTCAAATGTAAGTAGTTTCCCATGGAGTTCGGTGAGAGATAGGCTATCCAGATTTGCATTGGAGCGTAGGACAATGGTATATGTGTCCCATCTCTCAAGCAGTGATCTGAGGAATCTGTTATTCATCTGGCTATTAGTGTATTCATGTTTGACCATTTTCAGCTCAGATATCAAACAAGAAAAATGGTCAAACTGTTGAGTCAGTGTCTCACCCTTCCTATGAGAGAATGTCTCATATTGTTGGGCAAGGATTTCTTTGTTGCTTCCTAAGACCTCATCTGTTCCACCAAATTGTTCTTTCAATGCATTCCAGAGGTCATGAGCAGTTTCATGATGCATAAGCCCAGAATAGATTTCATTCGGCGGTGCCATGGCCATAATTCCATGGGCTTTAGCATCAATCTCAAACAGTTTTCGATCCTCATCTGAGTATTGTTCCTTCTTCTTCGGAACCATTTGGTTGGTTTCCGGATTGTTCACCATAGGCTTGTGTGGACCATGTACCATAGATGTCCAACAACCTGAACTGTTAACAGACAGGTGATGGAGCATTCTTTGTTGCCATATGTTATAGTTAGTCCTAACCAGCATTGTAGGCTTGGTTGAGGAGCCAGTATTGTGAGGGTCATTAGAAGGAGTAGTCATTCTTAGATTCAATCAAATTCAATTAAGTTTTAACCGATTTAGCGCAAAACACAACAAACTCAATACGAACCAAGAGGAATCTCAAAGAAAATAACCGAGAGTAGCAGAAATTCAATCTCTATAACCAATTCTTGCAAATATGCTAATTTGATCAAACTTAGATATCGAAATAGCAGTTTCAATGATCAATTGTTAGATCGATCAATGATTAACCTGTTTTGATACCATTTGTTGGGATCAATGATTTATGTTTGATTAATTAAAGTAGATTGCAACGGAATTCGAACAATGAATTAGACAATTTAGCAAGAACTCAATTGATATTCAATGGAATAGTACACGGTTATAGAGAGAGAGAGAGAATTCTACAAAAGGAATATTTCATTAAAATGCTTTCGTGGTGGCTGAAAGTCACCCGTTACAATTAGGTCAACATTCCTTATATAAGGAATGTGACGTCTGCTGATGTCACTTGATGGTGACATCTAACAGAATTATACAAACAACAAAATCTATGCAAACTACTGAGAATGTTCTCAACCACATATCACATCTCAGACAAAGATAAGTACAAGAACATAAAACTACTGAACTAAAACTACTGAAACTATAAACTACTCAAAGATAAATTACAAGTACTGAAAAGGAAAACCATCACAACTACTAAAGTTAATAACTTCAGCTGTTGTGACAACTACTGATCACTTTGGTCTTCAGTCTTTGTCTTCAGTCCTTGTTCAATCTTCAGATCTTGTCTTCAGACTTTGTATTCAGACCTTCTAATCAGCTGATGTCTTCAGCTATTGTGATCTTCTTCAGCAGTTGTAATGTGTGTGGGACTTGGAGGTTTTTCTAATCAGGCTCATTGGTTCTTTTGGTCCAACATTTAAGGTGATACCGAGGATTCTAACAACGCGAGGCCAACCAAACACAACTGAAAATTTCATCAATTTTAGGGGAGTTATTTCATTACCCTTTCTCGATCTTGATTATATTAATCACATTGAGGACAATGTGAATTTTAAGCGTGGGGATGGGAGTAATGCATTAGACATTGCCAAAAAGGTCCAAATTTAAAAGTTTTAACAAAAGATCACTTACCAAGTAATTTTTGTGACAAGAAGCCAAAAATAAAATTTTTGATAAACCAAATTATAAATATACATTTTCGGGAAATAAAGAAGTAAACTCATGACGTCCAAGTAAAATTGAAAATGTTTTTTATGATATCCTTAAAAGCAATAATCTAGTCTAGTAAAATATTTAATCATGTAAAATGAAGCACTTGTACCCAATTCCAATCATATGCGAGTTTTTTTAGCCTTAAACAGCTTTTGCAAAAT